>VWZE01020946.1:541682-591751 GCA_013396675.1 Eubucco bourcierii | reverse complement strand
GTCTCCGAGCCCCCGTCAGCACCGTCACCGCCGCGGCCGCTCTGAGGAGACGCTGCCAGCCGCGCGCGCGCGCATCGGCCCAGGCCGGGGGAGGGGTGTGAGGGGTGTGGGCTCGCGCGGAGGGAGCGGCAGAGGGCGAGAGGGCGGGGCCGGGCGCGAAGGGGGCGTGGTCGGAGGGCGGGACCCGGGACTGCGGTAACCGCAGCCGCTGGGGAGGGGGCGCGGCGCGCTGGTCACGTGGCGGGCGTGGCGGCGCTGCGGGCGCGCGGCCGTCCGGCGCCATTAGAGGCGTCAGGTGACGCCGGGAGGGGGCAAGGAAATGGAGCTCGCTCGGGCCTCCGCCCTGCTGTTGCAAGGCCACAGGACAGGCCCGGCTGGCATCGGGTGCAGCGCTTGTGGTCTGGGGACGCCAACCCAAGGAAGCCCCGAGAGCTGGGTCTGCAGCGGGCCGTCCCGCAGGCCGTGCGCCCCAGCGCCGGGCTCTGCCGCGGCTTGCTAGACCAGGCGCCAAGTGCGGGCTCCGTGGGGCCGTGCTCGACCCGGAGCGCGGGATGGGCGGCGTAAGTCAGTGTAGGAGAAGAAAGGGCTTGTCGTATGTGCGAGGCGCTGCCCGTGACCCAGGAGGGCTACGTACTGTTCTTGGCCTCGCTACTACCTTCTGATGTCATACAGCACAAGGTTATTATATGCAAAAGCTAAATTAACTGTAGTAAGGGCATGTTTATTTCTGACATTTCCTAACTTCAGTGCATACGTTTGCAACCTCTACTTAGCATATTGTTTTTATACAGGGTTAGATTTTCATCTTGGTTGCTTCCTATATAAATGTAAACTTGAGGGTTGGAATAAAGTGAAAATGTAGTTGGCGATGGTTTGTAATACTAGTCCATGGTCACTGCTTGCAGCGGTGTCTGTCCTGTTTTCCTAAAATAGTTTGAGCTTGATCTGGAAGTTCACAAAATTTATGCACAAGGATCGTAATTCCACTTCAGTGATCTTCATAAAGGGGAGTGACCCCTGATCTGGAATCTTGCAGCCCCATTAGCTAGTTGCCACAGCTGCTTCTCAAGCCACAGCTGCTTGAGATGGGCTGAATCTTCCATTCCTTTCAAAATATGTTCAAATGCCTATCTTGATAGATCCACAGATCCACAGGCTCCATACTTGCACCAATCCCAGCCTGTCAGAAAACCCTGGCATATACATGTGATTGTGATTACCCCTTGACTATAATGGTTTGTTGTTTTTTTTTACAAGAAGTTACCAATTTTACATTCCTGCATAGACGTGCTCAACTAGAAGCTGTTGAATGGCAGTCCAGTTGCTTTCAAGTTCTCTCCAGGTGTACTTTGCTCTTCTTTCTTCCCATATGTCATCTCTGCTATCTCTACTGTCTGCTGGCAGCCATGCTGCTTCATGTCTGTATTGGTTTTGAAATTTCCTGCCAGTATACGCTGTCCCCCTTGCCAGGGAGGTCATCCCACCTTCTGGAAGTCCTGGTGCAAGTCCTTTGCCATCACAGTTTTCTATAGCTGCTTCCGGATGCTGATTACAATTTACCAGCAACCCCCAAAGCATCTCTCTTGCTGTTTGACCAGAAGTTGAGAGGGAAGAGTTACTGGTTTCAGCTGCACAGCTAAGCTGCAGCCCCGGCCTCTCCTTTGATGCATCCTTCTGATGCAGCTGCAGCCTGGTTTGATGTAGTGGAAACTGTGGATGACCAACATAACCTAGTAGATTCCTGTCTCAATTTAACAGACATTCAGCTATACAGCCTGTTTTTGATGTGTTTGAGTGGGCTAATGCTTCTGATGTTTTTATTTGTATACAATGCTTCCCTTTTCACGATTTGTTCTCCTGCACTTTAGAAGCACAGCGTTGTTTTTCCCAGCAATTTTAGACAGCAGTAAGTGTGAATAAAATGTTTAAATGTAAAATATTATTTGAGAGGTCCTCTTAGCTCTAAAAATGAAATTGTGCTTGCAATTCTGGTAACATACATAAATAAATCTGTCATCAGCAAATGCAAAACAAATGATTATAGAGAATCTAGCTTAAACACAACCTGTTATAGCAAATTTAATTAAAAACTTGTGTGTATCTAGGTTATTTTCTACCTTCATCACCAGGATGTGTCTGATCAAAATGGAAACCAACCAGGCAGGTCAGGAAATTGTAGAAAGAGTGTCAGTGCTGTGTTCAGATATATGTCTAACCTAATTAAACCCAAAGAAGAGTCAAAAGGCAATGTCATGCTTTTCCAACAGCGTCTCCTGGGTCAAAAACTGGCATTTGGGTTGAGTGTAGCTCTGAAGAAAGAGATTTGGGTGTCTCTTTGTGTGTTTTGATTGAGGAGAATCTCAACAGGAGCCAGCAGTGCCCTCATGCAGCCCAGAAGGCAGATCATGTCCTGGGCTGCATCAAGAGGAGTGTGGCTGGCAGGACAAGGGAGGGGATTCTGACCCTTTGCTCTGCTGAGACCCTGCCTCAAATCCTGCATCCAGTTCTAGTGTCCCTAGCGGAAGGAGGACACGGAGCTGCTGCAGTGAGTCCAGAGGAGACCACAAAGATGATCCAAGGGCTGGAGCACCTCTGCTGTGAGGACAGGCTGAGGGAGCTGGGAGTGTTCAGCTTGGAGAAGACAAGACCAGGGGGACCCTAGAGCTGCCTTCCAGTATCTGAAGGGATGCCACAGAAAGGTTGCGGAGGGACTTTTCATTAGGGTAGTACAAGGGGAAATGGTTTGAAGCTGAGGGAGAGTAGGCTTAGACTGGATCTTTAGAAAAAAATTCTTCAGTATGAGTGTGGTGAGACTCTGGGACAGGCTGCCCAGGGAGGCCGTGGGTGCCAGGCGAAGATACCAGGCTCATTTCGGTGGCGCCCAGTGGTAGGACAAGGAACAACAGGTACAAGCTGGAACACAGCGGGTTCCACCCCAACATGAGGAAGCGCTTCTTTATGGTGAGGGTGACGGAGCCCTGGAGCAGGCTGCCTGTAGAGGTTGTGGAGTCTCCTCTGGAGACTTTTAAGACCCCCCCGGATGTTTTCTTGTGTGACCTGCTGTAGAGGATCCTGCTTTGGCAGGGGGCTAGGACTCAGTGTCTGGAGGTCCCTTCCAATGCCTAACATTCTGTGATTCTGTGTGAGTCTGTATGATTCTGTGAAAGGCCCTGTGGGTCCTGGGAACAGCATGATCAGGTTTAGGTCAAGGACAAGCACTCTGCAGCTGCCCTGCTAGTGGGGCTGGGAGTGACTTTAAATTTCTGTGCTGATTTAAAACCACAGCTACATCTCCCCAAATCACCATCGTTTGATTAGTTGTTCTATTTAGATGGGGACATTAAAGACAGTTTTCTTGGCAGCTGCTGTAGGAGTATGGCATTTGCTTTCAGGGTACCTCAGCATGAGCCTGAACCTCCCTATAATTCCCGAGCACAAGCATTAACTATATAAACCAATTTTCCCAGCATTATTTAAAAAGATCTGAAGCCTTTATGCGGGGGTGACAAGAGAGAGAGAACTAAGACCTGTAAGATGTTTTATAAAGATATATTTTAACTTCTAAGGCACTCAGGAACCATGGTGATGAATGTGACACAAACCTCAGTTGCTTATATATGAGCTCTGATCCACAGGGAACTATCCTAGGATTCATAAAGATCATCAGATACTATTAACTTCTAGTCAGTACCTACCTGGGCTTGATTTAACTGGTGACATACAGCTGAAATCAAGTGGTGTCCCCCAGGGCTCAGTATTTGGCCAGTTCTGTTTAATATCTTTGTTAATGATTTGAATGAGGGCATCAAGGGCACCCTCAGCAAGTTTGCAGACAGCATTGAATTAAGTGGCAGCATCGATCTGCTTGAGGGTAGGATGGCACCACAGAGAGAGCTGGACAGGTTCAGTCCATGGATGGAGCTCAGTGCAATGAGGTTTAACATGACCAGGTGCTGGGTGCTGCACTTTGGTCACAACAGCCACAAGCAGTGCTACAGGCTTGGGGCAGAGTGGCTGGAGAGCTGGCTAGGGGAAAAGGATCTGGGGGCGATAGGGGATAGGCAGTTGAATGTGAGCCAGCAGTGTGCCTAGATGTCAAAAAAGGCCAACAGCATCCTGGCCTGGATCAAAACCAGCATCCAGCAGGAGTAGGGAAGTTATGGTGCCCCTGTACTCAGCCCTGGTGAGACTGTGGCTTTAGTACCACATTCAGTTCTGGGCACCACAGAATAGAAGAGAGATTGAGGTCCTGGAGCATGTCCAGAAAAGAGCAATGAGGCTGGGGAGGGGTTTGGAGAATGTTGTAGGAGTAGCAGCTAAGGGAGCTGGGGTTCTGGAGAAGAGAAGTCTAAGGGAGATCTCATTGCTCTCTACAACTCTCTGAAGAAGGTTGCAGCGAGGCTGGTGTTGGTCTCTCCTCCCAAGTAACCAGTGACAGGATGAGAGGAAATGAGTTTAAGTTGTGTTAGGGGAGGTTTAGATTAGACATTAGGAAAAACTTCATTATTGAGTGGTGAGGGGTTGGAACAGGCTGCCTGGGGAGGTGGTAGATTCGCCATCCCAGGAAGTGTACAAGAAGCTATAGATGTGGTGCTTCAGGGTAGACTTTAGTGGCCATGGTAGTTGGGTTATGGTTGGACTCAGTGATCTTAAAATTCTTTTCCAGCTTTACTTGATTCTGTGAAATCCCTTGAGACTGATTTTCATTTAAACATCAACCACTGCTTTGGTAGTGTAAAGTGCCCTCAACAACAAATGTCTTCAAATTGTAATCTCTCGTTTTTTGGGAAGTTAAGAGCAGTTCCTTACCCAAATTGCTGGGCAATATTTACTTCTTTCCCTCACATTTCTTTTTCCCCCCACTAAGATTCTGACTGATTCTGGATTTATAGGATGCTTATGGTGGCTCATACACCATGGAGTTAACAGCAGTAAACAGATTGGTCTGTTTGTTTTGTGCATGCCGAGAGGAGCACAAAAGATCATTAACTGCAGAACTATACTGTCAGTAACAACCTTGATCTTGCACTGGGTATCATTCTGCCATTGTCAGAACCTGTGACACTCATAGGAGATGTCTTGGATTATCTATCATAGTCTTGTTAGGTTTGTTGTTCAGAAACACAGTTGCAATTCCATGTAGTTTGGTTGTGGTTGTTTTGGTTTTTTTTCCCTAATTTTTTTACCTGTAGTTTACAATTATACTCTAGGTATTTTAAAATGAATCAGTTTGACAGCAACCTTAAAAGCTCGTTCTAGAATCCCAACAATTTAAATGAGTATGCTGACATTTTGTGGCCGTCTGTATAAAATTAAGTTACTTTTATTTTTCAGCTGCAGTAGCAGCAGTATCCAGGCACTGTCCTGCACTTCAGCAATGGAAATTTCCCAGCCTCCAAGCACACTCTGTCTCAGTCAGCTGCAATAAAACTCTGAGTGATTTCAATATTGTTGTGTGCTTTACTTGTCCTCCGTTATCTGGTGCTTGTATCTTTTGCAAACCAACTACTCCTCATGAGCTTCCTTTGTCTTGCCCAAGACTTAAAATTCAGTAAACAAGCTGTGGATGATAAGACAAGTGAACCATCAGAGAAACAGTTATTTTACAAGACTGGCAAAATGAAATATACATAGAGGCAATATTTATACAGAATGGTACAGTGACTGGTGAGGATGTCACTGAAGTCCCACTACACAACCACTGTTTCCTGGTGCCAGAGCTTTATGCACTGGAAGGCTGTCAGAAGCTTTTATAAAACTATTATGTCAGCCCCTCGATCTCTGCTGTCATTTATTGCTAGGATGACACAAGAAAATAATAATTTTTTAAAAATTAAAAAAAAAAAAAAAGAGGAGGTAACTTTATTACAAAACCTCAGATGTCTAATAATGCACCAGTACTAAACCGTGACAGCCTGCTTCCCTCACTTGCTCTCAGTTCAGCTGTAGACAGGGCAAGTGATGCCTCCAACAGAGGCAGAAGTCAAAGAATACAGAAACAAGATTATTAGGATTTGTTGTTGTCCAGATACTGCAGCAACTCTGCCTTTAGTGCTTCTTGCTCATAGCTAGACGTTCAGGGAGCATTTGTTAGGATGCGAGGGCAGAAGAGAAAGGATGGAATAAAAGAGAGGATATAAGAGAAGATGTATAAAGAGGATAGAAGAGAAAGGAAATAGAATATGGGAGGGAAGAATGTGAAATAGAAGTGAAATGAGCAGGTAGTGGGAGTAAGCTATGAGAATAGAAGGGCTGTAGTCAGAGGGTGATATCCACACCCCACTACATCCACCTGTTTGCCAGTGAGGCTGGTGGCAGACAGTAAGTCCCTTCTTGGTGAACCAGTTTGGGGAATGATGCCAGACATACAAAGAGCTTCTCAGGACGTGCTCTCACTGACATTGTCAGCTGAGGTGATGTTCAGCACAAACACATATAGCTAATGATTTTGTTGTGGAACAAGTATGCTTCCCAATTCCCATTTGGTGTAAATGGTGGGCAGGGGCTGAATAGGAACAAGTGATAGGGAACAGTAGGCCAAAAGGATTCTGAGATCTTCACATAAGTCACTACTGTTACTCTGAATACAAGGCTCCATAGAGGAGCTGGCCTACTCAGCTCTCTTGTTGCTAGTCCCAGCAAATAAGAAGGAAACAAAACTGCCTTTTCTCCTTTGCTGGCCAGATCCTGGCCTTGCTGACACTGGACTGCAGAAGAGATACGTCCAGATTTAAGGCTGAGACACATTTCAGGCACCTGCAAGCACCCATGCTATAGGATGAGGGAAGGTATCAGTCTCTTCTCATTGAACCTTTTTCAATCCAGAGTCTGTACAGCATATTTTTAACAGACATTGTGTAAATTACAGACAGCCCTTTCTACAGCCCAAATGGGTGAGTCAGCATTAATTTTGAAAGCAACCATTCCTTTTCTGGTTTTGCACATCCAAGCAGTTCTGGTGTCCCCATCACAAAAAGGACACTGAGCTATTGGAGTGAGTCCAGAGGAGGCCACAAAGATCATCCAAGGGCTGGAGCATCTCTGCTGTGAGGGTAGGCTGAGGGAGCTGGAGGTGTTCAGCCTAGAGAACAGACTTTGGGGGGCCCTTAGAGCTGCCTTCCAGTAGCAGAAGGGAGGGCTGCAGAGGGACTTTTCATAAGGGTGTCTAGCAACAGGACAAGGGGGAATGGTTTGAAGCTGAGGGAGAGTAGCTTTAGACTGGATCTTAGGAAGAATCATAGAATGGTAAGGTTGGAAGGGACCTCAAGGATCATATAGTTCCAACCTCCTGCCATAGGCAGGGACACCTCCCACTAGTACAGGTTACTCAAGGCCTTGTCCAACCTGGCCTTGAACACCTCTAGGGAGGGAGCATCCACAACCTCCCTGGGCAACCTGTTCCAGTGCCTCACCACCCTCACTGGAAAGAACTTCCTCCTAACATCCAGTCTAAATCTCCCCTCTGCCAGTTCAAACCCATTGCCCCTTGTCCTGTCATTACAAGACCTTGTAAATAGTCCCTCCCCAGCCCCCTTCTGTAGGCCCCCTTCAGATACTGGAAGANGTAAAGTGGCAGAATCCCCTCCCTTGCCCTGCTGGCCATGCTTCTCTTGATGCAGCCTAGGACTCGGTTGGCTGTCTGGGCTGCATGTGCACACTGCAGGCTCATGTTGAGCTTTTCATCAACCCAGACTCCAAGGTCCTTTTCCTCAGGGCTGCTCTCCAGCCTTTCACCACCCAGCCTGGATTTGTGCTTGGGATTGTGCCTACCCAGGTGCAGGACCTTATGCTTGGCCTTGTTGAATTTCATGAGAACTTCATGAAGAAGTTCTTCAGTATGAGGGTGGTGAGACTCTGGAGGTGTTCCAGGCCAGGTTGGATGAGGCCTTGAGCAGCCGAGTTGAGAGGTGTCCCTGCCCGTGACACGGAGATTGGAGTAGATGATCTCTAAGGTCTCTTCCAACCTAAGCCATTCTATGATTCGGTGGTAGGAGCTGTGCAGATGAGAGATTTCCTGAAGGAAGCGGTGTCACAGTATTTTGAAAGAGAAAAAGAGGCAAGCAGTAGGGCTCTGCGTTGCGTTACAGGGTAATGCAATGCCTGTGAGCAGTTCCTGTTTATCACGAGAGGCACATTTTCAGCACATCATAAAAATTCCAACCATTTGTTAATAAACACTCCTAGAGGAAAAAATAATATCCAAATATACACCCCCCTGTGGCATCTGTCATTGTAAACAAAAGAAGGTTTTCATTATATGTATTGAGGGACTGTAGCTCACTGTGTAAGAGAAGCAGATTTGCAAGGTCCCATCCACCTCCTGCTGAAGTCCATGTTGCATCTCTCATTAGGTCATTGGACTGCTGGCATGCAATTTTTCTTCTATGTAAACAGCAAGAGGTTTGAATGAGCAAGTGTAATTTTTCCTATCAGCATTTGTCATTTTTTGAAAGCACTGTGGCTACACAGAGAGCAGACATCTGCAGAACTACAGCACAGAGCCTTGCAGGACAATGGCCAAAGTAAGATTTGCTCCTAACAGCATAAGCTGCAAGTGTAGAGGGATGTAATCAATGCCTCGTCAAACAGACTAATTGTGCAGGTGTTCAGAGCGGTGCTGCTTCACTGTGTGGCTCTTCTCATCTGACAGCTTTGTTGTCTCAATTCTGGTGGATAAATTAATCCAGCCTGAAAAGGTAGAGCTGGGGAGCAGAAGGGAGCAGAGTTCTCAACACCTTGGTGGTGTCATTTGCACCCCCAGAAGAGAAATCTTCAGCAAGAAAATGCAAATTACTGCTACTGCTTCAGGATGGTCATGGCTAGGATTTGGTCTGCAGCTGACAGGCACAAGGATTGGGGTCAGGGAAGAAACTGAATGCTTGTGCCGGTTCTAACTACCTACACAGCAGCAGTGCAAAGACAGACCTGGTGTTTCCTCCAGGTTTGCCCCTGAAGAAGGCTTGTCAAGTTCAGAGCAGATGATAAGGCTTATTTTATTCAAGCTTTCTGGGACAAATGAGGTCATCTGAGCTGAAGTTTCATGTGGTTATCCTCCTGGAGGGCAATTCAAGATGGGTAAGGACTGTATACAACTCTTACTTCTTTAAATGGCTATAACCTTTTAAACTCTGCCATAGAGACAGTTACTAGTTAGACCAGGGAGAAGACTGAACCTCAGGAAGAGGTTCTCTCCAGCCACCAGCACCATGTCCAGCTAACCTGGATTAATTATTAAGACATTTGTAGTTTTCTGGATTTCGAAAGTTTTATCAGCAGGAAAATTCTAACTCAGATGATCATTTCCCTGCCTGACATATGGCAGCTATTACTCGAGATAGGCAGAGCCTGATGATAAGAGATGCCTTTTGCAAGTGCAATACCTCCATTGTAATCAAGCACTGCATTTATCTTCCTGCATTACCGAGTCTCTGGGGTTTGTACAAGTGACACAAAACTGTTCTGAGGATCCATCAGCATCCTGCATCTCAAGTCATTTTTCAATCTGATGTCTCATTTCCCACTGACATCAGCTCAGCCAAACTGAATCCCTGGCCTGCAAATCCTGGGAGGAAGACCAAGAGCAATGAAAAGTGTTTTTACTATTAGGGCAAAGGCTCCTTTAAAACAAAACCAACCAACCAACAAAACCCAAGCAACCAAAAGGGCAAAAGAGAACACTGCTTGTTTTGAAAGGTATGGCAAAGTATCTGCAGGGTGATGCTTTGCATCCAGTTTTACAGGTACCACCAATGGCTGTGGGGTGCAATTTGGTGACTACATTTCAATAGCTAAAGAGGATGTACAGGCAGGCTGGGCAGGGACTGTTCAGAAGGACCTGTGGGGATAGGATGAGGGCAATAGTTTGAAGCTGGAGCAGGGTGGATTTAGGTTGGAATCAGGAGGAAGTTCTGCACAATGAGAGTGATGAGACACTGGAACAGGTTGCCCAAGGGATGTGTTTGAGGCCCTGTCCCTGAAGACATTCAAGATCAGACTCAGTGTGTCCCTGCTGCCTGCAGGGGGGCTGGACAAGATGCTTTTTGAGGGTCCCTTCCAACCCAGTGCAGTCTGTGACTCTGCGACTACGCTCTGCCGAACAGTAGATGTGGGAGAGTAGACAGCAGATGTCCTGCACTTAGGCCTGTGCCTTGTGCACCAGACTGTGGTATGGAAATGTGTGTGGATATTTAATTGTTATTCAACTGCAATTTGCCTGGATTTATGAGCCTGGGCAGCACATATGCTATGAGAAATGAGTGGTTATTAGCAGAGTAGCTGTGCCAGCCTTTCCTGCAAATAGGCAAAGTACTCCCCTATAGAAAATGGATTAAAAGGGGGCAGGCTACCACTTTTCTGCCATTCACCTTTGTGAGGTGCAGCTGGCTAAATGCCAGCATATGGACACATTTCCTCATCAACTCTGACCAGCTTTTACTGCTACTTGTCACAGACAATAAAAACACAGCAGCTGTCCTCTTATCGAATCCCAATTTGGAGAAATGTAGACTTAAGGAAGGGACACAGAGACAGCAATTGGATACACCAGAATAAACATTTTAAGAGCTAGATAAGGAAAATGGGACCATTGCCCTGTATTCATTTGTTTTTCAAGAGCTTGTTGCAACAACCTCCTGTGGTCACTCTGAACACATCCTCTTTCCTCGTTGGTTCCTCTTCAACTACTCTTACCCCTGACAACATCCTCCTGGGCTCCTGCAGTCCTTTTCATTCCTTCATCTGCTGTGTGGGCTGCTGCTGCTGCTGCTGCTGAGTAATCTCCCTTCACCTGCCCAGTCAGCCTCCTTGATCAGGCCACATTCATCTCATGCCCTTTTGAGGGAAGCACCACCTAGAAGGTGAGGTGGGAGGTTAGGTGTAGAGCAGCAGCAAAGGCATTCCCCAGCACGCCCCAAATCTGCATCAAAACCTCAACACCCATACTTTTCCCATTCATTGCAGTTTCAGCCTCCATTCTTGCAGCAACCAACTTTCCTCATCTCCCCGGCTGGTACATTTTTACTTAATTCTTTTTCTTACAGTTTATTGAGCTGCATGAGCTGAAAGGGCCAGACAAGCACCAGACCTGTACAAAGAAAGCAGCAGGGCTGGGAGCAGAAGTGTCCTTTTGATACCAGCAGTCCATGGCTCAGCTGCCATGTGCTATCACTCCCTATGTCTAGTTTCTTCTGTGAAACAGGGAGGTTTGACTACACTGCTGAGAAGCCTTCACGCACTTCTTTTGCCTTTGCCATCCTTTGCTGCACTTTTCTCTGTTCTTGAAAAATGCAAGAAAAATTAATCACAAGGGCATTTTTATAGTGACTTCCTTGCCACCTCCTTTCTACTCATGCTCTCCCTCTCCTGTTTCTGTCACTTACCCTTCCCAAAAATCTTTCTGCTGTAATTCTCTGTTCTCCTGGTGGCCTCATCCTGCCATCTCATGAGCAGTTGGTGACCTCTAGAAAGAGAGTCCTGGTGCAGCATCATTTTCCTTGGGCACATGCTGCACAAACAAGACAGGCAAACACAGGCCTCCTCCTTTCTCAGGACAAGTACTTAAAAAAAAATAAAATGAAGTATTACACAATCCCCAAGACATGTGTTGCTCACCAAAACAACCATGGGGATCCTTTTTGTGCAGCCCTGCCTCTCATTGCTTCTTTCTGTTCAGTATCAAACCAGTGCACTGCAGCCAGGAACCAGTAACAACTATGTGTATGAACCCAAAGCCTGCATTGGAGGGGCTTTTTGGTAGAGCCACAGGAGTTATTAGAAACAGTCCTACTGCAAAGGACTGAGGTGTCTGGTTGTGTTTGTTTTGTGATGGGGCCTGATCATTTATACTGTTAAATTAATAAAGATAACAAGATAGAAGCTTTTCCAAACAGAATCCACTGCTAACTGTTCTTCATTGTTCTATTCTTATTCCACATACATTAGGAAGTGCACATTATCTAATAAATCTAAGAAACAAATAAATGCCTTTATACTACCCAAAAAAAANACAACCCAAAAAAAAAAAAAAATCTTTCTAGAAATACTGCAGAAACATTCACATCCTCTCTTTCTGTCTTTTATAAAAAGGCAGGCTGTGTCTTATTATCATCAAGGAAAAAGTAAACAAACGTAATTTAATCAGTTCTGTCTCTCCTTGATTTGCATCACCAAGAATAAAAGACAAAGGCAGAATGGAAAACAGCAGCTTTGTGCTACAAGTCTGAATGCACAAAATACTTCTTTCTCCAGCTGTCAAACATTAAAAAACGCTCTGCATACCAGCAATAATAAAAGTGTCAAACAGTTGACCACAATGGGAATCACAATGCTTCATTAAAAGCTCTAAAGCAGAGCAGAAGAGCTCCCAGCCATTTGTTAAACAGAACTGAAGGCGCAAGATATTTTCCAAAAGTGTCAGGAGATGCTTTCATCTCATCTAGTCAGTCAGAAAAAATATCTCCTGGTTTATTTCAGCGTGGTCTTGGCTCTCAGAGGGGTTCAGCAGTAACAGCTGGATGTGCCATTTGCTTTCCCTAGTGTGGGGCATGTCTCAGGACAAGAGAAAAGGTTAATGTCCTTCCCAGCAAGCAGGCCTCCGTTCCACGTGGCACAGGGATGTAATCAGTAATACTTAATTACAGATGGAAACACCAAATGATCTGGAGAACTTAACCTATTTGTTCATCTGACAGCCGATGTTGTGGTAAGGGATTTCAGCAGGCTGGATATTTATAGCCCCTCTATCTCTAGGTACAATCAGCACTGAAATGTCAAACAATACCCCGAATGAAGGGTTGCTTCAGTTCAACTTTTCTCCATTGTCGCTTTTCCTTTTTTTTTTTTTTTTTTTTTTTTTTTCCCTCTCCCCTCTGTCTGGTTACTGCCTAAAACTTGGCAGTGAGAGAAAAAAGGGAATGTGACTCACACTGACAACTTCATTTGCTGTAAGAGACCTCAGTAATTGCTCTAACCCACTTACAGGAAAGCTACCCCTCCTCTTTCTCTCCTCCTCCACCCTTTGATAGACAGAGGCCATATTTGTGAGAGGAGCAGGCTGGCTGATCTGGGAGGTCACCAGCACTTAGGAAGTAATCAAGCCTCTTTCTTTCCACTTTTCTTCTTCTGGATCTAAGTTAGCTCCTCACTATAACTTAAGCAGCAAAAGCCTCAGGGGCAGCTTGCTGCCACGGATTTCTCATGAATCTAAAGCCCAGGATGCCAAAGGACTCGGGGTTCAAACGCTCCGTTTGGGCTGGAGCGGCTGCTCTCACGCCAAGCTGCCCCTGGGCAGCCAGCACCGCAGCGCCGGGAGGAGCTACCCAGGAGTCTGAGAATTGTCACCTTTTCCTTTTTTTATGGGTAAATAGGAACAGGAGAAGAGTCAGCACAGATGCCTATGCAGTACTCTACCAAAATATATTTTCCTTTTTAATTACATAATCAACATAATGAGAGTGGCATTTGTAGTGAGGTGGCAGAACAGATGGCAAGGACTTGGTTTTCAGCAAGATGTTAATTAACAACAACTCTGGTTTCTGCTGGAAAAGAGGGGTGGTTCTGCTCTAACAGGGTTAAGATGGGTGCTTACTACATAGGAAAAAAAAATCCATTCCCAAACACAGAATTATGATTTATTTATTCTTTTCTACCTCCTCTACGTTCCTGTTATAACCTCCAGGATACTCTAAAGCAACAGCAACATCCTACTGCAAAGCCTCATTAAAAATCAGCACAAGTTTGGGTCATGCCAGTAGCTTGGGATTCTCCTTACAAACACTTTTAAATGCTCTGTGAACATATAAATACAAGGAGGAAAGGGAAAAGAACTAATATGATTAGGTGAGAGTTTTGTGCAACTTAAACTGCAGGTGAGGCTTGTGTGAAATACAGCAGCTCCACAGAGATGAGCTTAAAGGTTTCTTAGATTCTCTACAGAAAGTTCTGTCTCCTCTTCCCTCTGTTCCACACTCTTTGACCTAACGTCTTCAGCATATGATGCAGCTGAGTTGGAAAGAGCTATCCCAAGGGGGACTGAAGCAAAAAGTAGCTATGGAAGATATTTAATAAAACCACAGGCAGAGAATACATCACCCAGACACAATGAATAGGGAAACAGCACATGCAGCCCAGAAATCTTCCCTCTATTTGCTATCTGATAAGCTGGCCGGACAGTCAGGCACACTGAACAGCCCTCAGACACCCAGCTCGTCCCTCCCCGTGCTGCCAGGTGACAAGAGATTGCTTTTTCCTGCTTTGCATTCATCATCAGAGGCTCTCCAGAGTCACACACCCAAGTTCTGCAGAGGCCTGTGGGCTGCATTCCTCCGGGGATTACATCCCTTCCCTCAGCAGGAGAGAGGGAAGAGAGATGCAGGCAAAAAGGGATGGGCAAACAGAGGGGAGGGAGGAGCTGAGGAGGGGGAGGGGAAGGAGCAAGCTGTAGGGAACATCGAGATCAATATTAGCAGGAGCTGGAGGACAGTATTGCAGGAAATGGAGAGGGGGAGGCAGTCACATACTACAATATTGCATAAAATTGTGCAACAGGGCATCTAAATTCATCTGCTGTGGAGCTTGGAAATGAACCCATCATTCCCACGTCTCAGTGCTCATCCCTGTGCTGCCAGCAAATATCTAACAGCTGACAAGAAACATCTCTGCCCATTCTAGTGACATGCACATCTAGAAAGGATGCTCTTCCATTACTCCCACTTACTCTGTGCAGGCAATAGATGGTTGTGGGTCTGTGCTGTAAGCCGAAAATTACACTCCTCCTCGTTAACCAGGGGGAGTGAAGGATATGGTTGCAGATGAGGATTTTCCCCATTCTCCTTCAGTGCATGTGTTAAAAACATGGTTGGGCTGAGTTCTACGCTACACGAATCTTGCCAACATTATGAAGTCCAAGAATAAAAAATGAATTCATGCTTGAAATAAGAATGTCTGTTCCATCCTTCAGCAGCTGCTTTAACTCAAAATATCAGGTCAGGCTCCCATACCATGTTGTTTTCGGCCATACAAAAGTGCACCCTGACATTGCTATACTGAGCATAACTAACCTGGAGAATTGTACATGATTGGGGCTTCCATCAGTTCATTTTGTGTCAGAGCAGAAATGGGCCACAGAGAAGAACTCAGCATCCTGCATAGATCAGATGGCAGAGATTCTTTGCAGGATGATTTTCAGGAGAAGTGCCAAATACCACTGAAACTGTTCTTAGGAGGTGCAAAGTAGAGGAAAGAAAAGAACACAAAAATATGTTCTGCTTAGCCTGTCCTCCTTTCTCAGGGGTGAAGAGGGAGATGTGAGAATCAGCAGAACTGTATTTCTACTTACAGATACTTTTTTTGGGGAGGATTGAAGGGTGACTTGAAAAAGAAAAAAAAAAAGAAACTTTTGCAGGTGTTACCTTGCAAAACACAAAATCAGCATAGCAAGAAGTTAACTCTTCAAGCAAAAAGAAAAGCAACCAAGAGATGCACAGACAAGCAGTGACTTCAGTGGAGCTGCAGGGCTGGAGCTGGCTTGAATTCTGTGGAGTACTTTGAAAGCAGGAGCATGCTGCATACAAATGAGCCTTAAATAATTCCCATCATTAAGAGAGCTCTCAGCAGCTCATCTGGACTTTGAAAAATGCTAAAGCAAATGTACATTGTTTGAATACCATTAGGGACAGTCATTAACTAGCATTAAGACATCTACAGTATCCACACTTAGGGCTGTAATAAGAGCCCCATCCTCCTTCCCAGGATATTTTCTTTATTGATTTGCAGAATTTCTTATTCACAAGCTGTAGAGCACCACAGAGGTCAGCAATTCATGTCGGAATACCCATTAAAGAACTGCGCAAGTGCTTCTTTTTTCATACTGCATCTTTTAATTTTAACAGGCCACAGTCCTGTTTGGTTGGTGCAGCTACCACAGACAATTTAAACACCAGTGTACATGAAAGAAACAAAGGCACAGACAGGTAAGTGGATTTATCCTGGGTGACACAGAAGGATGCAGTGTAACAAAAATAGATGAAAGGGTCTGGATGCCCTGTTTCCTGGATTAACCATTTCACTCAAACAGCTGTAAGCAGAGCTGCTGTAGCACTAAGGATAAACTGTGGCTTCATATCATATCTCAAATGCTTGAAAACATGTTTCAGAGGTAGCAGGGACAGTACAGAACAGGTCGAGTGAAGAAGCCAACTTGTGCAAAGCACCAAAGGTACAACGTAGTTTAATATAGTTGAAGGTATTCAAGTGCCAGAGCTGCAGGAGATGACAAGTGATGGAATACTGTGAGCTAAATATGTGCAGCAAAGTGCATAGGGGGAGGCAGGGGCAGGCAACAGCCTACAGGCAGTTGAAGGGGAGCTGCAAGGAATCTTTAATGAAGGCAGAACTCGTTCTGGGTGACTCAGAATATTGGTATTCACAAAGAGAATTGAGAATAGACGAAAATAAATAAAGCTGAAAGCAAAACCCAAAGGCCAAATCCCTCTCAATAGCCAGAACACTGATATCATCTGAGCAACCAAACAACAGGTCCTTTTGAAAACCTCTCTCCAGCCACTTCCTGCACACCAGCCTCTCTCCGTGGCTGCAAGCAGCTCCCACTACCCAAGCCAGGGAGCTCTGGAGGCTGCCGTTGTACTGACAGCACTGCTCCTGCAATAGGCAGCCCCGGTGGTCTTTCCTCCACACCCCCAGCCCTCGGCTTCCCTGTGACATCTCAAGTAATGCATTGTGTAGCTGCACAAACTTCCCCTGAGCCCGAGCAGCTGCTCAGCTGGGCTTTCATTAGCTGCCAGCTTCTCTCCATGTCACAGGCACACACACTGGTCACTGGCAGATTCAAAGCTGTAGTAGTTTGATTTATGGGTGGATTCACACTAGCCAACTTCCAGACCCGGCTGCCATCAGCCTAAAATATATGCAGGCAGCATTTAACTACAACCCCTTCAAGTTCTACAGTGAAGATTGAAAAACAGATTAGCTTACTTTTTTTTTATACAAGTGTGATAGCTTTTTAATGAAAAATTAAGTGAGAAAGAGTAATCAGAGAAATTACACTACTAGGTATTGGAACAGAAATCAGCAAGAGCAGGAAAGACTTCCTGACAGTGAGATCTATTAGTCAATGGAGCAGTCTCCCAAAGGAGGTGATGGGAGCACAAGTGGTGCTTTGGCAGAGCCACTGTTAAGTGCTCCAAGTGGTGCAGCCAACTCCTCGAGGACTGCCATGAGCCTCCCAGCCTCCAGCAGGGCAGTACGCCTGCCATTAGCCTGCTAATGCACATCCTGCCTTGGCCCAGTGCTGTCTGGGAACAGCTCACCAGCTTCAAATGTCGCTAACAAGAAAATATTAAAAGACAATTTTCTAATGATAGGGGCAGGCTTTTGCAACACATCTTCCCATTACAACAGGTGATTATCAGTAGGGGAGAGAAATGAGCAATTTTCATTACTACATGTATTAGGGTTTATTAACCCTTTGTTAAACTACTTTAAAGTAAAAAATGCCGAATTCCTTGGATCCTCCTCCTGTTTTACCTCACAGAAAACAGCCACTTTCCAATCTCTTGCTAGCCTGATCTACTTGGAGGCATCTCTACTCACTACAGGGGAGGGTTCCACAAGATGACCTTTGAAAGTCCCCCCCAGCCCAATGCAATCTATGAATCACCAAAGAAGTGAAAAAGTAGAAGTCACCATTTACACCAAGGCTTAAGATTGAGAACACAGATCCAGAATTTCTTTACCTGAGAAGGCAGGCAAAATCAAGACACAAATGGAGATGCCAAAACTAAGATAAAACCCAGCCAGACAAATATTTCCAGGAGGAAAAATATAATGTCTGAGGGGGGAGGATGGAAGGAAACAATATTTTTAAAGGCTTTAGTGTCAGTCCAAAAATCAAGCACCTGAAATCCTCTCCTCCTAATCTTCTGCTTAGGGCACACTGCACTGTGTAGCAAAACATGGGTTCAGTGGTACAAGACACTGTACTTGAGACTTTAAACGTAACCATACTGCTGAATGTCTAGGATTTGATGGTTACTGTACTATTCTCATCAATCTCTAGCACAGGCAATCAGCTTCAGCTCTGCAGTAAGAGGAAAGTCTGTCCATGGATGATTTGGTATTTCTAACTTTTGAAGAGACAAAAATCCACTGAAGGGTGGGACAGAGAAAAAGTTTTGGTTTTAAAAGCAAGCTCACCAATGCAACCATGCAGCCTGCCCACTCTTGCCAAACTTGACCTTTGCCTCAACTGCAACATTCCATTTCTTCAGAAAGATTATGAGACTTCAGGTGACTGCTGTGATAGAGAAGGGAATTAGCTGCCATTTCAGCATCTAATTCATTGTCCTGCCTTGAATCCCTCCATAGCAAAGGTTCAACAGGAATGGTGCCAAAGCAGCTGTGCTCCAGAATCACAGAAACATTCTGGCTGGAAGAGACCCCAGGATCACCAAGTCCAACTGTTATCCCTACTCTACAATGTTCACCCTTAAACCATATGCCCAAGCACCACATTCAAACGACTTTTAAACATATCCAGAGCTGGTGACTCCACCCCCTCCCCGAGCAGCCCATTCCGATGCCTGACCACTGTTGCTGGGAAAAGATGCTTCCTAAAGTCCAGTCTAAACCTACCCAGTCACAGCTTGAGGCCACTCCCTCTTGTTCTATAACTAATTACCTATGAGAAGAAACCAGCAACAGTCTCTCCACAAAGTTCTTTCAGGCAGCTGTAGACAGCAATGAGGTTTCCCCTCAGCCTTCTCTTCTTTAAATTAATCATCCCCAGCTCCCTCAGTTGCTCTTCATAAGATTTATTCTCCAGGCCTTTCACAGCTTCCCTGCCCTCCTCTACACTGGCTCCAGCACCTCCACATCCCTCTTGTAATGAGGTGCCCAAAGCTGAACACAATACTCGAGGTGTGGCCTCACCAGAGCCGAGTACATGGGGACAATTACCTCCCTATCCCTGCTGGGCACAGCATTTCTAATACAAGCCAGGATGCCATTTGCTTGCTTTGCCACCTGGGCACACTGCTGGCTCATATTCATTTGTTTTTCTGTTACAACCTCCAAGTCCATCTCTGTCAGACAGTCTTTTGAGAGCCAGCACTGAAGGACACGGTACCTTTAGAGACCAATGACACTTGGCCAGTTAGGTCTCTCAGAGAAAACTCTTGACATGCACCGTGCTTTGCCCCATGCCATTCATTCCAGCTGCTGGAACAGTTGTGTGGAATTAGCTGCATCAACAGAAAGCGACTAGGTGAAATACCTGATGAAATAGCAGCAGCCCAGCTCAAGTTACCTGTGCTTGTCTGTAACCCAATAATTAGATTCATCATTTGCAGCTTGGCTTAATTATAACCAAGAACTTCTTCAAGCGTAGACTTTGCATAAGATTCTAAATTACTATAATTAATTATACAGAGGGCCTGAAGTGTCTTCTGGTCCATTGTTAATTTTATTTTTTCCCTTTCCCCACACTGACACCAGAACTCAGTTGCATAGAGGAACTGGGCTGTAGACTAAAAGAGAGGGCTCTCTTGTGGCCAGATAAACACACAGAGAGCTATGTTTTATGTCTGCTATAAAGAGAACACCAAGGCTTCAGATTTTTTAAATCTCAATTAGGAGATGCAGAAAGAAATACCCTAACCTAGAGTAGTTTAGTCCCACACTTTACATGAAGGATTTCTTTGTGCCTCCCATATAAAAGGCTTTTTGCAGTCTTCCCGATGGTTGCTGCTGGCGCTGGCCACAATCAGAGATGTGTTACTGGCCATTTGTACCCCAGACTGAACCAACTTATGTGAATATTAGCCAGTGAAAAACAAAACTTAAGAATTAGCACCAGGAACACTGCAACTTCTTCAAAGATACAGGCAAGGAAGGAAGGAAGGAAGGTATCATTCAGAGAAACCTTTCCCACTCAGCTTTCTAATGACTGCCTGCAAGATGAGAATATATGGGAATGACAGAATGTGCAGAGGCCTCTCTTGGACTCGCTGTAGCAATGGACATCTCCTATCTTTTCCTCTTGCTCTTTGTTTTCCTTCGGCCAAAGGAAAGAGGGAGCCCTCTAGGGGTAAAACACAAAGCCCTGAAGGAGGCTTCAGACAGCTTTTCCATACCGATATCCTCCTGCCGTACCTCGAGATTGGAGCAGTTTCCTGCCGTGTGGAAGCGCTCAGATGCTGAAGGTCTAAGCAGAAAAAACAGGCTGGGTGGAAGGAGGTCGCAGGCTTTTCACTGGAAGTGCTTACTGCACAGCCTAGAAGGTGATGTGGGAAGTAAATTCTCTTCTGTCATTTGTGCAACCTTTTCCGGTGAAAATGGAACATCACCAAAGCGCAGGCTAAAGGACTGCAGTTAGTCTGTCCCACCACAAGAGAGACAGAACTTTGTCTTTTAGGCTATGCAAATGACTTGGGTTTGCCTTACTGTATGCCTCAAGCACACAATGAACTCTTGTATAAAATAAGCAGGTTTGTGTTTGTCAAGGCACGTTCAAAATATTTCTTTCCAACAGCCATTTCTATGTGAAGGTCTGATAACAGCCGCACCATTTAAACACTTAAACATTTTCTCATTCTAATGAGACATTAAGATTCTTTCCGAACAAGCTCAGCATAACAACACATGAGAATGTGGCAAACCCAAACTTCAAAACATTTTAACTCCAGTAAAAACATATTAAAAAACCAAAAATCAAACCACAAGTATCAAAAAGCATCTAAGAAGATATCAAGAATTAGCTGTAGGGCATCAAGGAACAGATTTTGTTGGGTATCCAAACAAGGGAAGTCAAAGAGTAGGTTAACACTTTGGAAAAAAACAAGATGATTGTTTTTTATAGAAGGGATGATGACTGCAGGATATCTGCACAGTTCCATCTACAAACCTGCATTATCAGTTTGGTGAAACAGGTACATACTCCTTACAGTCTCCACACAATTTATGAGCAACTTTCTGCATGATATACTCAAGGTTACTCTTCTTAAATAAATAAAATAAAATAATTAAAAAAAAAAAAAAAAAAAGAGAGAGAGAGGAGAACACAAAAGCTTGCAACCTGCATTAGTGCTGCTTGATCTAGATGCAGAAAATGTTTTGTCTGGCCCTCACCAAAGAGCAGAGAGATGTGAAGCCTGCATTACTAGAGTCTAGTCCACACTTCTTCAAGTTCTCCTAAGCTCTGAAGAAGCACTTCTGCTCAAGCCATTTCCCAGGCCTAGAGGACAGATATTTCCAGGCTGACCTGGTAGAGATGAAGACTTAATTTCTGCACAGAATCCTAGAATGGTTCAGGTTGGAAGAGACCTCAGAGATCATCTACTCCAACCACCCTGCCATGGGCATGGACACCTCTCAACTAGACTCAGCTGCTCAAGGCCTCATCCAACTTCATCTTGAACAACCCCAGGAAGAAGGCATCCACAACTTCCCTGGGCAACCTGTTCCAGTGTCTCACCACCCTCATACTGAGGAACTTCTTCCTAAGATCCAGTCTAAAGCTACTCTCCCTCAGCTTCAAACCATTCCCCCTTGCCCTGTTGCTAGACACCCTTATGAAAAGTCCCTCTGCAACCTTCCTGTAGGATCCCTTCAGGTATTGGAATGCAGCTCTAAGGACAACCTCAGCTCCCTCAGCACGTTCTCAAAGCAGAGGTCCTCAAGCCCTTGGAACACCTTTGTGGCCCTCCTCTGGGCTCTAACAGCTCTGTGTCCTTACACCTCTCAGTAAAGTCTCACAGAGAACCTCGATGAAACCAGTAGACACTACTCAGGGTAAACTGAGCAGTTCTACATGAATTAAACATCCCTCATTTGTGTTGTATCACTAATTCAGGCTAAAAAAGAAGCATCTGCCCCATCACCACTGGTGATGATAGTCTAGGAAATGAGTGGCTACAGATTTTACAGCCCATTATCTATGAAGAGACAGAGATCAAATGGGGGAGGTTAAACAGGACCTTAAAGGGGAAGATTTGTTATTCCTTGATCAAAGAACTAAAGTGGATAATGCTTGTGTACTAGGAACCCCATCAATGGCATCTGAAGTTTAGCTTCGTGTGGCTTTAAGTCAAAGTTTTACATTCATTTCATGGGCTTCTTGACTGCTTCATGCTCAAACTCACCAACCACAGTGGCTGCAGATGACTGCTGTCACAGAGCAGAAGGTTGGCTATGAGCCCCATGCTGAACACATGATGTCACAGAGCCCTTAGTTGGAAAACATTCATGAGTAAGATAGTACAGCCAATGAGAAGCAGCAATGTTTCACCTCCTACTAATCAAATGAGAGAGTAAAGCCAATGTTGAGTACCAGCAGGGAGAAACAAGAGTGATATCCAGTCCTGTTCTCAGCTGCAGCTGGAATAGGCTCAAATCTACAGAGAGATGGCAGCCCGTGTTAGGAAGTACCAAAGGCACCTGTAAGACACCAGAGCGACTTCGTTCAGCTCTGTGTTTTTGTCAACAAAGAGTGGCTGCAGTCACCTTTGGCTTCTGGAGTTACCTGGATGATGGATTCCCACAGCTGCTGCTTTACATAACCTTGAAAGAACAGCAGCACTTAGCCTGTGCTTATGCTCCCTGGTGAGCTAAATGAATCACAGGGTAGGAAATTGCTGCTAAACCAAGTCAAACAAATCCCCAACCTACACTTTTCTGAGAATTTGCTACTTTTCTAGAGATACCACAAGTGAATTTTCACTCCTGAAGTTCTTACTGATAACAAACAAAACCCAAACAAAATAATGAAACATTTTGAACCAAGATGTTTTCAAGAGGTTTAAAGTTTGATCTGAAGTAGATTGAAGCCCACAGCACCTTGAGCAGAACCTACCTGATGATTAATTATGGTTATCCTTACCTGTGTATTTTGAGAAATGCCTTCTCTGCTTCCCTCTGATGCAGCCTCCTGGGCTCTTACTAGGCTTTTGTTTTTCTTCTTCACTAGGATAAATACAACAGTGTCTAGTCAAACTGCCTAGGAGACTGCAACTCTCAGATCCCTCCCAGGACTGTTAAAGTTTGCATTTTCTTGAGTTTCTCATCTCTGTCTTCCTCTCTTGAGGATATGAACACCAACACTTCAGAAATAACCACGTAGATTAGCTTAACTTTTAAGGTATGCTTAGAAAGTTACCATCGCATTCAAAATTTCCTCTGTGTTCTGTAGTAAATCAAGACAGACCTTAGAAAACTGCTTGAGAGAGTCCAGCACAGAGCCACAAAGATGCTGAAAGGAGTAGAACATCTCCCTGTGAGGACAGGCTGGGACTCTTTAGCTTGGAGCAGAGGAGCCTGAGGAGTGACCTTGTTCATGTTGATAAAGATGTGAAGGGCGGTGCCAGGAGCATGGAGCCAGGCTCTGCTCAGGAATGGCCAATGATAGGACAAGGGGCAATGGGTGCAAGCTGGAGTGGAGGAGGTTCCATGTGAACATAAGAAAAAACTTTTTCACTGTGAAAGTGACAGAGCTCTAGAACAGGCTGCCCAGAGAGGTTGTGGAGTCTCCTTCTCTAGAGACATTCAAAACCCACCCAGGAGGTGGCCTGCTCTAGGTGATCCTGCTCTGACAAGGAGGTTGGACTGGATGATGTCTAGAGGTCTCTTCCAATTCCCAACAAGCTGTGACTGTGAAATGTCTGCTTCCTAGCACCTCATTGGTCTTAGGGAGTTTTCTTGCTATATTTGCTAATGGTCCTATGGAAAAAGGCAAGATTTGGTGACAGGGTAACCGCTCAAAGATGTGCAGATCCACCTACTTAAACGCATTTTTCATTCTAAGGTTTCAAAAAAAGAAACAAATACCACCTCAGATCACAATTCTTTATTGAGGTTTCTGAAATATTAGACCCTACAGTAGAGAGGTCTTATTCCCACCTGTTTCAAATCACTGCTTTGAAACAACTTCTTACAATATGCAAATACATACATGAGGCACTGTGTGAATACAAAAGTGACGATACAAAACCCCCCCCAACAATTAAACCTCATGCAATACATACATATAGATATATATATATAAAAATATGGTAATATAGCATAATCCACACAAGCACTATTAGAACAATCCATGTAAATGAATGTACAATATGCATAGCATTTAATGATCAATGACAACAGGTCTCTGGCCCATGTACAAAACCAGTCAGCTTGAGTAAGAGTTTTAAGATACTAAATAACTGGTTAAGCCACAGCTTATAAAACCTGCTGTACTGCAGCTTTTCTGCTCAGGGTCACAAGTGCAGATTAGCAGACAAAATAAATAAGGACTAGGATTCTACAACACTTGGCTAACAGCTCATGTTTCAAGGTCACTGGCCCTCTTACTTTCATTCAAGGTTTGTTAGCCAACAGTGGCAAGAAATGTGCCTGAAGCAACAGTTCTGCTCCTGTCCTGTTTTAATACTGATAAAAACCACATATGTTTGAAGTCAGCAGGAGTAGTTACAGATGTCTAGCTTACCACTAAGCAAGCAGAGGATTGAAGTTATGGTACAGACAAGATACTGAAGAACTGCCCTGACTGGGAGGTTGGTTAGCCATGTGCTGTGCTGCAGTTACCAACCTGTCCACTTGGTCAACTACTGTAAGAAAGAGCTGGCAGTGAAGTAAGTTAGAAAGCTTTTCTTCCCCACTCCAAACAGTGCAAAAGTTTGAAAACATCCTCTGTCAGAACAAGGAAGTACAGAGACAAGAATATTTCTGAAGTCCTGTATTTGGGATGAGAGCTGCTGTTACCTGCAATAAGTATTCCTATGGCATAACATGCAAAGAATAGGATTTTCTTCTTACATATCTACTACTGGTCAATGCCAGAGACAAAACAGTTGTGGTAGTCTCTTATCTTCCTAGCTGACATGGTACTTCCTACACTCCTGCTGTTGCAGATCTCCAAAGATCATACCACATTCACTAGGAAGGCAGGTGAAATTGAAATTGTAAGTGGCAGTTAAACTGAGTTAGACAAAGGAGTTGAAGTCTAAGAAGCAGCACTGTGGAGAGTGGGACTGATAATATAAAAAGATGTAGTAGATAGAAGGAAAAGAAAACTGGGAAGAGAATAAGGAGAAGACAGCACAGGACTGATTTTCAGAAGCAGAAGTTAGAAGTAGTTGAAGTAGTTAAGTAAGTTAAAGGTACTTAAAACTTTATACTAAGCTCCTTTCCCCCCACCCCGAATAAAGTTTCAACCCCAACCCAAGAAAAAACAAAACGCTATTAACAAATATACTGAAAAGGGGACAAAAAAAGGAAAGCATTAACCATCCAATATTAAGCAGAATGCCATTTAACAATGTTAGAAAGGGCAACATGAAAAAGAGGAAATCATTGTTGATAACCCTGAGACAGTCCCCACAGGATCTTTCTAGTTCCCTAGCTATTACTTCTTCATCCTTAGACATCCAAAAGGAGCCACAGCTTCTTCTGCAAAAGGACAAAACACTTCCTGCAGGGAATGAGGGCCACACCTTCCAGCACCATTTGCTGAAGCAACAAACCTTGCACATACCTGATGTATTGCCACAGAAATTATAACAAACTTCAAGCAGATCAGGAAGAACTGATGAAGCTCTTGTGCATGGGAATCTAGAACCATTTAACTAATAAGCTCAGTACTTGCTATATTAATATCTCCTGGAAATCAATAATCAGGCTTAATAGTTGAAAGAAAACTCAATAATCACAATCTAACCAGTCACAGAGCCCAGATGCATTCAGCTCCTTAGAAAGTTAAATATATCTTTTCTCTTCAGACTAACAAGCACACATCAAGAAGACATGAAACCCCGACTAAGAAGAGTTTGTTAACAAAATAAAGCAGACATTACAAACCAGCCACACTCATTTGCTTAAAACAGTGTTTTGAAGCTGACAGTGCACTGCCAAACCTTCTAGGTTGCTTTTTTTACTCCATTGTTTGCATTCCAAGAAGCTTGAAAACATTTCTTTTCCTATTGATTTTTGTCCTCTTCTGTTTGACAAAAGCTGCGGCATGCTAAATTCTCCAGGCTGCCAGCACAGCTGTCTTTTGTTTGTTTTCCTGTGCACCAGCAGCAGTATGCAGAGCTTGGAAAACACATTAAGCTAACAACACCCAGCAGCTTGTGGGGAAGGCTTGCTGAGTGTCTGAGCTCTGATGGGTCACACCAAAACAGAAGTTTAAGTGATTCTCTGTTAAGATTTTGGGTTCCCGCTCAATTCAGAGATAAGTTTAGCACCAAAGCTTAGCAGTTCATTTTAAGGCAGTATTTTAAGAAGTGTCTATGACAGGCAGGTGTTCAAGGGCAGCCACATCTCCCTCAGATCTCCATTTGATTACTTTTCAGCTGACATGATTGAAACCAACAGAAGTAACTGTAGATAAAGTGAAATCCAATCAATACATTAAAACAACCAAAACATAGCAAAAAGTGGCTGGATGAGCTCTTAGAGCTGTCAGCACTGCAAAACAAATAGTCCAAAGGGCTGGCTGTTTTAGTGGCTTGATTTAGGAAAGCTGGAGGACTGTCCTCTGGGGTTTGGTGCTGTCAGTTTGAAAGGTTATGACTAGCTTGGCAGAAAACGGATTGCTCTTCAACACAACTATTGAGATGCAGCTAGGCCTGCTAAAAAACATGCTGTTGAGAGAGTATACATCACCTAGCATCTGCTGGAAAGGTTTGCGCTCATTTGAAAGCTCCTTTCTCTCCCTCTCCAGCCCTTTCTGAATGCCACGTTGTACATCAGAAGTGATTTGCTCCTTAAAACGAGGGATGGACAAAGTCCTCTTATTTCCTAAGAGGACTCTGTCTGATGGCCACAGGCTCAGCTGTAAAAGGGACAGTAATAGAGCTAAGCAGGGAAATTTAATTCAGGCTTAACTAAAGCTAAATTACACATGAATCATCTGCAATCTGCTCCGTTGGGGCTAACATCCCCCCCACTTTCTCCCTACAGCATTTGTTGATACCTCAACACTGTAAGAATAGAAATAGATCAGGTCTGGGGCTATGCATTAAGTACCTGCATTCACAGGAGTACTTTAACCAACAGTCTCACACAAAGAACAGGGCTGCAGTCTTCATTTAGGCATTAAGCAGCTCAACTGTTCATGTCCTTCGCAGACTGAGAGGTTTTGCTGCTGCCAGCAAATTTGTGCAGCACTATTTAGAAATAGCTGGGCTTCTCAGCCACTTGCTTTGGGAGCATCTTTTTGTTAGTTTCTAAAGGACTGCCTAGGAGGGAAGTTCCAACCACAAACAGCTGTTTCAAGCTATCAATTGAAAATGGTCTTTCCAGTGCAGACAGCCACCTTATCTCCCGAATTGGTAAGGAAAGAGAAGCATTCTTCATGACAGAAAGCTAACAGCACTGGAAATGCTTTTAAAAAGAGCAGTATCTCATCTGACTTAGAATTCAGACTAATGTCTGTTAAATGCTATTAAAGTAAGCACTGTGATTAACACTGTTCAACTGCCAAGTCTGCTGTGAGCACTCCATGCCCAATTACTCATCTCCTGAGAGCTCCCCAGCTGTATCGATTGGTTACCACACTTCATGGCAGGTACCCATGGCAGCAGTTGCACAGTGACCAGCACCACACATACTGGAGGTTCCCTCTTAGCACCACTTTTCACACAAGGACCTTTAGAAGAAGCCATTTAGTAGCATTAGCTTCCAAGGCAGTGTTGAGAGGTCACAGCAAGTCACCCTGGATGCTTTTGATTCCTTCCTTGGCTTGTTGAGAACACAGTTAGCACAATCAAGTTTTGCCTTTTTAATGGGTGTGTTTCTCATTCTTTCAGGCACTGGTATTTCACTGTAAAGAACTGACATTTGTAGCTCTGTTTTCCAGCCCACTTCCTTTTAAAATAGTCATTCATAATACTTCAATGCATTCCTGTCTCTCTCTCACTCCTCAATCACTCGGAAGGTAGATTTTACTTCATCTCCCTCTGTTCTAAAAAAATTTCCTGCATTTCCATCCTTTATATTTGAAAAAAAAAAAAAAATCCCCAAAGGGGGGAAAAAAATAAAATCATCCAAAACAAACCTCAGACCAACTCTTCAGCAAACCTAATTTGTAGAATTGTCATCTTGTCTACATCAGACCCAGAAGACTTCACTGTCTTAGGTATGTTTCTTTGTAGGGGAAGAAAGGCAGAAGTATGAATTACCTTCAAGCAAAAGAGATTCTGGATACCCACCTAAGCAGAAGGACTAAAGGTAGTTTTTAATCAAGCAAAAGACAGTAATTTAAATGTGCTCTGTTTGAAAGATGCAGGTTCCTTTGAGGAGTAACTTTTCTGATGCTGGGTGTTAAAACACAGCAGCAGCCATTCCTTGGAGTCTAGTAAAATAGGAAAACACTTTCATTTTGCACTGAACATTCGTCTGGAATACTTCAGTTGACTTCTACAGCTTCAAAGGTTTGTCAAGACTCAAGAATTGGTTTTGTTGCGTGCTCATCAGAAAGAGAAGGGAACAGGCAAATTAGTCATGTTTGTCAGTAGTCAATTCAACATTGGTAGGTCACTTCCCCACTGAAGTCTAACTTCTCAAAGGCTACTCCTGTCCACTTACCTCTCAAAGACAAGAGGCATGTTTCAGAATGAAAACATAAGTGAACAGCTTCTCAGAATGCAGAATTTCTTCCCTAGAGCACAGCTTGAGAATTAGTATTTTTTATTACCACAGACAGCTTTCTGAAGGCCCATTTCACCTAGCTCCCACTCAAAAGAGGATATTCTCACATAGCTGCAAGTATCCACGGAAAAACTTCAAACCTTCATCTGTAACACAAATCTGCACCAAAAGGCTGAAATAAAAGGATGGTTACAAAGGATTTTTCCCACCACGTTTCACAAAATTTGGCACATTTCAGAAAGTAAAGCAACTTACCAACATTTCACACCTCCCTTCAGGAATACAGCAGCTTCCCCCTCTCCTGATAAACCTCAGAGAACAGTGAAATCAAACACCTATGTATGATTCTTACTAGATTAATAATGAGAACTATTTCCAAGACATCAAGAGGCACTAGTGGTCATCAGAATTTAGCATATCACCGAATATCTGAGTAAGAACTCGAAGAGAGAAGGTGGCAAATCCAGAGTAGGTTCACTACAAAAAGCTAACATCTACATCTATCAGGTTGCCAGCACAGAAAGCCCTCTCCATGTATTTTAGGGCAGCAAAATGTAGGATGGAAGTGTGTTTGTAGCCTTCTTGGAGGAAAAGCTCCTGTTGTTGCATAGCTCAACAAGGAATTCACTGTCCAAGTTGTTATGTAATGCCTTACTGAGGAGTTTGTGTTAAACCAAATGATCATTCACAGCAACTGAGTAAAAACCTCAAGCTCCTCGGATACCTCACTGGCCCACACTAGCTGACAATGTAGAGACACCATGGACACGCTGCTCTGTTCATCCTTTTAACCACCTCAACTCTTCTGTCTAAACTGTCCCTAAGCAACATAAACATTCAGCACATCTAGGGCTGCCATACTGCAATGTCACATGCTTCTAAATTAGGCAGGCAATCTTGCTGGCAGCTGTAAAGCACTTCTTGTGCAGATACAGAAATTACTGACATGTTTACCACTGAGCCTTCAGATCCTGTGAGTTCTGCTAGTGAGGACAAAACACAACCAGAGGCTCTGGCATGAAATGGACACAAAACAATCATACAAAAACATCTTTTCATCTTCACTTCAGCTTCACATTTCCTTACAAAGTTATTTAGACACAAAAAGTTAATGAACCATCTAGTAAATAAAAAAAAACGGTGCTAAACTGTTTCTAGTTTGTGTTACTAATTTTTCCTCTGAAGGTCAGAAGTGTTTTTGTTTACAAATCCAAGTCAGGATAACCTAGATCCTTTAGTTTCTGATCAACTAATGAGCTTCTTGCATGGGGCAGGGGGTAAGCCACAGGAAGTATTGCCAAGGTTTTTATAGTACAAGCCACAAAATTTGGCAACAACAAAAGACTTTTTTTTTTCCTTTGAAACGTAGGTTCCACTAAAATCATTAAAAAAAAACCCCACAACATTTAAGTGCATTAAATGTTAACATTAATGAAATTTTAAAAGTCACATTTTAAAAACACTACAAACTGGCTCACCAGAATATAACAGGAAGCCAGCAATACTTGGGTGAAATAGTTAAGGCACTTGAGAGTAGTCAGGTTTTTTTAAACCAGATAATAAAGACAAAACCACCTTAAAATTCTAATTTAAATAAGAACCACAACAAAAATAAAAATAACACTGAAAAAAAAAATTCCTCCAACTGTAAAGTTCAGGATATAAACAAATAAACACAGAATAAAAATAAAACATTACAAAGTGGCAGAAACAGAGCATATTGAACTGCTAGAGCAGACATACTGTAAAGGTCTCTTTCAAATACAATAATAATGGTCCTTTCTTTTCAGGTTGCCAAATAGCCAGTAAAGTGTTTGGCAGGGAGAAATAACCCAGTGCAGGTAAATATTGGATTCCAGTTTATAAACCAGGGCAACCCAGAAAGAAGGTGATTTTGGATCATTTTGCCTGGGATATTTCCAGTTAGTTTTCTTGCCTTTTTTTTTTTCCCCTCCCGGAGCATTCAGTTCATTTTCTCGTCTCCACACACACAAAGGTGAATGTCTCCGAATGGAGCAGCCACATCATCCTCAGAGTATCATCTTTGGTACAAAACAAAAGCAACTCACAGAACAGAATGGAGTCACCCAGCTCACACATTAAGCCTGTCCCTACAGGCCCCACACAGTAACAGGCTCCCCTGGGATGGCAACAAGTTCTTTCTTCCCAATCTCCAAAGTAATCTCACAATTAAATACAACATAGAGCATTCTCTTTAAGCACTAATTGGAATTTTCACTCAGAATTCCCAAACAGGGTTTCTGACCCATTAGCTTATGCACAGTAAGGTTTCTTACCACTTCCAGGGCAGAGGGATATGACCAACAGCCCTGGGGCACACTTTCAGAAGTCTGCTCCCAGAGATGAAACACCTGTACAAGGTCTGTTCAGTGGTTTTTTTGAAGCGGGGAGGGGGAAGGAAGAAAGGAAAAGACAAATGGGAACTCAGCAGGAGTCGTCTTGCCTTTTTCTCACATGTTTGTCTGTTTGTCATCCTTCTCCTGACACATTTTGTGTATTGTATTAGAGGCTTCTTCAGTGGAAAGCAGTTCCTGGCATGAACTTACTTAAGCATTCTCATTTAAGTAGGTTTTGTCACTGTGTGGCTGCAGCCTCACAGCTGTGCAAATTAAAGGGTGAACTCCGAGCATCATCACCAGCCTGAAGGCTCTTAGGGTCTCTGAGACAACCTGCCAAGATGTCCTGAGGATCCCTCAAGAACACCACTAGAACAGTGATGTTATCGCTGGATCCATTCTCCTTTGCAGCAGCCACCAGTCTTTCGGCTGCATGGAGACCCACTCCCTGGGTTTGCATTAAATGATCTAGGACTAAGTCTACAACCTCATATGGCTTGACAGCATCAAAGAATCCATCACAGGCCAGGAGCAAGTAATCTTCAGAGCCAGTCAGCTCAAATGAATCTCCGTCTGCGTCACCAGAGATATAGGGTTTCTGGCATACATCCCCTGGAACAAACAATCCACACAAAGGCTTTCTTATTTCAAATGTAAACAGTTACTTCTCTCATCAATTGCTTTTGCCATCCCCAAAGACAGCCAGAGCATATTCCAGGGGTACCTGGTGCAGGACAGTGGTAGTAAAAAGCTATAGAATAAGCATGGCAGTCCTTTAAGAAGGTCGGAACCTACCTAAATCCAGTAGCTATCTATGGAATTACTCTAATTCCTACTTTCCTAATTCTGCAGGGAAAAGTACAGAAATGCTTTCAAAGTGTTTTCTTCTGAAATATATTTCAAGGAGACAGTCAGGCCTTCATTTTGCAGGCATGCCTCTTGGACAGCCCTCAGAATGCTATGAAAACAAGCATTTTCTTAACTGTCAGATAAACAATACAATGCCATAAAGATCTGCTCATTGTGTTCAGTTCATTGGTTTCACATAGATGAGATCCAAACAGCATTATCCACATTTAAGCTAATTCCCTTCCATTCGTACATTGCAGTTACCTACTGCACTTAACCCAGGGTCCTTTATCTTTTTCATCCTAATTGCTAAGTAGTAAAGACAGCTTAAGGACAGGATGCCATCCAGAGGGACCTGGACAGGCTGGAGAGGTGGGCTAAGGATAATCTTGAGAGGTTCAGTAAGGCAAAGTGCAAGGTCCTGCACCTAGGTTGGGTCAATCCTAGATATCAATTGAGGCTGGGGGATGATGACATTGAGAGCAGCCCCACAGAAAAAGGCTTGGGGGACCTCATGGATGAGAAGCTGGACATGAGCCAGCAAAGGGCACTTGTAACCCTGAAGGCAAATGGCAGCCTGGACTGCATCAAAAGCAGCATGGCCAGCAGATGGAGAGAGGGGATTCTGCCCCTCAGCTCTGTTCTGGTGANCAGTTTAAACCCATTGCCCCTTGTCCTGTCATTCCAGGACCTTGTAAATAATCCCTCCCCAGCCTTCCTGTAGGCCCGCTTCAGATACTGGAAGGCTACTATCAGGTCCCCTCGAAGCCTTCTCTTCTCCAGGCTGCAGAGCCCCAACTCTCTCAGCCTGTCCTCATAGGAGAGCTGCTCCAGCCCTCTGATCATCCGGAGTGCTGCATCCAGTACTGGAGCCCTCAACACAAGAGAGACATGGACCTGATGGAGCTGGTCCAGAGGAGGGCCGTGATGATAATCAGAGGGCTGGAGCACCTCTCCTATGAGGAACATCATATTTACTCTTACCAATTGCTCTAGAAACAGCCAAGGTGCCATTAACGCGCCAGCAGTCCATATAGGTCACACAACCACCCAGAGCCTCAATGCGTGCTCTCTCGTCCTGAAAAACAGTAGAGTACAGTTTTTATACTGAAACCTTTCTATGGTTTGTCCACTAAAAATCATAGAATGGCTCAGGTTGGAAGGGACCTCAGAGATCATCGTCTCTAACTTCCCTGGCATGGGCAGGGACACGTCTCAACTAGACTCAGCTGCTCAAGTCCTCATCCAACCTGGCCTTGGACAGCCCCAGGCAACTACAACCACCCTAGGCAGTCTATTCCAAAATCTCACCACCCTCACACTGAAGAACTTCTTCCTAAGATCCAATCTAACCCTGCTCCCCCTCACCTTCAAACCATTCCCTCTTGCACTACTGCTAGACACCCTTAGGAAAAACACCTCTGCAGCCTTCCTGTAGGATCCCTTCTGGTATAGGAATGCAGCTCTAAGGTTCCCCTGGAGTCCTCTCTTCTCTAGGTTGAACAACCCGCAGAAGAGTAGAATTCTTAAGTTTTTGTATCATCATGTTCTATCCTGTATGGATGAGTACCCTTTGTTCTCACTTCTTCCCATCCCATCCAGTAATTGAGTAAAGACACAAATCTTTGGAACAAGAAAGGAGGTAACTGGACTGTGACAGCAGCATTTGCATTGATACTTCCTGAGTTACACTATTTTAACACACAGTCATGCTCTGGAGGACAAGGGTCTTGCAATGAAAGATCCCCATCAAATTTCAACTAATCAAATATCCAATACACTTTAAGCCACTTAGGACAGCAGGAGAGTAGCATCACCTTTTGAATGACAGGATAGCATATTATGAAAGACTTGCATTATGCTACCATTTTAAATGGCTATTAACCTCACAGTAATAAGTTCCTTTATAACAGGCAGGTTTAGATTCACATACAAAAAAAAAAAAAAAAGAAAGATCTTGTTTCCAATTGTTACTGTACTGTAAATGCCATCAGAGCAGGAACTGAAGGCAGGACCTTCAAGAGTGGCATAGTTGTAGGGATCACCTTTTCAAGACACAGGACAGGATGTTAAAAAGGAAACTGTCGGTTCTCTGAACCCTCCCACACAATTTATGTTACTGTATAAAGCACCAAACACTTAAGGTTTGATTCCCATAGGTTTCAAGAGAGATTCTGACAACAAAGGAGAGAAAAAAACAAGTCAGACTTACTTCTCGTTCTGGTTTGTGAGGTTCCATTAATGTCACAGTTTTTCCTTGCTGCACAAGCATGACCTGTGAGTCCCCAAGCCATGCTATGTGCAGCTTGCTCCCTACAATCAAGGCGGATACACCCGTTGTACCACTGCGCAGCTTCTGGAGAAGAGAACAACTGTCAGGTGAATATTCAACAAGCCCTGCAGGTTATATGGCAATATTGCAAACCTAGGCATAATCACATCTAAACACAGGTGAGCAGACCTGCCAATTGCAGCTCAGATACCTGAAGCAAACTGTTTACATATTCTGCCATGCAGAGGGTGGGTTAGTACTGCCTCTGTCACGGTCTTTCTCCTTTGCTATTAATTCCAAAACTGATGGAGAAAACTAAGACCTCTACTGTTCAAAGCACAGAGACACACAGGAAAGGAAGAGGATCTGAATCTCAGTGCTGTGAACATTTTACAAACACACCTAGGCCGTCCCAATCCCTTTCACATTCTCCACTCTACCACTAGTAAGTACAGACCCCTTGCCCTTATCCTTGGTTATTCAAACGAGGATGTCAACAAAGGAAGGCACCTAACCGTCTTAGATTCCATGTAACGTTTAGCAAGAGTCAGACCTCACAAAGAAGCCGGTCTCTTTCTTCTGTAGTTGGATATATTTAACAATGAATACTTCCATCTAGTTCAAACCCCCTGCAGTCTACAGGGACATCCTCCGCTAGATGAAGTTGCTCAGAGCCTTATCAAGCCTCGCCTTGAATAGCTCCAAGTATGGGGCCTCAACCATCTCCCTGGACAACCTGTTCCAGTGTTCCAGCACACTCACAGTGCAGAACTTGTTCCTAACATCCAATCTAAATCTGCTCTTGTCTAACTTCAAATCATTGCCTCTTATCTTGTCACTGCAAGCCTTTGCAAACAGTCCCTCTGCAGCCTTCTTCAGGTACTGGTAGGCTGCTATTAGGTCTCCTTGAAGCCTTCTCTTCTCCAGGCTGAACAACCCCAGGTCCCTCAACCTGTCCTCATAGTAGAGGTGCTCCAGCCCCCTGATCATTTTTATGAACTGGCAAGCACTCTCATTTTGTTTTTCCTCAAAAAAAGAAATAATTGGATCGTAGCAAACCTTCACATGTAGCCTAATTTCATAAAGAAGTCAGTGATCCAAAGGAACTACTGCCAGAAGTTTCTGGATAACATCACTTTGTCCAGCAGCTCCCAGTCTTATTTAAATACAAGGGAATGAATCTCTACCCACTCACCTCTCTTTTGGCTTTGAAAAGAAACATTTCATCTGTCTTCTGGAAGGAGCATTTCAAGGCCTCAGCTGGATTCTTAACAAACTCTTTGTGTAGCCCAACATTTACATGTAAATGAGTTGCTGAATAATCAGCAGCATCCACTCCACCATGGCCATCAAATACCGCAAAGTAAGCACGATCCACATCATCCTTTGGCAGGGAGAGAGAGGAAGACATCTTCATGTTCAAAAACAAAATACCTCATAGCCTGGTACCACCAAGCAATGAGACTTTATTCTAGGCTTTCTTCCACACAACATTGCACAGGTAAATGCAATTTAAGTCAGTCTACCCATGTGCAAAATGGATGCAATGGGTACTTGGCAGTGAAATTACTTTTCCTTGTTTGCTGTTAGCTATTTAATATCTTTGAAAATAATTTGGAATTGAAACAGCAGGTAGCTGGTTACACAGGTCCACTGCTGCTTCCTAAACTGGCACTCGTACAGCTGCTGTTCTCCCCTCTTCCTAACAGTTACCAGAATCACAACATTGTAGCTCCAGCAACATAACACTACACGAATTTCCCATCTCCCTGTATCACTTAGGAGATGAAATCCTGGGTCAGGAGATGGTTCTTTGTCAAGCCAGCAGTTAGCCCCTAGCAACCTGAGTCAGTAAGTCCTTTCTCCAGCACAGACACAATAATTAACTTGTAGCAACAACTTCCTATCATTTTGCAGATCATCCATCACTGGGGCATCCCAACAAATGGACCTCCACAGTTTTTTCCCAGACTTACTGCTAAACCAAAGAGCTGATTGAACTCTGGCAGCAGAACGTGCCGGTCCTCCATTTTCCGTCGAGTGTTCCGGATGGCATGGACGGAAACCAGCAGGAACCTCTTCAGTGGCCTCAGTGGTGGCAACTGCTTCTGCCACTCAGAGCAAACATCCCGAAGCTTGTTGAAGAAGCAGCGCTGCAATGACTCTCCATCCAGCACTGACAGCACAAAGACAGAACAATGAATGTTGTGTCTTGTTTTCCTACATTATCCCACCTTTTGGCCTGCCTTTCCTTCGGGTTTCTCTTGTGCACACATTCAGCAGTCTGCCAGAACTACAACAGCTCCTGACAATAATGCAGAGAGAAAGTTGCAATGAAAAGTGGTACAACGTTAAGGACGAGAACGGCTCCTTCGCTTAGGAGTTAGCAGCCCTACAGAAAAAGAGCTGGGGGTAGTGGTTAACAAAAAGCTGGACATGAGTCAACAGTGTGCACTTGCAGCCCAGAAGGCAAATAACATCCTGGGATGCATTAAAAGAACTGTGGCCAGCAGATGGAGAGAGGTGATTCTGCCACTTTAGTCTGGTAAGATCTCACCTGGAGTTCTGTGTCCAGTTCTGAGGCCCTAAGCACAAGAAAGACATGGACCTGATAGAGAGGGTCCAGAGGAGGGCCACCAAAATGATCAGACCACTACTGCCCAAAAGACCAAGTTGATATGAAGCCAACTTTCTCCATGCAAAGTGTTGGAAACACACTAAATCTCTGGTCCAGACACATGAAGGCTACAAACATCAAAGTAAGGGATGAAATATTCAGGGTGCATCAAGACTTAATTAACTAAGTTCCCCTTCCTGACATGTGACTTGTAAGTGAATACTGAAACAGGCTTCTGGAAAGTGTTGTATCCCGGTCATTGCTAAGAGACACATCCTCTGGGGCATGCTGAACTGCCTTTCAAGTCACCTCAGGGAAATGGAAAGATGAGCACTTCCCCTTTCAGGACAGACTAGTTTGTCTAAGACATCTTTCCTCCATTTTTATCTTCTACTCTGCCTGCATCCTGCTCCATTTAAATTCTTGGCACTGGGACGGAAGGTTTGGTGAAGTCTAATGTTAAACACTTCAGCATGTAAGTGCAATAGGACCATCTGTTACACAAGGCACCAACCCAGCACTCAGTTACCAAGGTCTGTTCTCTCCCCACCTCCTTCAGGAGAAAATGCAGGCATCAAGCAGAAGACACATGCACTGAGGTCTTCATGCCCCAACCTCTCATCTTTACAGGAAAAGGTGGGAAGGGAAGAAATAATTGATAGAGACTGTTGAGAGAAAGAGCTAGAGTTGCACGATATTCAAGCTGTGGAGGGGCCGTGGGTCCCAAAATCTTGTTCCCAAAAAGAGGCAAAACCAAGATAGACTACATGGATTAATTGAAGGTGTCAACGTGGCTGCACAACAGCAACTGTGATGATGCCAGTGTCAAAACACAGGAGTAATTAGCTAAGGTCAGCCAACCAGAGAGAAAAGTGTGCTTCAAAAATTAGTGATGATCAACTTAATATAGGAACTGAACCAGTTCAATTTAAGTGAAATCATCCAATGAGAAAAAAAAATTCTTCACTAGTTCAGGAAGCACAGTGGGCATACATCTTTCTGAGAAGAGAAGCTCTCTTCTTTTTCTAGAAAGCAAACCCACATAATCACTCAGGCTTCAGGCACCATGTTTGCATTTTGTCCACAAGACTAGCCCATCTACCTTTCATCCCAGACACCCAGCAGGAACAAATAAAGTTCTATTCGCTGCTGTTTGCCAGACAGCCTAACCAAATCTTCTGGGAACCATTTCAAAACACTAAAGTCTTCCAATAGACAGCCTCTGGGAAAACCACAGAAGGCAAAAGGTATACTTACAGGTGAACTTTTCCTCATTTGCTTCCTCTGTTTCTACACTTTCCTGCTGAAATTCAGTCAAGTCTGTTTGGAGAACTTCATCAAGTGCAGCATGGATCAATGATGCTGTAAGAAGTGGTGCAACACCTCTGTGGGCAAGAAAAGGAAGGGAGAGCAAAACAGATTGCATCAGTTTAAACTGAGCTATAACTTCCCTGTTTGTGGCTCAGAATTAGAAAGCTCTACACACAATCCATAACTCCAGCTTCATTAGTAAACTCATAGAGGAAACCCCATGTTCAATATTTATCCATGCAAACCTTTAATAAAAGCTTCAACTGCTGTGTCAAGAATTCAAAGAGGAAGAACTGTATGAATCATCAGGAGAGCCAGCTGCATTCTGGTCTGTATCAGGAAGTGTGGCCAGCAGGACAAGGGAGGTTATTCTTACCCTGTACTCAGCACTGGTCAGGCCACACCTTGAGTCCTGTGTCAAATTCTGGGCCACTCAATTCAAGAGAGATGTGGAGGTACTGGAATGTGTCCAGAGAAGGGTGACAAAGCTGGTGAGGGGCCTGGAGCACAGCCCTGTAAGGAGAGGCTGAGGGGGTTGGGGGTGTTTAGCTGGAAAAGAGGAAGCCCAGGGGTGACTTCATTGCTGTCTAAAACTACCTGAAAGAAGGTTGTAGCCAGGTGGGGTTGGTCTCTTCTCCCAGGCAACCAACAACAGAACAAGGGGACACAGTCTCAAGTTGTGCCAGGGGAGGTATAGGCTGGATGTCAGGAGGAAGTTCTTCACAGAGAGAGTGACTGGCATTGGAATGGGCTGCCCAGGGAGGTGGAGGAGTTGCCATCCCTGGAGGTGTTCAAGAAAAGACTGGATGAAGTACTTAGCACCACGGCCTAGTTGACTGGGTAGGGTTGGGTGATAGGTTGGACCGAATGAACTTGGAGGTCTCTTCCAACCTGGTTCATTCTATGATTCTATGTTTTCAAACTGTAGCCTCATGCTCCAGTTGTAGATGGTATCTTCTTCTCTTGAGCTCTCAAATGATAACTGCTACCTTCAATTTGGCCTCTGAACACAAACATTTTGTTTCTACTCGTTACATAATATTTCCTGCTTGCAGTCAACTGTCTCACCACACACAGTATCAAGATCTCTGTATTATGCTACACACACATCTCTAAAAAAGTTACTAAAGACTCCAGCTGCCTTCCCTCCACAAGTGAAGTCATGGTCAGTACTAACCTAGAGCACTCTAACACTCAGCTTCTTCTGAATGGAAGCTGCTCAAAGGAATCACCCAGGAAGAAGGTTGCAAAAAGTTGGCACTGAGGGCTAGGATAGGGCTCCAAGACTTGTGATTCACTTGAGGCTTTTGGGTAAGCACCTAGAAGACAATACTACTACACATTCTACACACCCTCTCCTTTTAACACAATGCTTTACTCATCCTTTATAAGAAGCACATATTTGTTATAATGCTTTTAAATCCGTAAATGAATAAGGCTCGTCCAATTCTAAAATGGGGCTACTGGAAAACAACTCTTTTCTGTTCACCATACTCTCATGGCAGGCACTAACAATTACAGTAGGTAACACTCTCCAGACGTCTCCTATGAGCACAATGAAGAGTAAAGCATGGCCATCTATCAAAAGCACCTCATCCGCTGTCCATGGAGTGTTTGATAACCGCAGAGTCTCAAACCAAACAACAAAAGAAAGAAACACACTAAGGAACCTGCAGCAAGTCAAGGACAAGACTTTGTTTTCCTGGAAACGTTTAGAAAGTCCTGCATAAAAGTGGTTGACTATAGAGTAAGAAGTGGTGGAAACAACTGCAGATGTTCAACAGAAATCATTGGTTCTGTGTGTTCAGAAAAAGGAGGGGACAGCCATGAGGTCTGAGCTGCCAGTGACAAGAAGCTGAAATGCATTTCGCTATTGTTTGTGAAAGAGAGGCCTTGTCATCTCCTCACAGCCGTGTGTGAGTACCTCCTGCGGCAGCAAACAGAAAGCGCTGTGTCAGGCAGCAGGCTGCTAACAGAAGCGTGGTTTGTGTTACGCCTTCTGTAGCCCTGATGGCCTCCTTTAATGAATCATTTTGGTACTTCAAAGAGATGGCAACATTTGCAGTCCTTCCAGTGCTAGCTGCAGGCCCAACACATCAAGGAAAGCCAGAAAGTGGGTTTTTTTTTTTTTTTTTTTAAGGATTATATGTTCAGGGGAGTCAGTTCCTCTCCTACCCAAGTTAAAAGTAACAATGCCTGCTTATAGTCACTCTGACACCAACAGACAACCTTTGGAAAGCTCAGGCAAAAAACACATCTGAAACAGATATGGCACATCCTCTCCCCCAAAAATCCTTCTTCCTGCTTTTGTTTGCATAGGTGGAAAAGATAAGAATATGAAAATACAAGCCATGCAATGGTAGATGTGTAACTGGTGCTGCTGAAAGTCAGAAGCAAGAGTCAGCTCCAAGAATAGAGACAAAAAGCATAATATTAAACAGCTATGCATTTAAATGCACAGTGAGAGCCACAGCTTCAGTCATCTTCAGAATTCCTCTGCTCTGCTGAAGGAAAAATTTCCCAGTTCAGCATTAGATTTTCAACTCCATAAGCTTTTGCTCTGCAGAGTCCTTCCTGACTTGCTTAACAAGGTCAAGAGGAAATATATTAAGGTGCTATAATTCACAACTCCTGTCTAAATCTCTGCTTACAGGATGCCTGTAACAAAGACAAGGGTTACCAGTTACTACGTAACATCCTTCGACTTTTTTAGGAACTGGGAGGCAACTGGAAAAGGAAATTTGGAGACTGCTCAGTACTGATACACTGCATTAAGCTCCACTTCCTACGCATTTCCTCCCTCTCCATAGTCTTGCAATTCTATACCCCCAAAAGAGTTGTTTATTGGGATTTTGTTAGGCACCAGTCACAGCATGAAGGAGCTGATTCTGATACACTGACAAAAGATAAAATAAGAACCAAAAAAGCAGACCCTACCTATTTAGTTCACCCTCTGCTCCCAACAGAGCATAGCTGTCAGTTACTTTCTAAACTCTTAATACTAGTACTACCATATTGGTAGCAGCATCCTTCATTCCTTTTGATTATCTAATGTCATCCTCTACACCACAGAATGTTAGGGGTTGGAAGGGACCTCCAGAGATCATTCACTCCAACTCCCCTGCCAGAGGAGGACCACCCAGGACAGGTTGCACAGGAACACATCCAGGCAGGTTTTGAAAGTCTCCAGAGAGGATTCCACAACCTCTCTGGGCAGCCTGATCAGAGTTCCAGCACCCTCACAATAAAGAAGTGTCTCCTTGTGTTGAGGTGGAACCACCTGTGTTTTACATTGTACCCCTTGTCCTATCATTGTATACCACCAAACAGAGCCTGGCACCCTCATCTTGACACCCACCCCTCAGATATTTACAGACATTAACAAGATCCACCCTCAGCCTTCTCAAGACTAAACGGCCCCAAGAGCTAGCAAAATATATAAAAGAACTGTTCTTTTTTTTTTTCTTTTATTTTCTTTCTTTTTTGAGAGCTACAAGGTCTCACTTGGCTAGAAAGTATCTCAAAGTAGACACAGTACCTATGGCAACCAGTGTAAAAGTAGAAGCCCACTGCAATTACTGCAATAGACTTCAAAGCTTTTCTGGAAGCAAATGTCACTTATTGTTAACATTTTCCTTTCAAAGAAGCCCATGACACTCTGCTGACAGCTGAACCAACTACAATTTAATCTTCATGAATCAGAAGAAATACTGTAGCCATTTCCTAAGTGGCAAAACAACGGTGTTGGGAAGAAGAGGGAAGCTGGTGGGTTGCATGACGTGGGGAAGGATGTTTGTTACCTTTGCCTAAAAGATTCTTAGAAAAGCCATGTCTCAGCCCCATTTCTATGACTCAGGCAACACCAATTTCCTAGCCTTGTAGTGCACAGGCTAGTGTAAGCACATGAAGATTTCTTTTGCCATAGGCTATTTCCTTGCCAAACAAAAGGGTGTGTTTTGACCACAATAAAAAACATTTCAGAAGAACGAATGCATGTTGTAACAGTGCAGTGGAGGTGTTGTAGCCTCACTACCTGAAGGGTGGTTGTAGCCAGGAAGAGGTTACTTTCTTCTCTCAGGCAACCAGCACCAGAACAAGAGGACACAGTCACAAGCTTCACTAGGGGAAGTTTAGGCTCGAGGTGAGGAGAAAGTTCTTCACTGAGAGAGTCATTGGCTACTGGAATGGGCTGCCCAGGAAGGTGGTGGAATCCCTGGAGGTGCTCAAGGTGGGTTTGGACGTGGCACTTGGTGCCATGGTCTAGTCTTGAGGTCTGTGGTATCAGGTTGGACTTGATGATCTTTGAGGTCTCTTCCAACTTTGGTGATACTGTGATACCACCAGTTGAAGTCAGAGTGCCAGGTGGCGGGAGCTTGGAGTTTGATAGATTCATAGAACGGGTTGGGTTGGAAGGGGCCTTAAAGATCATCCAGTTCCAACCTCCCTGCCATGGCCAGGGACACCTTCCACTAGCCCAGATTGCTCAAGGCCTCGTGCAGCCTGGCCTTGAACATCTCCAGGGAGGGGATATCCACAACCTTCCTGAGCAACCTGTTCCAGTGTCTCACTACCCTTACCGTAAAGAATTTCTTCCTAATCTCCAATCTAAATCTCCACTCCTCAAGCTCAAAGCTGTTCCCTCTTGTCCTATCACTAAAAGACCTTCTAAGAAATAGCTTCCCAGCTCTCCTGTAGCCCACTTCAGGTACTGGAAAGGCTGCTCTAAGGTCTCCTCAGAGCCTTCTCTTCTCCAGGCTGAACAGTCCCAGCCTTCTCAGCCTGTTCCCATAAGAGAGGTTCTCCAGCCCTCTAATCATCTTTGTGGCCTCCCTTGGACCCTCTGTAGCAGCTTCATATACCTTTTATACTCCAGGTAGGGTCTCATGAGTTCATATCCTCCAGCCACTTCATGGTACATTACTAGCCTCATTTTGAAAACTTGAGAGTATACACAGAAGTGGTAGATTAAAGAGTAAAGCAATACTTATGCCAATAAAGAAGGCAGATTTTTACACCACCCTCCTCCTTGAAAGATTCTGGGCTACTGGACACAGAGTATTTGTTAAAAGAAGCCACACGGAGTTTCTGGTGATACACACACCTGTGGGCCAAATCAAAGTTACAGACAGAAGTAGACAGCAATTGGGGTATTTTGCAAACTTTCTATTTGGCACAAGTTACTGAACAGAAGTTCATTTCTCTCCTTGATCATCTTGTTTCCCTTCTGCAACACAGTTTAGTTCTCTGGCTTATTTCACTGTAAAAGACCAGTCCTCCTCCCATCGCAGCCACAGCCCACCCATGAGTGCCAGATCAATTGTAAGATTGCTACTGACTCTTTACATAGCAGCCTTCAGGAGAAAAAGGCACAGTACACACACGTTTCTCCAGGAAGCAGAAAGCCCAGCAAGATCACTTCTCATTCGGTTTTATTTGGGTCATTAGATACCTAGGACACTTGCAGCAAGGGTTTCAAACAAGTCACCAGAACAAAAATGTCCCACTCTCTTCTTCCTCTCACATTTCAGAGGGTATCCAGAAGTCTGTAGCAGCTTTGTGGGTAAGGGGGAAGCATCCAGAGCACTGAAGGTCATGGCACCGCATCTTGTCCAGAGCCTCAACTATGAGTACACTTTTTTGAAAGCCTTGAAAACAGCTGACAGACTTTCTGTTGTGCTCTACTCCCACAGTTTGCAGCAGCTTTGGGAAAGCAGAGCAGCACAGCAGATGGTAGACTCCCAGAAGCTGCTCTCTGGCACTTGGAGCAGGGAGGCGCAAGCTCTCTGTAACCTGGTGGAGAGTGGTACCAAAACGTCACCAGGACACATCAAACATGGTGTTTTCACAAAGCCTTCTGAGTTTACCTTTCCTTTTTAGGGGGAAGGAAGATAATTGACATCCCACTGCCTCTAACAGACACATTCTACCACAGGACTCTCAGGAAGTCTCTCCAGAAAGAGAAGCAGAAGAGATCACTAACTCTAGTGGCCAAGCTGTTGATCACTTGTCACTTTTCAAATTAAAACACAAGCTACACGATATCCTTTCTAGATATCATCATAGCATAAAGTCATAGCAACAAGGCAGGATTGGTATTGTAGGCCAGAGCACCACTGCAAGATCCTCTTTTTCTTTCATAATGTGCATATGTATGTTGGGGAATGGAAAGGTACCATATCTGCTAGAAAAAGCTTTGAGTATAACTCAGTTGCAGCTGACTTACACCAGAGGGAAGATGTTTTTGTGCACTTGGTGCTCCCCAGGCTCCGTCACACCAGAAGATGACACAGTGCAAGCTTTGCCAGTGAAGCAAAGTCTGTGGCTGTGGACCCAATGTGCATTTCCAGCACATTACAGCTCTATCAGCAAAATGGTTTTAGCATGGATCTGCAAATGTTAGCAGTTCTCTAGCAAGTGAAAGATCCTCTCACCCTGCCAAAATAATAGGTCACAAGTTTCCTCATAAACAAAAGTTGATTGTATCCAATATTTTCTTCTCAATCTGCTACTTTTATTTCCCTCTCCCTTTTTTTTCATTCTTATAATCAACTACAGAATGTTTCCACTCAAGTGGCTGTAAGCACTAGCATTTATTACAGCAGCACCCAGAGGTCCCAAGGAGACGATGACCAGAAAAGTATAAATATATATCCACTGAGGAAAGAACATCTGACACCCTACAATGCACAGGAAGTTGTTTCTGTTGTTAAAGGCATTAGGTCTTTACAGTAGATTAAATCAAAACAAATCTATAAACCAAGCCACATACAGATTTTTCATGTCTTTCGTGTTTCCAATCTTTACGTGAAGCAGCTTTTTCCAGACTTTTTTTTTTTACGAAACTATCAGAAACAGCAGCTTTAGAATGCAGAATCTGTCTGTTCAGATCTTTCAGTCATCACTGAAGAGGTTTTTTTCCCCCCCCACAATGTGAAATGAAGAGTCACCTGCTACTTCCATTTCATTCTCAGCAGGAAGAAAAAACACATAGCAGAACAGAAGAGGATTAATTCCAGAGAAGGAACTTTTCAGTTAAGCCCTAAACTGCTGTTTCAAAATTGAGTATTTCTTATCTTGACACCAAACTCAAACACAGGTCATGAGAGTGAAATATGCAAGTTCTAGGGAAAGATAACTTTAATTTTCCAAAGAAACTGATTTAAGCAGCAGCAAGCCAGCCCAAAAAGTTTCCTCATCATTATAGAGTTGATTTTTTTTTCAGTATTTCATCAATTTTTTTCTCTCATGTACTGCAGTCATCCCCACACATAACACTCTGTTTTCAAAAGCAAAATTGATTCTTTCCCAGAATTACTACTGAGAGTATCTTGTAACAAGGAAAACTCCCGAGGAGACTTAAATCAAGAAATGTATTCCAAAAGGCAATTCACTGACCACAAAACTAACAGTTTGTCCAGCTTCTTTACGCTGTTGGAGGCAGGTCAGAGCTGCCAAAAACTTCATTATCGAGACACATACAGTGTGAGCTGCACAGCACTTCCCTGAAGCTGTGTATCACCCTACCATCAGCTTCAGGAGCAACAGTGCACAAACCATTCACAACAGGAAAACAGCTAGTTCTGATCACCACCCAAAATTAGCAGAGCCAGCTTGTTAACCATTTGCTACATTAACTACTGAGCAGCAAAAGTGCCACATTCCTCTTGTGCATTAACTTCCTCAGGGCTTCCCATTCTAACGTTATTCGTCACAAAGCAGGGAGAACTGTGGTGTTGTTTCTGCTATCCCATGCTTCCTTTTCCAACAAATACAACTGGTCCCATGAAAATCAGAAAGTTTGTTCTAGGCAATCTGACATGGAATTCACTTTCTTGTCTGAAGTTAATGTGTCACTGATACTGGAAACACGTTCCTAGCACTGACAAGTGCACTAACATACACTAGAGGATACAAATTAGGAAAAAGGAATAAAGTTTTGGGGGATTTAATAAAAGCAGAGGTCACAGTAGATGGAGCACTAAGTAATTTTCACAGAGGAAGAGATTAGAGAGAGTTTTCAGAAGAGATTAGGGTAAACCAGAGGCAAGACAAGATTTCTCCCACATGCTTCATGTTTACATCACATAAAAACATCCAAACACCAGAACTGCTGAACTAACTACTCTAAAAGCAGGGAAATGCTGAAAATAAAGATGCCAAGGTCACACCTTGTCTGTAAGCATTATGGTGTAAAACACAGACACAAAACAGGACGGTGAGGCAACCCACAGATGAAACACAGTGAAATCACTTGGGAGGGGGCTGAACAGGAAGTCAAACTCTCACAACCGTTATTGTAGTAAAGTCCTCTCAAACAGGAAGGCTGCAGGAACTTTGCCATTGTTCTTTGGCTGTGTCACAGGATGGTCACACAAGTTTCAGCTCTTACCAAGGGAAAGGAGGAATTCCCCCATTTGTGAGTCTGATTTCATCTCATGCTCTATTTCAGTACTAGCTAGAAGCATTTCAGGTTAACTTCTAACTTTGGAAGTTAACTAATTGATGCTTCATTCCCACCAACCCATTTCCACAATCTGTCAGCACACAGAGCCCTTACCCAAAGGCAGATGATAACTGCAGTTCTGCAAAACAAGATTACTTAAGTCTGCCCTAAACGTGATGTATGTATTCAGCTCCATACTAGACAAGCAGTTCCAGTGACTTACATTAATTATTCAAAGTAGGAACATCTGCAAAGCTTCCCCGGATTAGTGGTTTAAGAGCAAGTCCTGTCAGGATGAGAAAGCGGTTGACTGGTTGAGCTAGAGTTTGGCTAAGCTAGCTGCAGCTGCAGAAGACTATTAAAATAATTCATTTCAGATTAGTGAATGCATTCAAGGGAGTCAGCCTGAGATACTCAACTGTTTGCATGCAACAGCATTCAGAAACTACTTATTTGGACTAACAAACATTTTTCTTTAACTCGATGTCCTCTCAACAGCAACCCTGAAGAATATTCCTCCTTGCAAAGACAAAGGTTTACGCCTTCAAGCAACTAGATGGACAATCTAAGCACCAGTACATGTTGTTTCATGAGGCAAGGATCTTGCTTGAACTTTACTGGCTTGGGCCCTTCAAAGCGTGACCTACACATCTGTATGGGTACGAATGAAGCATCTGACAACGTACAAATCAGAAGCAGAACTGTGTGCCAAATTCAATTCCAAATCCTTCATCATTATTAATCACCATGTAAAACACACCCTGAGATGCTAGTGTTAAACACAGAACAAATATCAATGCCAAAAGCCAGCAAGGTACATCTAGTAACATCTTCGTAGCGTTAAACGAGGTTACATTGGCACTGTCGTACTTGAATATGCATATTTCCCACTGAGCTAACACCTGTGTCTTAAGGAAGCTCCATGGTAGCCTGCAACAACAGATCACTGGATCTAAACTACAATGACTGCTCATGAGCTCATTTCCTAATCTGGCACCGCTTCTGCATCTTCAACAACTTTTATACAGGTATTTGTCTCATGTCTCTCCTGTTTCCTTACAGTCCCTCATCTAGCGTAGAGAGGACTTGGGGGGATTTGGAGCAAGTTTTCTCTTTAACCTTTGAAACTGAATTTTGATTTGATCCATGGTCTCAAACATGGGAAAGAAAGGGTAAGGTTTAGCAGTTTCTCACTCAATCCTTAATTACATGGATTATGAGAAGGATTGGATTCCTGTCTTGGCCCTGGGATCTGCCAGTCTTTTCCTCCACATGCAAGAACTTACCCTACCCAACTGGAAGTTGCAGCCTTTTCATGACTGCAAAATGAGGCTTCTCTTCGTCACAGGAGGCCAAAACTGAGCTGAACATCTGCTAGGATCCCTACACTTGACACTTCAGATATGCTACACTACCCCCAAGCACACAGCTTCAAACAAGGTTGCTTCACTGTTCTCCCTGCAGGCAGCCATGAGCATTTGTAGAAGCACTTTCGTTATGTGTCTCTGTTTTCCAAACGTTCTGTGAAGAGAAAAGTAAAGTAGATTGCAGCACTTTTATTCTGCTTTGCTCTTTTCAGTTATCTTTCCTTCCTTTTAATCTTATTTATTTATTTATTCATTCTCCAGCTCAGGACTTCAGAAGCTCCACAAAGCAGGCTGCCTAATCAGAACTGGCTGCAGGGCAGGTATGTGAAAAATGCAGCTTCTGACAGGGCAGGCTCCATTCTGTGTAAACACCAGGAATGACAGGTGAGATGAAAGCAGTGCAAAATCAGTGCTCTTTTTCTGCTTCAGTTTGTTATTATGCTCACTGCAGAACAACAGAATACTAGCACAGATATAACTTGAAAACACTGTTTTAAAAACTGCTATAGTTGGAAGACCCTATCCCATATCTCTACAGCTTCTTCTCTTCCACTCTGGAACAATTTTGGAACACATTTGCCTGGCCTCTGTGGCAGATGGGTTGCCATATGGTAAGGATTCGTTCAAGACTGGCATGACTCTGTTCTTCGAAGTGCTCATTCAGAGCCACTCTTGCTCCACAGAGTTCAAAGATTCAGTGCATGCCATGAATCTGCGTTCTTAGAATTACAGAATCATAGAATTGTCAGGGTTGGAAGGGACCTCAAGGGTCATCTAGTTCCAATGTCCCTGCCATGGGCAGGGACATCTCAAACTAGAACAGGTGGCTCAGAGCCACATGCAGCCTGGCCTTACACACCTCCAGGAATGAGGCTTTGAGTACCTCCCTGGGCAACCTCTTCTAGTCTCTCACCACCCTCATGATGAAGAACTTCTTCCTAACATCCAATCTGAATCTCCCCACTTCTAGTTTTGCTCCATTTTCCCCAGCCCTATCACTACCTGACATCCTACGAAGTCCCTTAGCAGCTCTCCTGTAGCCCCCTTCAGATACTGGAAGGTCATAATGAGGTCTCCTCAGAGCCTTCTCTTCTCCAGACTGCATGGCTCCATCTCCCTCAGCCTGTCCTCACAGCAGAGCAGCTCCAGCCCTCTGATTATCCTTGTGGCCCTTCTCTGGATATATTCCAGCATCTCCAGATCTTTCTTGTAATAAGGCTCCAGAACTGGACACAGTACTCCAGGTGGCATCTCACCGGAATGGAGTAGAGGGGGAGAATCACCTCCCTCACCCTGCTGCCCACACTTCTTTTGATGCAGCCCAGGATATGGTTGGCTATCTGGGCTGCAAATGCACACTGGGCAACTCATGTTGATCACCTTGTTTGGGAATGCAAGAGTTGTGCTTTTTTCCAAAGCAATTTAGTAACTTAGTCAAAGCCCAACTAAGTAATGCCATGATCTGGGTTCTTTTCAACTAAATTTTTTTTTTTTTTTAATGAAATGCATTTCTCATCCTTAGGTTTAGGCACACCATCTAAATGATGTTATGTCCAGGAGTAGCTCCCTAATGTAAAACACAGAAGTGCATAAAAAAATCACCCAGACACTTTCAACAATGAAACCTGTTCACCAGATGTAGCTAGAGAGACAAATAATTCAAATCCTGGTGTCTATCTCTTTAGCTTTACCTCTAGTAAGCAGGTAATACTCAGCACGTACCTAACAGGACTGTTTTCCCTTACCTCCCTTGTCTTCAGTAGTCATCTCAAGGACTACACCACAAAATAAGCTCTCAATTGAGAGTCTTTTAGACCATCCACAATCTCCATTGACTTTTAACACATTAAGGAAGTAGAATGTGGTAGAAAGTTTATAAAACCTAGAACACAGAGGCCCAACTGCTGAAGTGCTTCCAGATGCAGATGTGAAGAGAGAAGAGTATCAGTGGACAAGAGGTCAAAGCAACACAACTTGTTCTTGGTGAAGCATTTGCTTGCCAAAAGCACATCACATACAGCTTAGCTGTGTTAAAATTTAAGCTTAGAGAGGCCTTACAGTACCTGAAGGCAGCTGTGGGAGAGCTAGGGAGGAACTTATGAAAAGGGCTTGTGGTGTTGAGAAGAGGAGCAAAGAAGTAAGGCTTGAGGAGGGCAGATTTGGACTGGAGATTACCAAAAAAGCTCTTTACAGTGGG
>VWZE01020946.1:507451-541504 GCA_013396675.1 Eubucco bourcierii | reverse complement strand
GCGGCGATGGGGGTGTGAGACACTGGAACAAGTTGCCCAGGAGGGTTGTGGATGTCCCCCCACCACGAGGTATTCAGGGTTAGGCTAGTGGAAGGTGTCCCTGCCCATGGCAGGGGGTTGGAACTAGATGCTCTTTGAGGTCTCTTTCAACCCAAACCATTCTGCAAATCTGTGAACTGATAATGCCGAGTATCGTATGATGTCTCTCCTGAAATCAGGGGATGACAGAAACATCACTGGAAAAAGAGCTACGTTCTGCAGTGGCGTTATGACTATGCTCCCGAAGTTTTGAGGAAATATCAACCTGTGAAAAGCACGCAGGCACTACCTCCTCACCGGGACACCTGAAAAGGGCTGGGAAGTGGAATACTTTTCTAGCTGGCTTGCTTCTTACACCCGACAGCCCTGCAAGGCAGGTTCCAGCTCTCTGACTCCCTCCCTCCTCTCAGACTTTCAAGCAGATCCACACAGGTGCCCTTAGGGACTTGAATTCTAACTATTGGCACTTCACCACAAGAATTGCCCTATCTCGCTAATTGCAGGATTGTAATTTAATCTCTCACCCATCAAGAGTGGAAGATAAATATTTTTGAGAGCACACAAACATTACTATGCAGGCAGAGACCTCGGCGGGAGGCCCTGTGACAGAAGCTTGCTAGAAAAAGCGCAGCTTTCAGGAGGACGTTCACAAGAACAATTAAGAAAGGGGAACTACAAAAAGAAATCCCCAGCAGACGCTGAGCCATCATCCCCAGCGCCGGCACCGCCGGCCCTACCCGGGCCGCTTCCCCGGCCGCCTGCACCTGCTCCGGCCCCGCTCCCGCCGACTGTCAACAGGGCATCGGCCCTCAGGAGAGGCCGGCGAAAGCCCCTCGCCCGCCCGCCAGCTGTCGGGCTCTCACCTGCTGCTTAGGAGGCTTCTCGCCCGCTCGGCCAGGGCGCCCGGCACCTCGGCCTTGCTCAGGGCGCTTGTCCCCGCCGAGCCCCATGGTAGCGGCTCCCCCGGGCCCAGCGGAGACGGAAAGTCCTTCAGGAAAGAGCTCAAGGGAGCGCCGGACGCCTCCACCTCCACCGCCATGGCGGCGCCGCGCTAAGGCGCGCTGCTCGACCGCTGCCGCCACCGCGCCTCGCCGGGAGCGGGCCAAGCGCCGGCGGGGACGGGCGGCGACAGGCAGGCCGGGGAGGGCACAGCGAGGGGAAGAGGGCGCGCCGCCGGCGGCTCCTTTAAGCAAGGAGCAGGGGCGGTGCCGGGCGGTGGGGCGCGGCCTCCGGGGCGGGGGCGGAGCCAGCGGCAATGGCTGGGGGGCGGAGCGGACACGTGGCCGGACGGGGCGGGAAGGGGTCGAGCCGCACAGGGCAGGCAGCGCCCACCCGGAGCAGCGGGACGTGGGTTTCTCCCGAGGGCAGCTCCTGCTGAGCCTCCTTCCCCCCAACACTTCTAGGCTCAGAAACAGTCGGGATGAAATGAGAACGTTTACAGGGGACATCAGTGAGCTCTGCCGGCGCTCAGCACTCACACAGCATACGGGTTTCCTGCTTCAGCTTATAAACATTTCATGGCCTGACAGGTCACACCCAACCATGTGCAGCTTGGAAGGATGCAGAGGCACACAAAAGTAATTATCAGTTTAAAAAAAAAAAAAAATCTGTACTTCGATACTCTTCTCACTCCCGAGCACTGCACTACATCTGTCTTTCAGTGACAGCATTCTGGGGAGGCACCCACTTAGTGCCATCTCAGCAGGGACAAGTCTGCAGCCACACCACACAGACCAACTAATTTTCAGTCCTTCGTGAGCTAAGGAAGCGGAATTAATCCCGGTTTGGATGAAAGATCCTATTTCAAAGGTGACTTCCTACATAGTATTTCCCATGGAATATAAGATAAATCTTCTCTTCATTTCATAATCTGCAATTTCTTTCTTTTTTCCAGTTAAGAACCGTAGGCATGAGACAGGGTAATGCCCATCTTAGAGGCACACCTCCAGGAACTTCATAGTTTCAATAAGTCTACTTCTCTCTTCTACCTTTTAAAGTAATCCCCAGGAACATGCCCCTAAGTAGAAACGAAGCACTTCGTATCTCCACATTCGTTCCACTGCACTCTAGAGACAGTTGCCAACATCAGCCTGTGTGCCAGTCCACAGCATTAAGAACTCCCTGTGGCCACTCCTGCAGCACCCAGGTTTCTCCCAGACTGTGCCTATCTTGCACTACCCAGTGGCAGAGGGACAAGCAGCTTCCACAAACCAAACACCTCCATTCCTCAGGCACAGGTAGCCCCAGTTCCAAAGGACTGTTCACAGTAACTAATGGATCTGTATCAGAAAACATTGGCATTTGTGGTGGTTACAAGGGAGCACTGAAATTTGCCAGAACACATAAATAGCTCATACAAAGCACTTCAGAAAAAATTCCCAGTGCTTTATTTCCATTAGGCCTAATGAGTAGAGATTTTACAACCAGAAATTTGTCTGCAAATGGCCAAAATAGAAGCCATCCTTGGAGAAAGTGTTCTTAAACAGCTCAAAAGCCACTAAGAATGATATAGAAATCCCAGCCTCCAGCTAGTGTCACAGCAGCAGAAGCCGGTCAAGTACACAGGTCTTTTCAGAGCAGTACACTTATGTGCCAAAGCAGGCTACAGAGAAAAGAGAGAAGTTGAACTGAATCAGTATGAACACTCTGAAAGCTATTATAGTTTTTATGCTAAAATCTGTGGCTCCAAGAGACTACAGGAAGATGAACTTTAAAACATGAAAAGAGGCTACTCATTCCAGGCTAAGGAGATGCAAAGACAGGTTGTTTTTACCAGAGAGAACATTTAATATTTAGGAAAAAAAAGAAGGAAACAAGAACTACAGAAACTTCTACCTATGGCTGGGTCTTCTATGCAATACTATTGAAACACAGTTCATGTTTGATCTGTAGTTGTAGCTGTATAAACATTTGATCAGAGGAACAGGCTTGGGGCCACAGTGTTTTGACTATGTTCTCCTGTTCAGTAAATGCAGACACTGTGCCAATTAAAACAGCAGAGTTGTACATTACCTTTTGCAGGGACTTGCCTTTCCTTTCTGTTGCCAGTGAATCACATGTCAAGCTGCTCTCTGCATATTCAAATGTCTTTGCACCATGTCAAACTGTGATGGTACCCTCCCATCCAACCACAACTCGTGCTGGAACTGTTTTGGGGAGCATAGATGATACAAACTGTACTTGCTCAGATGACCAGACATGATCAGCTGGGAGCACATGGAAGGAAAAGAAAAAGTATTATGTATTTGTACAGCTGTATTGTGAAATGTGGCACCCAGCAGGGCTCTGTCTAAAAACATGAGGACACCCTCCTTTAGGCAATAAAACTAACCAGCACCGAAATGCCAAACTGGGGTACAGACAGTACAAGACTGTATTTGACCAGCTGTGTGAATACAGAAAGAGAATGGCATGAGTACTCTATCTGACCTCCAGCAGCACCGAAGTCCTATCAAACATAGACCCACTGACCAAAAGGTATTTGGCTGCACTGACTGTCATTTGCAAATCACTGCTTAAGGCAGGATGTTCCCCTTTAAATTTATCATTTCCATTTTACAGTTGTTGGCATTATTCTCTTAAGCAGCAGAGCGAGAGAATGGAAGCAGTGCATTTGCTACTGCAGATGTGATTTGAAAACCTGATGGCTATCAATCATTTTCTGTTTTGAAAGATTAAACGGCAGATGAGCCAAATCTCATTCCACACCTAAATTCTACACTGCAGCAGCCTAACACTGACCCAAATCAGCTCTTGCATTCCTGGCACTTATATTGCTGACAGAGATTCCAGAAATGTCAGAAAACGGAAATTTTATCTCCTTTCTATCAGCCACAAGTAACAGTCTAAGTAGATATTCTCACTTTTCATACTGCTCATGAGGTCTACTCAGGCCAATGAATTCCAATTAAAAGCTTAACAGGTTTCCTCAGTTACTAACCTGCCAGTCAGAAGAACTATTTGTGATTAAATCAAGGTGTACAATAAGCTAAAGTTGTCAGGCTGTCTGAGAACACAAAAGCTGTGAGGGTGAAAAATACTTTAAAAATGAACTTAAAGAGAACCAAGTTTTTTATAAGAAGTTTATTTTCTCCTGTGTGGTCATTATACAAAGTAAGCAGCCAGAGCTGCCATTTTGTCCTTGGGTTTCTTTGGATTGAGTCTTCCTCCAGGCCTCCGGCCTTTACCTCTTCCTCGACCTTGCCTTTTTCCTTGTCCCCCACGGTGCATGGGGTGCCTCATGGCTGCATGTTTCAGCTCCACCAGATCTTGAAACACAGGATCACAGAATACACAGCCCGAATGCTGTGTCTCGTCGCCAGGCAGAGGAGATTTGGCTTTGTTAAAATCCACATCCACGAGGGCGGCATCGCACAGGTCGCAGGTGTCCGACGACACTCGCACTTTGTGAGCGTTCTCAAAGAAATGCACAATCACATTGCACTTGTTGCAGGCCATCTTCCACTTGGGACCTGACGTCGAGTCCAGCACCAGAACCCCATTCTCACATTCAACACACTGCCCAATGCCAAGCATGCTAAGAGAATGCTGGCATGTGGGGTGGGTGCATTCATTACAGCCCATGCCTGGGGGAAGAAGATTAAAGTCATACCATAAGGAGCCCTTTATACCGCTACCCAGTTTCGGAGAAGTGAGACACAAAAGTCAAAGTCAGCTTAGTTTATTACAGGTGCTCTAAACCACCATAGAATGGAACCACTCTCCCAAGGGCAATTTGCCTTTTCACAGGTTCAGAATAATCCCTTGTGCTTCTACAACAGCCTTCAGGACTGCCAGACACAGCCACTGTACAGCACAGGCAGCTGGGCCACATCGGTGCTTAAAACTAATTATGTTTTCAATTAAAATGTATGACTTTTAACTAACTGTTGCTTTATACTCACACTACACAAGGTTAGTGTAAGACATTTTTAATTAAAATATGGTAATAAAAAGATGCCAGAAAGCTTCTGATACTTAAAGTAGCATTTTGAAGTTCCGAGTAAGTTTTAGTCTTAACAATCTAACTGAAGCTTTTACCCCTTCTTATGGTCTTGAACACCTTTTGATACATCATCTTCCTCAGTATCAACACAACTCTCAACACCTGATCCCAATCTATAGTCCTATCCATCTCAACCATACTCCAATTTGCAAGGTGTCAGATTCTCAGTGCCTTTCCCTTCATTCTGAGTTTTATGAAGGTCACCTACTACGCACGCACAGAGACTAATTTCTTATTTCTTTAACAAAGGAAATAAAAGAAAAAGCATCTAGAAATAAGTTTAATAAATTTTGGTCAGTGAGCTTGATGTGAATTTTAGGTCTCTGTAATCTAATCTGAGCAGCACTTTATGCAAAGCAACACTTGTTAAAGACTGCTGGTTACACAGCACCTAAGGTCAAGCCCTGCATGCTTGCAGAATTCCTACCTTTTTTCATGTCCCTGAAGGGAGGGTGGTTGTAGCAGTATGGACAGAGTGGGTAGCTCTTTCCTCTGGATCCAGATGACCACAGTACCAGCTCAAAATCATCTAGGGGACAACGCAGTTCTTTGTAGAGTTTAATGGTCCCGTTCTGTGGGAGACTGTAGGTATCATCACAGTGAGAGCAGTGCAGACGACTTGGTTTGGCCTGGAAACAGCAAATAAATCTCATGAAGAGCTGCAACGTCAACAGAGTTCTCCTCTTGCAGTAAGTCCAACTGGGAACACTCTCTGGCTTGTTCCCAATGACAAAACTCTTTTTGTTTTGGAAATGCACATTGGCAACCACATTTGAATCCAAATTCAATAATGGAAAAGGCATTTCTACTGCATGGCCCTCAGCAAGTGAAATTTAAATGCCAAGGACAAGGTGAACTTACCTGAATGTACTTCATGAAACGATGGCATTTGCCACAGCGTGAAAGAGGTTTACCTGTGGCAGCTAAGGGTGAAAAAGACACTTCCATCAGCTCATCCATACCTGTGAAAGAGAGAACCACATTTACGGTGCAATTATAGTTCTTAAGAGAAACCTTGCACAAAACCACCTACAAGACCAGTGAAGAAGGGAGAATTAATATATTTTATATACAAAGTTCTCTTGTTTACAGAGACTATTTAAATACAAAGTGTTTCGTACTGAATGGGAACAAAAACACAAGGTTAGGCAGGTCAGGTAGTCTGAAGTATTTGAAAATTCCACACTACACAGTCAAAAAAACACACCTGAAGCAGAATGTTTGGAGCCATGATTCATTCCTTTTCCTTCTGAGGAGTCTGACTGCAAACTTCCAGTCCTGCTACAACTATTCAATAAGCCTAAAGGTCTGAAAGGAGTCTAATATATAAGAATTTCCTACTATAATCTTTGCAACAATTAAGTAATTGTAGGGAACTTCACATGTAAAACATTTTACCTGCAATAGAATCCACAAAATAGTGAAATTTCCTTTTGAAAATGTCAAGAGTGTGTTCCAAGACCTGATGATAATTCGCTTTACCCAGAGCTATTAAGTTGAGCTGCTTCTCTACAGCACTGCGGATTGTAGGAAGAACCAATTCTGCATCTAACAGAAACAACAGCAACAGTGAAGCAGTAATGAAAGAGCGAAAAATGGGGGTGGGAAACTTTATACATAAACTGACATCAAAATAAACAAGTTTCAATTATTAACAGTCTTCAGAGTTAGTAATACTTGATGCATCATTTCAGACAGAAATGTTCATATAGTGACAAGAGAACAGCCCTTGACATACTGAAGGCAAAAGGAGATAATAAGGTGGAAAGAGAAGAGCATTTAACTGACCTATTTTGTAATAGCCATGAACCAGAACGATGCCAAGGTTTGTAGGTTTCAGTCTCCGGCCACTCTCCACTATGACATAGTTTCGCTGGCAAATGTTGTTAATGTGGACTGGAATACTTGCATCAGTTCCTATCACATAAAAGAAAGCAAAGTATCCAGCCTGAACAATAAAAATAATTTAATTGCTTCTGTTTTCTCTGAGTTTGTGTCAAACTACAGGGCTCCTCAGACTGCTTCAAATTCAGACATCTTTTAACTGTTACCCAACCCCCAGTGTGTAACAATAAAAAGATACCCACATTTTAAGAGTTAACTTAAGTAGTAACTCTTCATTAGTAACTCCTAAGTTTATCTGCAGTTTTGAGAAGTCTGAAACATGTTTTAACCTTAATCCTTTCATCTCTTCCAAGGAATTATTACTCGGAAATCACTTACTCCCACAATCACATAGTCTGGAAAAACACAATGGAGTTAGAGCCAAAGCATCACAGAACTGTTTCAGTTGGAAGAGACCTCCTAAGGTCATAGAGTCCAACTTTCAACTCTACACCATCATGACCATCAAACCACATCTCAAAGTGCCATGTCCACACATTTTTTTAATGCCTCCAGGGATGGTGACTCCACCATCTCCCTGGGCATTCTGTTCCAGTGTCTGACCTACTCTTGCAGGAATTAAATTGTTCCTAATACCCAACCTGTGTTAACCACAGATGAAAGAGATGGGGTCAAGTTAGTGCTGTCAGTTTAGAATTATGGCCTGCTAATGGCTTAGTGAAGGCCTTGCAGATGTACAAAGCACCTCTTCTACAAATGAAGAATTACTGCATGCAAATGAACACAAAGTGGAAGTTAAAACCCAACATTTCTAATGTCAAAGAGAAATCTGGCATTTTAGAGCCTCTTTTAATAGGTAATATTAATTAACAGTAAATTAATAAAGAATCTAATGGGTTTTTAATGTATGACTGGACAAACCTATGAAAATGGATCAAAGGAAACAAGTTAGATTGAAATGTGGCACTGTATATATAAGGTTTATGACTCAGTTTGAGTTAGCAAAGCTGAAGCAAGCTGCTAAAACAAGAAACCACTCCTAAGAATAGGGAGGTGCATTCTTTCACACAACATCAGCTCATTCTGACAAAGGAGTGACAAGGATGAGTTTTGAAAGGATAAGAAAGGGAAACGAATGTCTAGGAGAGACAATCAACCATCTGCTGAGAGGAGCTACAGGCACTAAGGTTTGAAAGGGAAAGAGATAATTATTGTGGCTGTTCAGATAAATACTGAAAAGTCAGTACTGTCAGAGGAGCAATTCGGACTCTTGGTGGATGTATTCTAGGACAATGTAAGTTAAGCAAGCTCCTACCAATGCCATGCTTCTCCATCAGAGTAATAAGTTCTGCCTCTGTCAGGTAGTCAGGAGGACTGGTTTGCTTCTCCAGCAATTTAATTTCACTAACTGGAAACAGGTCTCCTTTCTCACAGTGGGGAAGGTTCTCTTCTAATGGAATGCTGTGCCATGGCATAATTTCTGTGAAGCCTGGATATAAAGAAACAAAAATACATAACGACAGCTTACCTTCAAAGCTTTCTAAAGGCCAGACTATACATCTCTAATTCTAATACAAGCTGCATTACATAGATCAAAGCTAAGAGGTTGCCTGCCATATCATGCAGAAACCTAGCCAACAGTACCAAGAAAATACAGCATCAGAGGGCAGTATCTCTCGTGACACAAATTGTTAGGGGCTGGAAGGGACCTGGAGAGATCATCCAGTCCAACCCTCCTGCTAGGGCAGGATCACCTACAGCAGGTCACACAGGAAGCCCTCTGGGCAGCCTGTGCCAGGACTGTCACCCTCACAGTGAAGAAGTTTTGCCATATGTTCATGTGGAACCTTCTCTGCTCCAGTTTGCACCCACTGCCCCTTGTCCTGTCACTGGCCATCCCTGAGCAGAGCCTGGCTCCATCCTCCTGGCACTGCCCTGCACATCTTTATAAACATGAATGAGGGCAGCCCTCAGGCTCCTCTGCTCCAAACTAAAGAGACCCATCTCCCTCAGCCTGTCCTCATAAGAATCAGCATCTTTGTGGCTCTATGCTGGACTCTCTCAAGTATGTCCTGCTTGACCTGAGTGGCCCAGAACTGGACATACCACATGAGATCTATTATGTGTGTAACTTGAGTCAGGTTCATATATGGAAAAATACTTTCCTTAAATGAAAGCACAGTGCCAGAATGGCTGGGAAGAGTTAAAGAGGAAATACAAATAGTACGTCATATTAACGTAGTGAAGACTACTGGGCCAGCTTAGCACAAAAACCCCTGTGGTGGTCCTGCAATCTTTTCACAGAGGCCCAAGAAACAAAAATATCCACCTCAACACAAGGGGGAATTTCTTTACTGTAAAGGTCACAGAGCACTGGAACAGGCTCCCCAGAGAGGTTGTGAAGTCTCCTTCTCTGGAGACATTCAAGGCCCATCTGGATGCGTTCTTCTGTGAGCAAAGATAGATGGTATGGTCCTGCTCTGGCATGGGGGTTGGACTCAATGATTTCTTCATGTCCCTTCCAACCCCTAACATACTGTGATTCTGTGATCTGCCTTTATCTAATCTAACCCCCAAAAGGCAATTGCTGTCTGTAAGAAAACTGGTCTTCGTGTTGGCAATTGTACTATTAAATCTTTCAGACTACCACATGAAAAGTAAAACCTTTTCCATTGCAACTGAAGTATGGAAATCAACACAAAGATTTGGTCTCTGGTCTTGACAGCTCAAAAACTGGCTTCAAATTTCTATCTGTCCCCAACGCTTCACTTTTATATCCACTCAGTGTATTGAAAAGAGAGGAGAAAAAACCAAAACAAAATCTGTAGCTAACTACTTCCTCTGTGATTAGCCTTACCTGGTGAAGTGACCACTTTCCCAACAGCGGTGAAACGCTCAGGACCAATACTGAAGGCAATGGTGGTTTGCAGGTACTTGCAATCGGCGCTGACTGTGGCGATGAAGTGCCGAGTTATGTACTCATAGAGTCGCCACCCATCTCCACCTGAGGACAGACAACACCTGACCCACAGCACCCAACTCCTGCAGTTCTATGTAAAATCTGCACTAAAAAGGTATCAGATCTCCACAGGTATCAGAGGAAAAAAACGGCAGCATCATCACATCACACAGACACAATCTGCATGCAGATGCAGACTGTCAGTTCAGCCTGCCCATCTCCCAGTTTTGATGTGTCTGAATCATCACAGAACAGCTTAGGTTGGAAGAGACTGAAGAGAGAGCAAAGTAGAAAATATATTCTTTTTTTAAAGCAAAAAAATAAGTAGTTATGTCTAAAAGTAAAACAATCCACTGCTCAGTGCCATTGGACACCACATCTTAATCTAAATCCTAAAATGGGATTCTAGTTGCAACTGCCACACTGGGCAGCTTGAAGTCCTGCGAGAGAATACTCTGAAATCCTATTCAGTAACACTAATAGAGGCTAATTTTCAAAGCGAAGTTTCCTTGTTCACAACTTACAGGTAGGAAATGGAGTAACCAAAAAGTTATACTGCTACAAACAGCTTCTAATTCTTCACCTTGCACTTTGCATATTCCACCTTGGTGTGTATTGAAAGAAAAGACTCTTGCATGACCATTCAGCACCCTATACAATTACCATTTTACAGCATTTGCTTCTCTATATCAAGAGATTATTTCACTGATACTGAAAATTAGAAGTTATCAGTTTTGTATAACCTTAGCTGTGCCTAATAAACAACACATTTGACTATACTCATGACCTTAAAATCCTTTTCTGAGTGCTTACAGTATACAGAAAGTCAAATTTTACACTTGAACGTAAAAACCACAACCCATAGAGACCAAACTAAAAAGCAGTTGAAGTCTGACTTGCAAGCACAAAAAGCACAGTAAAATTTCAATACTTGGAAGTTACCATTCTAGGGAACATTTCTCCTAGAGAAAGCAGGCATTAACTTTTTGAGTACTGATTTTCTTAGCAGTACTATGGTCCTTAGGCTCAATCACTGAACAGCACAGCAGCTCTGAACCTCATTATCACCAGATGTTTAAGTTAGGGCATCTTCACTTCCTGCTATTTAAATAATCCTATTTTCTGCTGAACCTCAGGGATCTTGAAAGTAGCTCAAATACCTCAAGAAACTAATTTCCTCACATACTGTTCCTATACCTAATTCTGCTTCTGTTGCAGCTCTCATTGGGGTGATGGGAGGATGGTCTCCTGCATCATGGCCTTTCCTCGGACGATTAATGCCTTCTGATAGCAATGCTTTAACCTGGGTGAAGGAAGAGAGAGAAAACAGGCAGGCAGAAGTGGGTAGCAGGTCTCTCTAGCCAGGGTAAGAAACCTTTCAGATCTCATCCATAAATAAAAGCAATTATGGATATTGTTTCTGAACACCTCTAGTTCACAATGTACCAAGTAAGACACATCCTAAATGATAGACTGGAAAATCACTTAGTACAGGTTTTGTTTCATGTACTCACAGTTTCTGCCCAGTAAGGATTATTGGCCTGTTGTCTCAAGCACCCTTTCAAGTCAAAGTTCTCTGGGTAATGAGTGGTTTCAGTTCGAGGGTAGCTAATATAACCCTGAGTGTACAGACGCTCTGCTATTTGCATGGCATGCTGTGGACCCATTCCTGAGATGGGACAGGAGAAAAAAAAGAAGTGGTCTACACATCACCTCATGATGATTTTTTTCTTGCATCTGAAAGCACATCTTAGCAAAGCACCTCATCACAGATTCATAGAAAGGTTTAGGTCAGAAGAAACATTGAAGATCATCTAGTTTCAACCCCTCTGGCATGGCAAGAGACAGCTTCCTCATCCAACCTGCCCTTGAACATCTCCAGTGTGGGGACATCCACAACCTCCAACCTCTTTCAGTGTCTCTCCCCCAAAATGATAGGGAGAGAAAGGCACTAAACTATATTTGAATCCAAAATATTTTGCTTTAAACATGTAAAAATCTGAACTTTTAGACATACCTAAAGCAGCACTGGCCACTCGTAGCATTTCTACAGTGTTCAGAGCCAGCGGTCTCTGCTTCACCTTCTCTTTTTTACTCACAGATTCCACCTAGAAAACAGTATTTTCTCAGTAAAAGTTTTGAACTTTCATACCTGGTAAATGGATTATTTCAATCATGCCTATAAACATGTTGCACACCTACGATTATCTCTTCTTCACAGAATGGCTCAGGTTGGCAGAGACCTCAGAGATTATCTACTCCAACCAGCTCCAGTTTAATCCTGCTCTTCCTCAGCTTCAAACCATTCCCCCTTGTCCTGTCTCTAGACACCCTTATGAAAACTCACTCTGAAGCCTTCCTGTAGGACCCCTTCAGGTAGTGGAAGGCAGCTCTAGGGTCCCCCTGAAGCATTCTCTTCTCCAGGGTGAACAACCCCAGCTCCTTCCTCCTGTGCTCGTATCGGTGGTGCTCCAGCCCTTGGATCATCTTTGTGGCCCTATTCTGGACTCTGTCCGACAGTTCTGTGTCCTTCTTGTGATTGAGACACTAGAACTGGGCACAGTATTCAAGGTGGAGCTCTCACCAGAGCAGAGTGAAGGGGCAAAATCCCCCTCTCTTGACCTGCTGGCCACACACCCCTTGATGTAGCCCAGGATACAGTTCCTGTATGTTCTGTTTTCTTAAAACAGGAACCACCAATAGATGTTTTACTTCACAAAATCTGGAGATAATTTTACTCAACTCTAAAGTTCCAGTTCTAATGTCCCTTTGTGTCAGGGCCTAGAGCTGGGAATGCAGCAAGGTAACTTATTGCTGTCTTCATTTCCATTTACCTCAGCAGCACATAACTCTCAGTGCTACAAAGATTAAGCACTCATTCCAAGTATGGGCCTAAATATAAGGATGCAGATTTTTAAAAGCTTCATGCAGACTCTGAATTTTGATGGCTATAAGCACTTAAATCCAAGCATATTGTCAAAGAAGTATTGACCAGAGCAGAATTAGAAGTTAATTGTCTACAAAGACTGTACCATAGACATGATTAAACAATTTCATTGCAGGAATATTGCCACAGAAGTGACTACATTCTGATTTATACAATGTCTCATGAGAAGTAAGATGTCTGCTTGGAGAGATCTGAACAGTATTTCCTAGCAGGTTTAGTAATGAAGACTTTGTAGCACAAGTGACATTCATTTCCGAAGTCAACATTAAAAAGCTTCTGTTGACATCACAGAATGGTAGAGGTTGGAAGAGACCTCCAGAGGTCATCCAGTCCAACCCCTCTACCAGAGCAGGATCACCCAGGGCAGGTCACACAGGAACACACCCAGTTGGGTTCAGAATCTCTCCAGAGAAGGCGACTCCACAATCTCCCTGGGCAGCTTGCTCCACAGCTCTATCACCCTCGCCATACAGAAGTGTCTCTTCACACTGAAGTGGAATCTTTTGTGTTCCAGCTTGTACCTGTTGTTCCTGGTCTTATCACTGGGCACCACAAAACAGAGCCTGGCACCTTCATCCTGACACCTACACTTTAGATATTTATAGACATTGATCAGATCCCCTCTCAGGCTTCTCCAAACTAAACGTTTCCACTCTTTCTCAGTCTTTCCTCGTAGAAGAGACATTCCAGTCCCTTCATCATCCTCATAGCTCTCTATTGGATTCTCTCCAGCAGATCCCTCTCTTGGACTGGGGAGCCCAAAACAGGACACAGTAGTCCAGGTGTGGTCTTACCAGCTGACCACACTAGCATAGTATCAAACACAACCCAGAACATCTTTTCCCTTTTATTCCCATTTAGACAAAGCTGAACAAGGTAAAAACCAAGATACTGATACTCTCCTCTCTTCAACAAAATCAAACCAACCCAGTATGCACAAATGAACTATTACAATGGGATTGCCCTTATATGATATATGACTGTTGGGAAACTTAGCAAATCTTCTTACCTTTGCCTCTTTTGCCGTCTTTGTTATGTTCAGGAACATTTGAGCAATCTCCCGATCAAACACTCTCACTCTATCCCAATCCAAAGTGAGAGAACTTTCTTTTTCAGGGTTCACCTGTTAGACCAACAGAAATAAATAATTAATTTTCCACCAACTCTGTTACCAGAAGTGTGAGAATGCAAATCTCCAACAAGAATCCAGCAAGTAAACCCTAGCAATACCTGTACCACCACAAGTGCCTCAAACATGCAGTTGTACTCTTTTTTTTCCACAGAGGTTCTGAGAAAGATGGAGTGCTTTGAGCACCCCAATTATTCCTGCAGTTAACTGCAAGACTACTGTTGTTTGTAGAGCTGGGAAGGAAGGGCTGGAATGGGGAGAAATTTAAGGTTTACCATTTTCCATCATTTGTTTTTAAGCTGCAACTAAGTCATGTTTTAAATCTCAGGTTCAAAAAGAACTATGAAGCAGCCAATATGAAAGCACTAAACTCTCTGACAGGCATTGAGTATTTCCTAGAATCAGAAAAGAGATGACAGTAGACACAAGATTTCATCTATTGTTTATTTTGAAGTCTAAACATGGCAACTTTCAACCCTCTATCCCTTATTTGTTTAAAGAACCCTTGTGATCACAAGCAGTAAAGCCATGCTGGTTTGCTCTTAGAGCCTGGGGAGCACCACGGCTATAAAACTGCTGTAAATTGCTAAAGTACTTCAAGGGCTCAACTGCCAATTAACACGAGCATTTGATTTGCTTTAAAATTCCAATAGTCAGCAATGCCAATGTTTGTTGGTAGCCTAATTAATTCCTGGACTCAAATTAACAACAGAGTCAGTCCATGGACCCCAGGGAGCAAAAGAAAACCATTTTAAGTAGTCTTTTTGGCTGAGTCTAAGTTTAGATGGTTAACACTTAAGAATTCCTATAGGCAGCAGACAATAACCACTTTAATACAGAAGTGGTATCCTGGAATCTGCTTTTGAGAGTGGTGACACACAAGGGAGCTGACAGAGAACACATGGAATAAACTAGAGGCATTGTGAATCCCCTGTCAGCAACTGCAAATTGATGAATGAAGAAAATGAAAATAGCAAAGCATTTCTTTGGTACAAATTAATGTTCCTCATGCACAACTACTGTAGAACTTACTTTAGACTGCAACACCCAGTAAGTCTCAGGTTTAAACGACTGGATCTTGTCATGCCTTTCAACACAGAATCCAAGTGTTGGGGTCTGGCATGGCCCAAAGGAGATGAGGGAGCTGTCTAAATTCCCGTACTTCCCGTGAAAATATTTAGTCTGAAACCTAACAAAGCAGAAAAATAAAAGCAAACAAAGCAGGAATAAATACATTCATACCCTCACTCCCAGGAAAATCAGAAGTTTTCTTTAACCTATACACACAAACATGAGTAATCTCTTAAAACATTATGCCACTGGGAAAAAAGAGTTGTGAGAAATACCATCTCTTACACACTTACTTTGCCTCACTGAATCCTGTTTATTCCCGGAGAAATGTGGGAAAACATCTTAAGATCCTATCACAGTTGCTGACAGTACTTCACCAGTTAGTCATAACACCCATTTTTTTACTTCTATTTGTTTGGTGCTGTGCAGAATCAGGCACTAGAGCTCAAGAAGGCTCCAAGGAAACCTTACAGCGGCCTTCCAGCACCTGAAGGGGGATACAGGAGAGCTGGGGAGGGACTTGTAGTGCCAGGATGAGGGGCAATGGCTTTAAGCTGGGAGAGAGGAGATGAAGACTCGAGATTAAGAAGAAATTCTTTACAATGAGGGTGGCGAGACTCTGGAACAGGTCGCCCAGCGAGGTTGTGGATGTCCCCCTCCCTGGAGGTGTTCAAGGTCAGGCTGGATGAGGCCTTGAGCAACCTGGGCTACTGGGAGATGTCCCTGGCTGTGGCAGGGGATTGGCACTGGATGATCTTTAAGGTCCTTTCCAACCCAAACCATTCTATGAATCTATCAAACATCCTGTGGACAGAGCAGCACTCCTGACCCTCTCCCACAGCTGACTGCAGTCAGTGCTGTCACCTTGTAAACGCACAGCCAATTCTAAGGTCCAGCTCCTGGCGGGCATCCACTGACAGAGCTTCATTGAGGTTGGGCTCTCCCAAGTGATTCATGGCATTGCAGATGTCTGTGTCAGTAATGGAACTGAACTTAGCTCTGTAAATCGTCCTCTCCGTGCCACGAGGTTTGTTCATAACAGGAAGAACAGCATCAAGAACCTAATAAAGAGCAGAAGCATGTTTTAAGAGTATTATGAAAGGTCAAATTTTCTTCTCAAAAGAATAAAAAAAAAAAAACAAAACCACTCTCCGCAAAGCATTTGCTGATCTGGCAGTACTTTAATTCAGTCGGAGGCCAAGCCACTGTGCTAACTGATGAGCAAGAGCAGTATTTGTCCAGCCACTCAGAAGTGTAGAAACTATCAGCAGAACTGTAGGGCTTATTTCTTAAACAGCAACAGCTGGAAGTGAAGAACAACACTTAGCTAAGAACGACACTTAGCTAAGTGCAAAGACATCACCCAGTGCAGTCGCAGCACCTTTATGTGACTATTTTGGGGGACCTTAGAGCTGCCTTCCAATAGCTGAAAGGGATCAACAGGAAGGCTGCAGAGGGACTTTTCATAAGGGTGTCTAGGAGTAGGACAAGGGGGAACGGTTTGAAACTGAGGGAGAGTAGAGTTTGGCTGGATATTAGGAAGAAGTTCTTCAGTATGAGGGTGGTGAGACTCTGAAACAGATTGCCCAGGGAGGCTGTGGATGCCTCCTCCCTGGTGCTGTTCAAGGCCAGGCTGGATGAGGCCTTGAGCAGCCGAGTCTAGTTAGAGTGTCCCTGCCCAGGGCAGGGAAGTTGGAGTAGATGATCTCTGAAGTCTCTTCCAACCTGAGTCATTCTGTGCTATGAGTATGTATCAGCTCCTGTTTGGGTTTATTTTACGTATTGTCAGCAATATTTAAAGGACTTCAAACAATTACTTGATAAAATCTTCTTTAAACAAAACCCCAAAAATTATTCTTTGTGTGGATTTCTATGAATAGGATGCAAATAAATAAATAAACCTTTGTACGTTGATTTTAGTTTTGTATCTTTTACGTGCAGTCCACATTCCTGTGGTAAACCTGCACTCAAAAGTGGCCTCTACGCTCCAAAGAGTCCAACTGCTTAATTACAAAAGATAACAGAGATCAACTTTTATAAACACATCAAAATAACTACTCCAGTTGTGAAATGCAGACCAATTCTCAATGCACACAAATGTTCCAAAATTTAAGTGGAGTTATTGTTCTCCCCAGATGAGCAACAGCTATGAAATTGATTTATACCCTTGAACAGACATATTAAAAGTGGATTTTTCCACCAAGGCTTCCCCTGTCTTTAAAATTTCATTCAACTTAGTTTGAATCATACAAGACAACATGCTGACAGTATTCCATGTCACAGTACAAATATAACAGTATTATAAGTATTAAAAGAATGAAATCTTACTTCAAAACAGATGTTTTCACCTTCCTTATCACAATCCAGCCACAGCACAATACAATCACAGCCTCTTCCCTCCACCTGTGAGAAAAACAGGCACAGTGCTTCAGCAACTCACACTAACTCTGTACTTTTTGCTTCTCTTATAAATAGTAACTTACTTATTGCAAAACCTATTGGAATATAGCAGAAGTGACAAGAAGTCTGTAGTGGTTGAAAAGAGAAGCAAGTTGTGCTACATGGGACCTGAAGTCTGCTTAACAAGAAGCTTGTTCTGCAAGAAATATGTAGCTCTATCACAGTGAAAGTCTCCTGAAACCACCACAGTCTGTGTCTGCAGCCTTGTGCAAAGGCACTTCCCATTTCTGGTGGACAAGAAGCTGGACATGAGGCAACAATGTGCTTGCAGCCCAGGCAGCGAGGCCAAGAAGTGATTCTACCACTCTGGTAAGACCTCACCTCGAGTGCTGCATCCAGCTCTGGAGCCCTCAACACAGGAAGAACATGGACTTGATGGGAGAGGATCCAGAGGAGGGCAATGAAAATGACCAGGGGGCTGGAACACCTCTGCTATGAGGACAAGCTGAGAGAGCTGGAGTTGTTCAGCCTGGAGAAGAGAAGGCCCCAGGGAGACCTAATAGCAGCCTGAAGGGGGCTACAAGGAACTGTTTGCAAAGGCCTGTACTGACAGCATAAGATGCAATGGTTTAAAATTAGAGAAGAAGAGACTTAGATTGGATGTTAGGAAGAAGTTCTGCCCCATAAGGGTGCTGGAACACTGCAACAGCTTGCCCAGGGAGGTAGTTGAGGCCCATCCCTGGAGGTATCTAAATCAAGGCTTGACAAGGTTCTTAGCAATATGATCTAGTGGATGATGTCCCTACTCACTGCAAAAGGGTTGAAATGAATGACCTCTGGAGGTCCCTTCCAACCCAAACTATTCTATGAATCTACAGGAATTTGTATTTTTAACAAAACGCTACACTGCTCTTTCAAATTCATTAGTAGTATTTATTGCTTTCCAGAACCACAGTACAATTGCACTTATTTTTCTTGATGGGATAAAAGTATAAAGCAATGAACAATGAAAAAAAAAGAAACAGAATGTCAAGGGGGGGAAAAAAAGCATCTAAAATAAATCTTGTTAGAAAAAATACCTGCAAAAATTTCACCACGGTCAGTTTGGGATTAGCTTCTTTCTTTTCTGTGGGAGCTTTGCTAAAAAGTTCTGCTGGATCCACTTTGTCCCAGCTGTTGTATTTTCCTAAAAAGCAGAAATATATTAAGTTGAGCTCTAAATATACATTTAAAAAAAAAAAAAAACTCAACCAACCAACCAAACCAACAGCAAATAACATTACTTTGGAAAACAAGACTTGCCTCAAACCTCTCTACCATAACACATCTTACTTTACCGTGCATCAAGCACTCCTAGCATTATGTGAATTGCACCTCTCATTCAGAACCAGGAAAGAAAGAAACTCTACACATACATCTTTCAGAAATTTTAACCTGAGCTAAAAAACATCTTCTGGTTGTACAATTAATTGATCAGATGAAGGAGAAGGAGCTATTTTTGCCCTGTTTTCAGTGCACACAACATGCACATTCTGCTGTTTTACTGTTCATTATTTACAGTTATGTCTGAGCCTTGTTATGCCGTGAAGCATGCTGTGTCACCTTCTCCTACCAACACATCCATTCATTTCCATTGCTCTGAAGTAAACAGGCACAGTTAAACAGTGCCTATTCAAAGCACTGTGTAAATAACTCAAAGTTTAGTCCTCAGAAAACTTGTGAGGTACTTTCTCATGAGAGAAAATACAGCAGCCTCATGACTAGTCCCACACATTAAAGCAAGTTAGGGACAGGTGTTCCTGTTCTGCAGTTTAAAGAACATCCCTTTAGACTCTGCATTCCCTAATCACTTTTCATGCAAAACACCAAAGCACTTCTACAAGGTCATAAACTAAGCTTCGCCTCTCCTCATTTTCCAGGGACATAATTCAGGCACAGGAGCATAAATGGCTTATGTCCAAGGTCATGCAAGAAGTCAGCCAGAGAGCTAGCAAGAGGAATCAAGAACTGATGACCAGAAATCATCTGTTCATCCTCCTCCTTCCCTAGTTCTAACATTCTTCCTGAATTATTTCTACAAATATTTTTCTAGTCACAACCCATTAAAACATTTGATAAAAAATGAATACCTATGAAATCCAAAGTCATGACATGACCACACACAGATGTCATCTTGAAATGGGCACTCTGCCCTACAAAGGACCCAGTGTACTCATACACAGAGCAGACACCGTTCAGGCCCTTGCGAGAGGACATGTTTCCTGTGGAAAGATGGTGACAGATCGGCAAGATGAAACAAACTACTGGAATCAGTTATTTTGTGTGAAATTACAACCCTCTTTGCCCTAGCTCTTACAGCAAGGATCTTCCTGAGTGCTAAGTTCTACTCACTGACCAAGTTTTTATGTCAAATAATTATCACTGTAGACCTTTTTTAAAAGCATACTTCATCTTCAATTGAGACTCTCCATTATCTCCTCCATCCTTTCCTTTCCACCAAGAACCCTTTATGAAATCAGAGATTATTTTGTAGACCAATACGTCATCAACTTGTTCTGTTTTCTAAGTGCCTTATAAAATATTTACTATAGCTTTAAAAAAATCTCAGAACAGCAACTTGCTACAGGACTAGCACTTTCTAGAAACCGTATACACTAACAGACACTTCAGCTAAATAAAATAGCAAAAACAGATTCCTTTATTCTTGAATGGCACTGGCACACAAAAATACACAGAATGTGAAAGACCACTCAGTTCTTCTATGACCTGCAACCTGTCGTAAGTCACCACTGCCTGGTGGAGCCGCACCATGACAATAAACTTGGCAGGGTGCTTCCCAACCTCACTTCATCTACAGCAGCATCTGGTAACCTTGGCAGCACGCAGCTTGCACGTTAACTCTGCCACTGCCAGCACAAGCAGGATTGAACCGACACATTTTCTTTCTTACCCCTCGAGAGGATCTTGGCAATGGACTGAGCCAGAGAAGGCTTCTCCGCGACCATCAAAACAGTCTTCATCTTCAGCTGACGAGACACAAGGTGCCACAGGTCTGGGATTACTGGAGACCACGGCGCGCAGCTCAGGAGCTAAAACCAGCTCTCGGCCTGGAGAATGTAAAACACGTTCGCTGCGAAACCACCTCCAGTAAAATACAGCCATGAAAACCAGACAGACAAGAGGTTTTGCAGCGCCCTTCCGTAGGGGCTCCGCAGCCCCCGGTGCTTGTGCCCTCCCCGTCGCGCCAGACCTTCGCGGAGACGCCCGCCGGGGCGCAGGGGCGGCCCGCAGCGACACGACCGGGGATCCGCTTCAAACCCGGGGCCTGCGGGCAAAGAGACGCTGGGAGAAGCCGCGCCGCCACCGTCCCGTCCCGCCCTGCCGCTTCCAGCGGGCTGGCGGCAGCCGCCCGGTTCTTTGCGGGAAAGCGAAGAGCTCCTGCGGCACAACACAACCCCGCTCTGCACCTTAGCAGGCTGCCATAGCCCCGCTTTGCACTGCCTGGTCAGGCGGCCGGAAGCGTGGCCCCGACGGGGCGAAAGAGTGGAGCGGGAGGGGACGCTCTGCTTTCCTCGGCTGGTACGCCAGCGCCCCCTGCCGGCGTGGAAGAACGGCGTGGGCTCAGTGGGAGCGGCTTGGGTGCGTCGGGTTTCTTCCCATGGACCGAAACAACAGCAGCGCTGGCGGCGGGAACTGGTGCTGGGTCCGTAACTCAGCCGCGCGTGTCAGAACAGCGTCCCGCCACAAAGCCTGTGAGCAGCATCCTCTGTAGGAAGCAGCAGCCCCAGACTGCGTTCTATGTCTTACAGCACAGGGCAGCTCAGCACTCGCTTCAGGCGAGCATTATCAAGGGGCATGATCAAAGCTCTCCCAGTAAATCCATCCACATACGTTGTATCTGTTTTGTTCAGACAGATGAAGTGAAAACACTGCCGCTGTGCACTGCCTGTAATCCGGTTCTTAGTTTTCACAGGCACTGTAGATACTCCCCGCCACTAGCAGCAGCCCCTCCACACTAAGAGTGTCCCTCCACGCTCTCTATGCTAAGTGTCCCCTCCACATCAACAGTGCCCCTTCTACACCAATGACAACCAGCCCCTTCCCATAAGCAGGAATTTGTCCTAGGAGTGTGAGGAGCAGCTGATATCTTTGCACCCAGAGAAGATGATGGAAATGATGTTTTGAATGATTGTGAATTTGTACCATAGCATCTTGGGAAATATATAATTTTTTTGCATGTTAAATTTTAGTTGAATCTTGATTTCCCACTTGAAAAAGAAGGGGAAAGGCACAGGAAGGGAAGACCTGGGCAGAAGCACACCTTCCTTCACCCTACCTTTTCCCAAGGAAGAGGTGAGGGACGCCCCAGCCAGGTCCTGCCCGGAGTCACAGTTCCATTGCAGCAGGGGCCCTGGCTGCCACCCCTCAGGACTCAGGCCTTGCTCGGGAGGTTTTGTGGCTTGGAGCAATTTCTGACCTCTCCTGCAGCCTTCTGCTTGTCCACATGCCCCGTAATGTTTCAGTGAAGGAAAGTGCTAAAGAAGGAAGCAATGAGTCTTACGAGTTCTTTCTGGACAAGCTCAGCTCCCTGTTTTTACAACCCTGTAGTGTGCACTGATTAATGCCAAGGCTTAGAGCATTTCTTTTCCAGGAGATGCTCCAGCCACACAAACCAGAGAGAAGATGGGGAGGTGGCTGGGATCAGGATGTACATCAACCTCACACTGTCTGGAATTAAAGGGAACTAATTCACCTTCAATTAGATTAGCAGACAATTAACAGATATAAGAGTTACCAGTGAAAGAAAAAATCAAAACAAACTCTGGGCTTTTAATTCTTTGGCAACACTGAGGTTAGAACTTGTTAAAACACATGTGTTCTGCCGTCCCTTTGACATCTGGGGAACATCTGGAACAATCAGGATGCAAGTTAAAACCAAGTCTTCAGATATGTCAGATACATATTTTTCAATTTCCTCTGGTAAAAGCCCTCCACAAAACTCAACCTTTCTTTTCATTTCGAATGTGCAATGTAACATACAAGTCCAGACTGGCACAGCTGGATCTCTCTGATACCTAGCTGGTTATTCCAGTGGGTGGTTACTTAAGTAGTCAAATCTCTCACCCTGACTGAGTTGTCCATGTGCCACTTCTTCGTGAAGGAGAAGCTGAATAAGCTGAGGGATTTTGGGCACCGAGCACCCACGTACCGTGCTGCTGGTACAGATATGTGGCTGTTCATTGGATGACACAAAGATTTTCCCAGCCCGAATGTTCCCTGCTCACCGTGCAGCCCAACCATGCCAACCCTCTTTAGCCTAACTCTCATGAGGTCACGACGGTCGCTTTGGCGTGCGCTTTGCAGCCTCTCCCTGCGGCATGGAGCTGCATCAGTCCCACCGCTGCCGAGAAGCCACATCACCAACCGGGCTGGAGACAGACTCCAAAACCCTCTACAAGGCAACTTCGGCCGGGCTCCGAAGCCGGGCTCCGAGGCCGGGCTAGGTGCCCGCAGCGTGCGCCGGCCGCTAGAGAGCACTGCCGCCGCGGGGCCCGCTAGCGGAGCCGCCGCCACCGCGGCACCCACCGACCGCGGCGCGGGGATCTCCGGGACTTGGCGGCGCTCCTTCGCAGAAAGAAGGGGACTACCCTCTTGCCATCACTTTTCTCCAGCGCGGCACTGGCTGTGGCTCAGGACGCTGTAAACTCTCTTTGCTTCATTCAGACTGCATCGCGACTTCGCGGGCATCGGCTCCCGCCCACTGCGACAGCCCGGGACTGCCCCGGCGATCCGGGCTCCCACCCTGACCTCCTCCCACAGGACTTGTCCCCTCCGCCTGTTACTGCTGTTTCAGGTTTGGCCGCCCTTTCTTTAGAAGCATTTCGCGCTGTACTGAAGAGAGTCAGAAAGTTGTCTTGCCTGAGCTCACCAGCCCTGCAGCGAATGCCTGGGTCTGGGAAGCTTTTTATTCTCACTGGGGCAGGCACCTGGGACAAGAGGCCGTGTTTAGCAAGACACCATTCACTCACGGTATTGGGGCACACTTCATTCAGGACTGCTGTCGTACCTCTCCTTTACTTTTTTTTTTTCAGCTCTGGCTGGTTTCTTCACTTTTCTTCTGATGAACTGAAGGCCATAAACACAGCTCTTGGGCTGTATGAATGGGGCACAACAATAAACTTCCAAAACAAGTAGCCTCTGGTGTGGTTCTCCCAGAGAAAATGAAGTTTTATTTCTAAGTTTAAATAATTAGCTAGATTTTGGGTTACACTGACTTGTTAAGCACATCAAATTGAGAAAGCTCAAGTTCTGGGTAAGCACTTTGCATACTGAGGACACGCTGACCTCACTTGGTGTTACTACCTGTAGAGTTCCAAGTTTTTCAACACTGTTTACCCTTCTGGTGATTCCGGCAGATGGTTAAGTGGCCAAAGTGCTCACCCCAAGCGAGATGTCCGTGTCTCACTTCTTCATCAGAAGAGCATGTTCAGGAGTTGGAACCTTGGACCTCCATCTTCTACCACTGACTCACTAATTCACTTTGAGACCTTGGTGCTTCCTCTCACCTCTAGGACTTGGGTAATAACTTCCCAGTTCAGGGCTGGTTTAGAGAGTTGTATGTGTGAAGCCCATTTTAAGAGCAAGACAGAAAAAAAGTACAGAAATATAAACTATTGCAGGGAGTATGATCATTCTTGTTTCAATTCTCTGGGCTCATTCTTGACCTTAGAGTAACTTTTTCCTGTTTGTTTCCAAACACACTTGAAAAGATTGCCATGAAATTAATAAGTATTGACAGGAGGGTCAGGCAGGCAGAAACACATCTGGAGGGATGCTGCAGACATTAGAAATGATGAAAATGCAGGTCACATTATTAAAACAAGGCTTGGGTTTGGTTGGTTGGTTGGTTGTTTTGTTTTGCTTTGTTTTGCTTCATTTTGTTTTTTAAAAACTCAATAGAAACTATGAGGCCACAAAAATGTGTCTGAAATTTTAGGTACAAGTCTGGGCTCCAGACACTTCAGTTCTGGAAAGAAAGACAGAGCCTATCATGTGCAGAGCAACAACAGCACTTGAAGTGTTTTGTTGTGAAGTAGAAGTTGTGCTCTTGCCTCTTACAAGACTTTTTTTTTTTTTTTAATAATCTTTGAATAATAGGAAAGAAGAGGGTGAATGTTGATTAAATAGGGTATTATTAATTGCTGAGACACACATGCACGCACAACACATGGCATCATTGGATGTTGACTCTTTTCTCCTTCAGGTAGTAGCCTTTTGTTCAAAGGGAAATGCAAAAGTTCACAGATATTCTGTTAACAAATATCCTCGTTCAGTCCCCTACATATCCAATTTACATCTGCCTACCAGTATAGACCTACTTAGAAACAAAGGCTCACCTAATAAAATGAGGGAGGCCAAAGCAGCAGAATAAAGATACTACAGAGTGAAAGCACCTATTTGCTATAGGTAGCATTTCTCCTCACTTTAGGGCCACCTTAAACTGAAGAAGAAAGGTGGAAGTGATCTGTGTGAAGGAGAGTAGATCCACAAGGATGAAGCAAGAGAAACTAAACACATGCTTTTGTTCAGGTTGGATTTTTGTACCAAGCACTATATGATCCACCTAATTTTGGTACTGGCAGTAATCCATAATCCAGGGAGGACTGGACAGTCCCTCTCCAAATGCAGTCTTCAATAATTAAAAAAAAAAAAAAAAAAGGCAAAAAAGCAGAAAGAAACCCAAAGGCAAGATGATGGTGACCATGTAAGACTCATGCCTCCATGTGCAGATCTGTGAATAAGGTTGAAGGGGACACAGACCTCAGCTGCTTTCAGGGGATTGCCTGCAAATTAACAGCGGTTTAGCTGTGGCCACAGAAGGTCCCAGCTTCCACAAAAGTAGTTGAGACCTGGGTAGTACAATCCACATGGGAGCCTAAGCAGAAAAATCTGCATAAGCTGCTATCTCACCACCTTGGTGTAGGTATGCCCTGAGATTCTCCTACCATCAGCAGACTCAGCACACTCCACTGTCTTCAAAGCATTTATCTTTCCAGTGCTCCCAGGAGAGGCAAAGTTGTCCTCATGACGCACATCAGAGAAACCTTTGGCACAGGGGCATTGATGTACAAATTTTCCAAGAGCTGATCTAGCTCCCCAGCTTGTACACAGTTTCCCAGACGTGGTCAAGCTTCATCTAACAAAACTGGCTTTGTTCTGCTCTACACTGTGGATATTCTCATTTCCTACCCTGAAGATCAGCTGCTGCTGCCCACACTCCTTACAATGGCTCAGGGAAGGCTGTCACACTAAGAAATCTCTGAGAACACAGTTTATGATTACAGTGGTTTTTAAATTACACCTACATGGGAGGTTCCTGCAGCCTCCTCCTTCAGCCAGCTGTCTCTGACACCCAGCTTAATCCCAAAACTTTGTGATCGTGGGGTTGCTACTTCACTGGTTGTGGCTCTGACCTTTGAGCTGTGAGTCAATTTTGCATTATATGTTTTGAGCTAACACCCCCACTTGTGCTGAAGTCCAAATTTGCCTTCCATCTCTACTGTTTGGAAGTTGCTTTGGGTCTGGATCCATGCCATATGTTTCTTGTCACCAGCTCCAAGCACATGCAAAGTCCAGGGAGAAAAGCCACACTCCTCAGCAAATCCAATTACTTATTGTAACACCTTTTACCTCTCTCCTGCAAGAGTCCACGACTTCCTTTGCTTTACAATCAGAATTAAAACAAAAACCAGTCGTGTAGAAAAGTGATAGAGAGGAAAGACTCTGATATCTCATGTTAGCTACCGACTCCCTTGTTTTGCTGCTTGGAGCTTCAAACGGAGCCTTGGTTTCAAAATCCTACTACAGCTGAGCATCCTCTGCCTGGACTGTTAACTGTGATATACACTGAGAAAGAGACCTCAAGTTTTGGTGCCTTCTGCAAAGCTCATTGTAGTGCCTACTCAGCCTCCTCACCTGCCTCGGGCTCACTGCATGCTTTTGCTCGGTGCCAGGGCAGCTCCACTCTTCCTGTGTCTTTTCTCACTGCTCCATAACACTTCTAAACAACTGCACCACAGTAAAGCATCCAAATGGGGAGATTTCTTTTGTATAAACTGTTGAGGGTTTGATCAACAGAACTGCTCAATTGTGGCTGTCACTTGCAGGAGTGTTGACACCTTTCTGAAACAGGTCCTCAAGGCTATTTTACTACAACAGTGAAAACCTCTTTACCTGAGGACTCTTCTGCAGCTGTGGCTACCAAACACCACCTGGATACTAAAGACTGCACAGCCTCCATTCAAACTACCTTCAATGAGTTTGTTAGCCCATAAATAACATCAATCAGCAACTGTTTTCGAGGTAGGGAAGTAACTTGACAGATTCTTTCCGAGGAGAATTAGGTTCCTAATTATCTGTGACCTTGCCTGTTTCAGAATCATTACAGCCATTACAGGACATCACTTGTCTTTACTTTGACTGTTCCTGCTTCCCTTGCGTTCTCCAACATTTTTCCTATTGATTTTCAAAGAAATGGATGGGCTCAGACTGTGTCCCTCAGCGGACATGAATCCTCAGTAGCCCTACCAGCTCATAATCAGAGCAGGGAATGAAAACCCTGTATTCCAGGACCCGTTAAACTTTGAGCCTGGGAGAGCGGGGCAGAAGCTAAGTCTCTACTGCGTTGGGGTGGACTTGCCACTTAAAATAATTGCCTGAAAAATGGGCTACCACCCCAGGGAGCTGCAGGGATATTGCAGCCTTTCCTGGGACCCTTCTGACTGTGCTGCTGCAGTCGTGCAGAGGCGACAGTGAAGACAATCAGCCCAGACTTTTCACGGCTTTCCCAATTGCTCGCTACAGACACTTGGCGGGAGTATAGCTGTAGCTCTTGAAACGAACCTGATCGGAGCAGAGAGCTTTGGGCAGTCAGGGGGTGGCATTCTCCAGTCACCGTTTGCAATTTGATAGCTCTGGAGTTATTTTAATGCACGGCCTGCTGCCGTCGTTGTATCACCTGAAGCTGAGGGAAGAGTTTGGATGAGCCAGCGGCGGCACAACATTTTACACATAGTAAAACTGCGAGCTCAGGCTGAAATCAAAGAGCAGGCAGCTGCCAAGAACATTTCCATGGGAGGTGCCTGAGGTAATTTTTCCATAGTTCTCCGAATAACTCTACATCTTTGCAGAACTGCCTGGAAAATCTTGTGTCTGAGACAGTCCTCTTTCCATCTTTGACCCTCTATGGTTGGGGTGAGGGAAGGGGTTAACTGGGCGAGAGGAGGATGGATTCTGGAGACATTTTCAGATACCTGGGGTACCTTGGCTCCACAGTGTTGACCTCTGACACTCGAAGTTTATCAGCACGTTCACTAATCAGGGGTGTTTAATGGAACAGCCACACGGATTCCTGGCATTCTTGAAACGTTATGACCCTGTCAGTCCTATGAAGACTAAAAGTCTTTTGCTTTTGAACTCACCGGAGTTTGCACTGTCTTAGAAGCCTTTGACAAATACTTGCTGGGTTTCTTACCTAGATTCTCTAATCTGCCCAGGGTCATCATTCCAGGAAAAAAAAATATAATAAAAGGTTTCATTTTGTGGGCATTCCTCACTTAAATGGATCAAATCAATATTTTCTCAAGTTCTGGAGTGGAAAAAGGCATTGTGTGCCACATTTATGAAAGCCAGGAGATAAAAGATTTATTTTCATGTTACACATGGGGCTTTTTGTGTTCACTGTCAGTCTCTAAAGACAAGTAAAAAACAAGCATAAAATGGCTTTCCACCAAAAAAAAACCCCAAACCGTACGGTTACTTAAATACATCTCACAGAAGGTTTTACCAACGTGCATATGTTCCTTGACAATTTGGAAGAGAGAGTTTAAACACAAAGCCTTAGCTATGGTCAGGGACCCAATCCTGGCCACAGGGATATGTGATCCAGACATTGTCCTGAATTTAAATGGACCCAGACTGAAACAGGATGATTCCCTAGTTATTTTTACAAATCAAAATGACCCGAGGAACTTTCAGAAATTAAAGAATTTAACTGTCATTCTGAGCACTTAACAAAAAATTTACTTCAAGTCCAGCATACGAACACAATACATCTATGTCCAAGTACAACAGCTTCAGTTTTGACCAAGCAAGTTTTCTGCTGATTTTTTTTGTGACTAAGCTCCATACAGAGCAAACCTTGCTGGCAGGGGTGAGACTGGATAACTCATCAGTGTAAGAAAGCCTTGTAGTCAGGGTACTCACAACAGGCAAAGAAGAGAGTTAACAGGTGACTTGCTAGGGGAGGCTGTCTCTGCTACAAGGCTTTTAAAAGCAAACAGTTCACATAATTTATGAATGGTTTCATAGGAATGCTCACATTTATCCCAAGAGGCCATGCCTTGACATAGCAGACCTCCCAGGAGACTTTTCAGGTGTCTCTTCCTTTATCAATCTCATTTCACTACTCCTATTCTGCTGTTTCTCTTTGTATCTCTTGATAAACTCATCCCCTATTGACAGTTTGGCATTAGATGACACCATTCAGCTGAGCTATGAATCCTTATTTTGAGATGGACATTCTTATTTTGAGATTTGACCCTTCTCAGGGCAGGAGAAAAACATAGCAGAAGAGCTGAGGAGGTCAGATGCTGCACACAGTGGGAACTGAAATGTTACTGTTAAGTGGAGCATTGAGTAAAAGAATCTCACTTTCAGGCTAACATAAAGCAATCTCCCGTTGCTGCACACACCAGCCTCCACCTCTCAGCTTTTACCTGATTTGGGGAGGAACTGCAGGATGACCAGGGAACAAATTTATTTCTGCTGTGCTCAACCTCACCTGCATCCAGGTAGATGCCAACTCACAAGTGGGGCACAGCTACATTGCATTTCCTCTTGAGCCTCCTTCTGTGGGCTCAAAACCCAGCAAGAATTTTGTAGCAGTCCTTGGGACATCTTCCTCTCCTGACCTTGCATATGTTGGGCAAGATCTTTTTATTTAGGTCAGATCTTATCCTTTTTTTTTTTTTTTTTTTTTTTTTTTTTCCTGCAGAATCACTCCCTCTTACTTACTCTCAGCTCTTTTTCATGTTTGCCTTTCAACTGCTGGTGAGCACTTGTCTGTCATTCTCTCCTGTCTTCTTCAGCCTAGGGTAGAATTATTTGTACTGAACAGGATGGCACTTTTCTTCATTTTCAATCTTGCACTTTTCTTCTTCACCCCATCTATCATATCCTCACATCCAACTGAGTTAATACAATGAGACATTTGAAACCACAGAAACTCTGAAAACCTGATTTTTTATTTTTTTCCCCTTATCTAATGGCAGAGCAGAAAACAGCTGGAGAGGCACTGATGTAGAACTCACTTCACCAGTGAGACTCACTTATCTGTCTCCAACCTTATGTTACCCTGGTCATTGAAGCCATGGAGCAAGTCCAACCACTCTATCTTCAGTCCAGCAACTGCTTCACCCAGCATACAATGCTGCAGAAGGGAATTAGGAATGTCACTCAGCAGTGCCCTGGCCTCAAAGGCCAAGGGACCCAGTGACTTTCACTCTGTAGAGTTCTGGTATTGGGCACTTCTCTGCTGCCTGACCCTACTCTGAACTGTGTTACCATGAACACAACATTCACAGTTGCCTTTTCAAAGTGACTTGGTCCTGTGTTGGCCTACAGCCACCCTGTAACTTGTTCCACATCCTATATGCACAGCCCTGGCCCTCCTTGCAGCCCAAATTTTCCCTTGAGTAAGTGGCAGTTTAACAGAGACGCTGCTGCTGAGGAAAGCCTGGCACGCACCACACAAAGCTTTGAGTACAGCAAAATATAATTACCAGTTTAGCAGGTATCAAATCCCCCAGTTTTAAAAGGTTACCACCATACAGGAAATTGCAAAGCAATGGCAACCAGAATAGGAAAGCAGGAGAGCACCCCAAAGGCCTTGCCATGCTGCAGTGGCTGGGCAGAGATAAGGCTCTTCCCCATCCTTCTGTCCTTGCAGAGGCAGGAAACCTCTCCTCCTCTGCTCAAGCAGGCTCCCAGCCTGCAGTTAGTCACCCATCCAGGATGACAACAAACACATTAATTTAACCAACTAGCTAGAAGTAAAGCTTTAGAAAGAAATATAAAAAAAAAATCATGGACTCCCCATGTATAAGAGCAGGCAGCAAGATGTGAAACCTTGGTACAGGCCAGCTGTGACCTGCATTAACCCACCCGGGCTCTGGCACTTGAGAAGTTCCGGAAAGGTTGTACAGAGGATTGGTAACTTGTATAAGAACTGCTGCTTCTGTCTACCCACTCAAGAAGAAATGGGGTGAAAGGACAATCCCAACTGCTTTTTTCTCCTTTTCTTCTTTCTTTGTGTTTGTGGACTCTGATCCACAACATGCAGCAGAAACAGGCTGTGGGCATACATCCTCTCCCAGCTGCTGATGTTTCAGCTCAGAGGTAGCTCTCCTTATTTGCCCTCATTTCCAATTTCCACAGCCTCCTCCTGCCTTTTAGAGATCATTGCTATTTGAGAGCTGAGCATCTTGTGTGGTATTCAAGAGGAGATGAGTTAGTTTCAAGCAGCAGAGCTTTGTGGAGCTGACCTGGCTCTTTTAATTCATACTGTGCCATGAAGTGAGCAATCAACTTCATGAAAGGGAAGGACAGCAAGTAGATCAGAGCTGGGGAAAGCTGCAAGAGGAATAAGAGAGGGGATGAATCTACAGCCACAACAGCTAGCAGAGCCCTGGCTCCTAGACTCAGACTCTTCAATCAACAGTGACAAGTAGGTCCCATATTTTGAACACGTATTTATTTGCTGTTGCAGATTCTGTGGTGTGCTAGTGATGAGCAGCAGGCAGGCTGGATGGTCAGCTTGGACCTCAGCCCACCACTCATTAAGTGAATAGCAGAGCAGGAAACATGCAGGGCAGCTGTGTCCTGGCTGGCATCTACAATCCCCATCTTATCCCTCTCTCAACTTGCACACTCAGAGTGAGTTTCCCCTCCCAGGAGAGGCTGTAAATTGAATCCTCAGTAATGCAGAGAAAGCACTGAGGTTTATTCCTGCGTATTTGTTCTTTCTTCTATTGTTCATTTTTAGGGAAGGGACAGAAAAGCAAACAAGAAAGTGTTTGAAACCTGCCAGTCCTCAGGAGGATGAAACATTTTCCACTCACATGGGTGTTACTGGTTTGAGACTGTAGGATAATTTGCTTGTTTATGGCAAAGGCAGTGAAATGTTAATGTGGCCATACTGCTGCTCAGGCTGCAGGACACTTTGGCTACTGCTGAAAGTTTAATCATCCAAGCTTAAGTGAACAATTTAGCTGAAGTGAAGAGTTGGTTTCATGCTTCACCTACTGAAATGCTCTGAGCTGTGTGGCTCTCCGTTTGCTGTGCACTTGATATGGCTTGCTTTCCAAATGTGCTACTTGTGTCTGCTGCTCTAGCTCTTGTATGCACCGTTAAATGGCAGCAGCAAGGTACTTTCAGGTAGACAAAGTGATAGTCAGGAACTTCAACCACTGCCCCATGAAAAGCACCATGATCTCTGAAGGTTGCCAGCTGACAGGATGGCTGGTCGGGTACAACAGTGCGCTGGAAGCCAGAGGCTGCTTACACAGCTCCTCAGCTCCAGCACCTGCAGAGTTCTCTCCCTTTTACTCCTTGGATGGGAAGTTATTTTTGGCTGTGTTTTGCTATATTAAATATTAGCTGTAGGCTTTCCCTTATGTACTGTGTAATCCTGTGCTGTGTGGGTTTTATATATTGTTCTTTTGACATTATCACTATTGCATATTAATAAATTAAACTTACAATTCCTGTTGCTCTCCTGGGCCAATGTATATTGCTAGGGGGTGAAAGGAAGGGATTAAACTGGCTTAAGGTGTTCTGCTCTTGTACTGTGTTACAGCAGATGCATAAGAAGGCTCAGGGAGTTTTCTTGGCTCTGAATTGTTATATTAATAGCAGAATTGTGGGGCCATAATTTTTATTACACTCTTTTAATAAGCTATTGATGCAGACACATTTTACACCTATGGGGAAATATAATTATGCTGGAGCTGTAACATTGGTTGTTCTTAGCAGAATATCTCAAGATATTAGGAGAAGAACAAGCCTTCACATCATGTTAAATGAAGTTTTAGCAAGCCTAGGGGACAGTTGAAGGTTCAGGACAGAGAAAATGCAGTAAAAACAATATGAATGCCTCTAAATCTGAGTTACTTTGAACTACTAATTAGGATAGAAACTGAAGAGCTGGTGGCATAAACTGAACTCCCCAACAGAAGCATATACAGGTACATGATGTGATGCTGCATGTGAGCAACAAACAATATACTGAAGAAAAGGCCCTTGGTAGTGTACAGCTTACGCTGGGCTTCAAGTCATGTTTGTCATCTCTGTCTCATCAAGTGCAGTGCCGAGATATGGAAAGGTGAGGCAGAAAATGAAGCAATGTCAGATGCAAGCACCCCATCAGCCAGCTCCAAAGCAGGGGAAAGCTTGTCTCCAATGTGGGCTTTGATGAGGTAAAAAGATCAGACGCTCTCTGGAACTCTTAAGAAAAAGCAGCACGACAGGGTTGAAAGCCGTAGACCAGGAGAAGGAGAAAGCTTAGAAGTGGACAGCTATCCTGTTATCTCTCACATGCCAGAGCAGCCAGGGCGCATCAGCCACTCTGCACACTTAGCTTCTGCACAACCACCTTCACTTCCTCACTTGAAAACCCCAAAACAACAAAATCAGAGCTGAGGCCATGTGCTTCTTCCAGAAAATCCATGCTCCTTTAGGCTACGTCAGCATGTCTGCTAGAAAAGACATACACATTGGACAGCTCTTACAGACAGTCCTGCTCCACTTTGTTTTGCACTCAGGCGGCCAATGCCACAAGCCCTACATCTGCCCATGGCTCAAAGAGACTCTCCCCAAAGGTGAGACATTCCTGTAGCCTGGTAATCAATGTCTAAAATATGCACAGTGCCAGATGTAAACAAGTGGGACTGCTGCTGCTACTGTGACTATTTTATATCTTGTAGCACTAGAGGTGTGACAGGCTTTTGGCTAGTAGATTGAGAGAGGTTCTCCTCCCCCTTTACTCTGCCCTGCTGAGGCCACATCGGATTATTGTGTCCAGTTCTTGGCCCCTCAGTTCAAGAAGGGCCTCAGATAGCTGCCTGAGAGAGTCCAACACAGAACACAGAGCAACAAAAATGCTGAAGGGTGTGGAACATCTCTCTGATGAGGGATCAGAGGAGCCTTAAAGGTGACCTCATTCATGTTTATGAAGATGTGCAGGGCAGTGTCAGGAGGACACAGCCAGGCTCTTCTCAGGGATGTCCAGTGAAAGGACAAGGAGCAATGGGTGCAAGCTGGAGCTGAGGAGGTGCCACGGGAACATACGGAAAAACTTTTTCACTCTGAGGGTGCCAGAGCCCCAGAGCAGACTGACAGAGAGGTTGTAAGTCTCCTTCTCTGAAGACATTCAAAACCCATCTGGATTAATTTCTGTGTGACCTGTCCTAGATGATCCTGTGTGACGGTTTTGGAGTTCCCCACCCCCCCACACACACTTTGTAAAATGACCCAGACTAGAACTCAGCCAGCTGGAAGTTAAGGACTGAAGCTCTATTTACAGCTCAGCACAATGTACA
>VWZE01020946.1:493214-503356 GCA_013396675.1 Eubucco bourcierii | reverse complement strand
TTTTTTTTTTTTTTTTTTTTTTTTTAATTCAGTGGTCTTTTAATAACTCAAAATATTTGGGTTTCAGTCTTAGGTTTACATATCTTTGATCACCCAGATTTCCCTGTGTCTGATGCTTTTTACACTCTCAAAAGCATGGGAACCAAGTCCTTCGATTCTTTTGAACACGGGAGGATCCTATTCTAACTACACTAAAATCTGCAGGCTGCTCCTCTTCATCGGTTGGTGGAGAACAGAAATAATCCTGCTGGTGAGAACTGAGGCCTTGGTGGGGCCACAACATGCCAAACCTAGATGATCATGCACACCCTTTACCCTGAGAGGTGGCCTCCAGCTCAGTAGCCAAACTCTGATCATTTTTGCATCACAGCAAGATGCTTGCTGAACAAAAAAGTAATTCCCCTTCTCATTTGCTTTCATGAAGCCACAGAACCATGGAATTGCTTTGGTTGGAAATCAAATCTTTGGATCTTTGGTTGGATCTTTAAGAACATCCAGTCCAACAACGGTTGGTACTCCACCATGGCTGGTGCTAAACCATGTCACTCAGCACCACATCTCTGCCTCTTTTAAACATCTGCAGCGATAGGACCTGAACGGGTCTTATCCCTGCTAGCCAGACCCGTGCAATTAGCAAGCATCCAACAGCCTGCCAGTGGGAAGGGTTGAGAAACACCCATCCAGGATTCACATCTGAATCCAGGAAATGAAAATGAACCAAACTCAAGGTGCATCACTCACTGTACCTCTGGGAACAGAGCTCAGCACAGTTCACTTCTCACAGTTCACACTTCTTAATGCCTGTCCAGGTCCGATGCTTTCCTGCAGACTTGTTCTTAAGTTAGACACTCTTCATGTTTTTCTTTCCAAATTCCACAGAAGACCAGAGACCATTTTGCAGTTTCTAGAATGATGTGTCTGATGCTGACTGTGGCAGGGCACACCCAAGTGCCTGCCCCACTGAAGGTTTGAATAGGTTTGAAATTGTTCTGCTCCCCCCCACTCCTCTGGTTCCAGGGGTTTGGAATGTGAAAGGAGTAGGTGCTAAGTACCTCACCCCACCCCCGCGAGTTTGAACTGGGGAGAGCAAATCGCCCCAGCATATATCTATGGCAATAGGACACATTACCTAGGGGGACTTTGAGAAGACTGCTACGTGGGGCTTTAAGAGAGACTGCTAGCAACTGATAGCCAGCCACGGACTGCCAGTGTCGGCCTGCTAGATCTTGCCTGCCTGAAGGGACCTGCCTCAGCTGTAAGTAGCACGGACGTTCCCTGGGGCTCCAGGCTGCCTTTGTTCATAAATGTGGCAAAGCTATTTTTTATAGCAAACCCTTTTCCAAGTTTTCTGATTTCTCTGAATTACTGAATTCCTTGCAGCAGCATCCTTGTGAAGGAATCTTCCCGACCGAATTTCTGAACCCCATCTAATTAAATTTTATATAAAGTTGTGGGCGGGGCTTCCTGGAGATAAAATAACTGTGCATTTTATAATTCCTGCCTCGTCAATTCCCACAACCGAGTCACTGACTCCCTTGCTTATCAACACTGAGAGACTCTGGGTTTATGTTCTTCACAGAGAATAATTCCAAAGCTTCTGGAACTGGAACAGCTTCATTCTCTATCCAGTTAGAGAGAAATCCACTAATCTATTGTAGCCTTTTGTACACAATGCATTACACTCACCCGTGTGTCCTGTCATAATGTATTCCAAGTGCTATGTGATGATGACAGATCTGTTACCCATTAAAAAGGTGCTGAAGACCAGCTTGTCGGAAGACTTCCCCCCGCCCCAATTTTACTCCTCATTAGTTTTCGAAGCCTGGAAGTTACAGAACAAAGTTCACATTAAAGGCTACCACTAATATTATCATGCTGCTTTAATGCCAAAGTAATCAAATATGTGAAAACTCTATTCTCAATTCCTAGCACTACATTTTTATTCTAAACATTAGAAGAGCACACACATCCTGGAGAGAAAAATGTTTGCAGCTGACTAATATTTATCTGAAGAGTGTGATTTCCTCCAAAGCAGCTTGATGCAGCTTCCTGCATGCCTGCCTCGCACCGCTGGGGCTCCGGTTCAAGTCTTGCATACTCTGCAAGTGGACACTAAGGGGTGTAAATTCATCAGCCTCTGCTGAACTTCATATTTACATGTCCCTGCAAAAGCAGGTCAGAGCGAAACTGCAGGTTTCACTGGGCAGTGGGAAATGTGTATGTGGCTCTGTGGGTGATAAAAAGATGAAAATGCAGAGAGGCAGAATTAGTTCTATTCTTAAAAAAAACAAACCAAACAAACAAACAAACAAACCCCCCCCAAAAACAAACAAAAAAAAAAACCCCAACCCTAAAAATAATTAATGGATTATACTTCCCCCCCTCCTTTAAATTTTTTCTTTTCTGTTTGTTGGAGGGATTGATTTATATTCTGGCATATATTCAGGCATTTTCCTGTGATTGCACTGAGTCAGGTGCTTTCCATCCTGACCTTCACACACAAAGTTTTGGAACTAACTTTCAGTGCTTTCACCTTACATCAGCTAGCAAGACATCTTGGACATATCCACTTAGTCCTTCCTCGAGGACTCTGAGATTCATAACAAAAGATTTTGCACATCCATCATTTGGAAAAAAAAAAAAAAACAAACCACACTTACATGCCAAAGTTTTCCAATCATCCTCACATGTTGCTTCTCTGAGTAGTACATCTAATGAAAAATCTGTTACAGGCTTCAGTAGGATCTATTTGGAGAGGGTCTTCAGTGCTATATATCACAGTATATGATGGCTTAGAATTGTTTTACAAATCTGATGAAGACTGACAAAGAAATGAGCAAATCTCTGCACAATCATGTTCTGGATGATACTGGGAGATGTCTCTTTGGAGTTTAATAACACAAAAGCAGGAACTTGTAGAATTCAGAGTTCCCCAGCAAAGCCACAGTGTCAGACTGCACAAGGGGAGGACAGAGTTGCTGAATATCTAAGAGAGAAGATGCTGAAACTTTTCTGACAGGACTCTGAGCGGTCTCTTCCAGGTATTTGGACAATGTTTCTTCAGCTATACCCACCGTTTACAGGCTTTGTTTGGTTCAGGTGATATCCCCCCTCCTCAATGTATTCCAAAGGACGTGTTACTAAGCACTCAACAATCAGCACTACTCAGATTTCTCACCACCAGAGATACCTGCCCTATAAGTGTCTTAAGCCTGCCCGTACATCTGTGCACTCTAACAGCAGGAATGAGGTCTATCATGGCAATAGACAAGTGGCCCTCGGTGCTTTATATGCTTCAATGGGAAAAAAAGGGAAAAAAAAAAAAAAAAAAAAGGAAAGAAAAAAAGAAAAAGAAAAAAAAGCCCCTGGAAGAGATCCTCAGAAAGTTTTCCTGGTCAGACACAGGCAACCTTCATTCCTGAAAATCAGCTATTCCAAGACATTCCTTTGTGAAGACAACCTTGTAAGAGCACATGGCAGCTTTCCAGTGTCAACTTTCTTTTACTAAAGGAACTTTATCGACTATCTGGGCTTTCCTCATCCCTGGAATGATCTCTTGCAAATCCCTGTATATATTTATAGAGGTTTTTAGAGAGATCTCTTTTAAAGAGGGAAGTACAATGGTAGAAGATCTCTCTATGGCAGGCGTGTCAGGAAGATGTTACACTTCTCTTCCCCAGTAGTCACCTTCAGCCTTGCTCTTGCCTGGAAAGTGTTGGATCCCTTTGCTCACACCTCCAAGTACAAGGAAGTTACAGCATCGTTTTAAAGGGTGGGAACTGATAGAAGACACCACCTACAGATAGAACTGTTTATGCTGATGTAGGATAAATGGATGGAGATGTCCATTAATTGCAACCACTTGAGTAAACCTGGAAGTGTTTTCTTGCCCAGAGAGATAGCAGTGCAGGCAAGGAGTGCAGTGGGAGCCTTGCTGTGGCTGCAACTGGTTCTTTGCTAGCAGAGTTCCTGCCATTAATGTCATTGCTATCAGAGTAGATAATACAGGAAAAGGCAGAAGCCTGCAGAAAGGCTTAGGCTAGAGTAAACTGAAGAGTACTCATTCGATTACAGGGTGGAGTAAAGTCCACAGGGTGTTCTCATATCTCTGCAAGCTAAACATTTGTTGTACACCAGGACAGTCCTGCTGCTCGTGTTGCAGAAACTCCAACAGGACTGTCCAGGACTCTGCTGGATGCTGCATGGAATGGTAAGAGTCAGGCATGTGCCTGCCTCAAGGAACAGGGACAAGATAAAGGGTGGGAAATGGGAAAACACTTCTATCTATCGCAGTGTGCTGGGACATATTCTGATCCTTCTAGAGAAGGCAGGTGTCCTATGACCTACTATGAAAGGCAGATGATCTCATCCCAAGAAGACAGTGATGCTGCCTGGGGCCAATCCCACCCATCCCTGGCAGTGTTCATGGTGGCAGAGTGATGTTGCTTGTCTCCACACAGCTTTGAAGCCGCAGGAGAAGAGCAACTCTTCTCTTCATGCATCAGTCTTTTGCAATCTGCTTTCAGTTCCTTTCTGCAAAGTAGCCCTGTGCAGCATCCAAGCTCAGGATGGAGAATTTCTCCTCCTGCTTGAGACCTTTGGAAGTGGCTAATTTGCTGTAAAAGGGAGAGAAGGAAAGGATAGTGAAACACAGCCCAGCCTGGGCCTCGGAGCCCTCTCAGGTTCAGGAGGGAAGGAAAGCACAAGGCTCAAAGACCCATCCCAGTCTCACTCTTTGCAGGACCTCAACGTACCAAATTGAAATGGGTCTCTTTTTGCCCCTGGCTGTTCCTAGAGTTTAAATGCTTTAACTTGTAGAAATAGCATTCAGGAACCATGGCACTTAAGTGTTAAAGCTAAGTTGGGGTGTATTTTTGCAAAGGGGGAGAGTTTTGCAGGGGCTTTTACCTCCCAGACTTTAATTTCAGCTTAGGTTATGAGCTGGCTCTGCAGGTAACCTGTCCATGGTCCCTTGTGTCACCAATTTCTTCAGTCTTGTCCTGAGAAGATCAACATATTAGGAGCAAAGAGGATTTAAGGCTTCTATTACAGTGGTGCTGAGTGCCTGTTGCTCCAACTCATCTTAATAGGAAGGATGCTCAGCACTTCTGCATGAGGCAGCAACTCATTTCCAGCAGTGCTTCTCTTTGCCCTGCTTTTTAAAGATTATTTCAGACATCAGAAAAATAAGAAACCTTTCCTTATCAAAGCTCTCCTCAATTTTGTTGATACCAATATTCCTAACTACAACCCTTATTTATCCTCAGAGCAGGCCCTGTACAGCCTTTCTTCCACTGAAAGTTTGCTCTTGTTCTGCTGTACAGTGACCTTACTCCCATGTCAGAAGTGTCTCTGCTCATGTAGTTGCTCATCCAATCCCCTAGTTCCTGGGTTTGATCTCCCTGTCCTTTTCTCTCATTTCATCTCCATGGTTATTTTCTATTTGTTTGTTCCTATACCTACAGATGTCATAAAAGTACTCTCCTGACATCATCAACATTCTGCCTTCTCCTTCCTATTTTTTTCCTAAACTTTGCCACTCTCCCAAGCTGAGTCACTTTTCCATTCCTCCCATGTGGCTTCAAATGTTTCCTTTCAACAAGCACTCTCGGGGTACCAGTCAAAAAGTGACCTTTCTCTTACACCTGAAGATCACATTCTCCTTGGAGGCAGTCAGTGTGTCCTCAGCTGCTAGTTTCCCCTTTTCCTGCCTGATGCTCAGGCTTCAGTAATTTATTTTCGGTCCTGCCAGCATCCTGGGCACTCCATGGAGTTCTGTCTGTCTGCTGCGCTCTGTTAGAAATTTCTGCATATTTTAACTACCAGCAACAATCTCTGCAGGCAAGCCCCTACTCATCTAGCAGTGGGAAAGGAGCTTGTTTCCTGAGACAATACACCCATTAGAGTCTGTTTGTTGCGATCATCCTTAAATACCATTGAGAGGATACGTTTTGTTGGAAGGACATCTCTGCATTAAGAACAAGAAGCAATCAGTTCTTTTCATGCTCTGATTGCCATTACAGTAGTTAGGTTTGGATTTTGCAAGAAATTACCTGCATTCCTTGTATAACATGAATACAGCAAAATTTCAGCAGTAATCTCCCAAGGACAGAGCAGGCACTAGACAATGGGTGGCTGCTTCTCAGCCTGCCTTGCCTTTGGGAGCAGGGCAGAAAGGAGGACACCTCTATACACCATTAAAATCTCAGGCTTCCAGTATGGCACAGTGGCAAACAACTTTTGAATGTGTCACAAAGTGTGTATCACAAAGTGTGTGACTGAGCATGCACCAAACCCACTCGCAGACACTTGATTTCAGCAAAGCCTCCAAGAAAGTCCAATACAAGCCTGTATTTCAGGCTTGTAGCTAGTTAGTCTCTAAAACTGGAAAACACCATGTAATAGCTACATGTAACCAGGGATAACAAGTCAAATCTCCTGGTACCAATGCTTCAGAAAAGCCCTCCTATTCCTGCAATATCTCCATGATTTTACTATTTTATTTATCACTTCTCTGAACAGAGGAAGGCAAAGCAAGAGATCAACTTTATCAGAAGCTAGAGGAGGAATTATTTGGGGGGTTTAATGGCATGTGGATATAGCTTGCACTCAGGTCCCCAAAACCCAGGAGACATTTCCCCATTAGTATGGTGGTGGAGTAGAGCCTAGACATCTACCTCCTCTTCCAACCAAGAAATACAGTTGTTACAAGCAAAGAACAGGAGGTGAGACATGCAGATTACTTCTGAAATAAAACCAGACATACAAAATATCCTTAAAACAGAACAGCCTTAGGCCCAGCTGAGTTCCAGGTTAACCAAACCCTAGCACTCACCAGATGCCTCAAACCAGTCTTTAAGCAGCCAGGCTGTCAGAAAAGAGTAGAGCCCACATGGACCTAGCACTGCTGAATGACTCCAGTGCTTGAGACAAGAACAAGACCCCAAGAAGATGCAGCAGTTGGCTAGAAAGCAGAGCAACCTTAAAAATGTGTTTATTGCTTGCAGATCTGCACTAGATCACTGCTNCAAAATAATCTTCATCTTTCTTAAATTGTTCTTTTCCCTCTTCCTCTCTTGTTGGTTAGATCTGGGCTAAGGTTTGATTACTGTAGTACAAGGGTATGTTAAGAAACTTGATGCAAAGGACAAGAAAACAAAAATCAGAGGTATTTGGTCTGAAAAGAGGCTTTGTCCAAGGCATAATTCTTGTGTGTTTAAGGACAGAGTAATAGATTTGGAAGGATAAGTCATATATCTTAGGATTTTCTTCCCTGCCCCCTTTGATTGATTAATTCCAGTCTCTTCAGATCTTTGCCTGTTCCCACAAACCTGGAATCTCAGGATTGTTTGATTAAGTCATGGTTACCATGACAATAAAAGTGCCTCTGGCCAGTTTGACCTTTGACTGGATTCAATTCACTGAGAGAAATGGACAGAGACTATAGAAAAAGCTTCAGCTTCATGTCCACTACTGCATAAAACAGGCTCTCCTGGATTTTCAGAATGCAGGCAGCTCACCCTTTTAAAAACAAAAACTGCTCTGAAATGCTCTAGAATACATTTCTAAGGCTTTGGTCACCAGTTTCTTGGTGAATATCACTTCAGATACAAAGTGCAGACAGTAAGACTTCTTTTAAAAGGCAGTGTTTCGCCCAAGGAAAACAAAAGCTGAAATCAGGGTTCCTGCATCTGATGGAGACACACACCATGTCAAACCAGGTCCTACCCATACCCACCAGATATTTTACAGAGTTTTACAAATATTTGGCTCTTTGTGGGTATGTAGAGAAATCCAAAAGCAGATTTGAAACCTAAGACTCATGTCTCTGATGGTGCCCCACCCCCATGCTGCAGGCTGCAGGCATTGTGTTGCTGATGCTCATATAGATAATTATTCCTTTTCAAATACTTTCATTGTAAATCCATTTCAGCAAAAATAAGAGGTTGGGGGGTGGGTGGGGGTGAGGGAGAGAGATTTCAAAATTAAACCTGTTATGCGATTTGTAAATGGGCCTGACAGGATGACAGCCGAGTGGCCGTTGCAAAGCAACTCATGCATGCAAGATTGCCAGATCCCTGGTGGGAGAGTACGCAGTGCCCGCGCGTGTGGGGGATCCACTTGTGCACTTCCCCTGCCTGCTCTGCAGCCCTCTGTATTTTATGGCTTTTTCATTGCAAAGGAGGGAAATCTTTAATTACTCTTCTGAACTAGGCTAAAGAAAAGGCAGCTGAAAAGAGGGCTTGCTTCTGGAGCCACCGGCTCCCCAAAATGCAGCGGTGGCAGACAGAATCTGTGGCAAGAGACATCTGGGGAGAGTGGGCTCTGCTAGGCACATCACAGATAGAGCAAGGAGCAGCCCTTCATCCCTATATCCAGCCAAGGTGAATGTTAGCCAACGAAATGGCACAGAGCCAAGCAAAGGGAAGAAAAATAAACACAAGCACTGTAAAAACAGAGCAAAAAAAAGGGTGTCTGGGCTGAGGTAATAGCTGCATTGACCTTACTTGGGTAACAGACAATGCTAGTTTAGAAAACAGACTGAAGTGGGCAAGCTGGAACTTAGAATTGATTTTCCCAGTTTAAGTAACTTTCCCTCCCTCCCCGACCCTTGATTCCTTGCTTATTTACAGTCAGGGAGATCCTCCTTCTCCTCACCTAGTTATCTTGAATTTTGAAGTCATGGGAAATAAATGGATTATTTGAGCCCTCTCTCTGCCTCTCAGACATAGAATCTTCCTGCTTTCCATGCTGGTCATCAGGAGCATACCCTGACAAGTGGCACATTTTCTACAAGTTCAGTGTAAGTGCCATTGTTGTAGGATTTTGGTTCTCAGAGTAAGAACTGGAGGAGATATTTGCTTAGAAGGAGATAAGGAATGGGGGATTTTGTTTTGTGTTTGGTGGCTTTTCCCCTGGGTTTTGGCAAGGAAAATGTCAAGAAGTGTCTATAACCAACCAGAAGAAAAGCTGTCTTTACTGGAAAAGCATTCTTGCCTCTAACAGAAGGCAGAGAAAAAAATTTCAAAAGCACCTACCTGACCTTCAAGGAAAATAAACTAGAGATCCTTTTACTTTGGAAAAACATCTCTGAATCTTTCTAGTTCTGCAATTCCTGAGTGAAGCTCTCTGGATAATGATGATGATGACTTTGCCTCTGTAGGAATAGCAGGCACCCACCTCACTGGCTCAGTCACCGTCCCTTGCCACAAGAAGGGAGAACATTATTGATGTAGAACTCGCCTATTCCACCTCGGCCTTTCCCTCCGCTCACTCTTTTTATGGCGAGTGCTTCCAGTTCTGCCAATCTCTAAACTCTCAACAGGATTTTGCATTTTCCTTCGGTCTCTCTCTCCCATTCTGTGAGATTTCACCAGCTTATTAGTGTTAGAATGTGAGTGTTTATTAAATCCAGATATCTATTTATCTATTGGTCTATCTTTATGCAATTCATATACATGCATGTCTGCTGAAGCATGGTCCTGGGTATAATGTTCCATTAGAGTGAAATGTTTACCTGAAGGAAACTGAGGAGTTTAGCTATTATAAACCTGGACACTGTCAGTTTACTTTCATGAATGTCACATATAGTCCATGGCCACCCTTAAATTGAGACCCTATCACATCTCCCCTTTCAGATATGTCCCTTTTGGTTTTCGCTCGTGGTCCATCATGGAGGTACCATGGATTAGTCCAGATGCAATGAGAATCTTAGTGAGTACTATGATTGTGGGCAAGACATTGTGGCTGTGCAGGGTGAAAATTGGACCACTTTTGTCTGAGGTGTCTATTCCTATAACCTAAGGATATTATCCCACAGACTGACATCTCTCTCTCCCTCAGAAATAAATCTACATGCAACTGATTTTCTTTCTTTTTCTTTTTCTTTTTCTTTTTCTTTTTCTTTTTCTTTTTCTTTTTCTTTTTCTTTTTCTTTTTCTTTTTCTTGTTTTTCTCTTTTTGTTTTATCTTTTTCTTTTTCTCTTTTCTTTTTCTCTCTTCTTTTTCTTTTTTCTTTTTCTCTTTTCTTTTTCCTTTTTTCTTTCTCTTTTCTTTTTCTCTCTTCTTTTTCTTTTTCTTTTCTCTTTCTTTTTTTCTTTTCTTTTTCTTTTTCTTTCTCTTTTTCTTTCTCTTTTTCTTTT
>VWZE01020946.1:478990-493035 GCA_013396675.1 Eubucco bourcierii | reverse complement strand
TTCTTTTTCTTTTTCTTTTTCTTCTTTTTCTTTTTCTTTTCCTTTTTCTTTCCCCTATTGAATAAAACTACATGACAAGCCCCTGATTCCCTCCCATCCAAAGTATGCAGTGAATTGCAGAGTAACCCTCAGAAGAAGCAGAGCTCATTATAGAATCATAGAATGGTTTAGGTTGGAAGGGACCTCAAAGATCATCTATTTCCAAACCTCTACCATAGGCAGGGACATGTCCCACTAGAACAGGCCACTCAACACCTCATTGGATGAACCAGGGCTACGGACGACAAGGAGAACGATTTGGGGATACCTACCTTTCCACACAGGCTGTGGGGAAAACACACTGTGTTTTTAGATCCATTGAATAACTGGATGTTAAGCGATAACCCAAACCAGAGACTGATACCTTTAAAACCCTGCCAGCTAGCTGTACTCATCTCCAGAACAACCCTTAGCATAGTCACAAACAACTGGTGTGATTTGAACCGTAAGTATCTGGCCGTGGGTAGCAATGTCATTATCTGCGGAGAGTAAAAGGCAGCTCTCTCCCTTCTCGTCCCTGCTGCCAGAGCCTGCTGATCACACGGTGGCTCTCGCTGCCGGCAATGCAATGCCGCTACCTACCCCTTCCGCAGCCCAGCTCCCTTCTGCCTTACTCCCTGAAAAGCAACAGAGCTCTAATGACCTCCCGTGCACTTACATCTAACAGATACATTTTTGAAAACAGAATAAGACCTCACACATCTACAACCACTTTAAAAGGCTTCTCACCTCGCCTTCTGCTCTCTGTTCTCTACACTCAAGTGGAAGAATTGCACAAATCCCCCCTCTCCCCACCCTTTCACCTAGCTCTTCATGACAGCAAGAAAAACTTAAAAGAGCCAAAGGAAAGCTAAGGAAACAACTCTGGGCCCTGTCTGCTCAGGGATCAATTTCCATATCTGGCTTTCACTGCTGCTAGAGGGCTGGGTGCAGCTTTACTGTTGCTTCTCTCCCTCTGTGCCCTCTGCTCTCCATGGTTCCACACAGGGAAGGATTTTGTTTGCCGAGTCAAACAAGTCAATGGGAGAATCTTTCCATCACCACGTCCCAAAGACTGTCCCCTCTTTCCCTCTGATGCTCACCCAATCATGCAAAAGGGAAACAAACAAAAAAAAAGAATCCCAGAATCAGTCTTGGTTCACTACTTCTCCCTTTCTTTATTACTCTGTTACTCCCACCACCTGGATTTATGGACTTTTATTGGGTGGTGTGGGCTGAGTCATGTGAGGACAAATTTACAGGGCTGCATTATCTGCACGTGTCACAAAGGGTGTGTGATCAGAGGCTGAAGATAAACACAAGCATCACTGATCCTCTACTGGGACTTCTTCACAATTGCACTGGTTAGTGCGGTTGCTTGAAATCATGAAGGAGCATAGCAGGCTAAAATACTCTAATAAGAACACTGCAGTAACAACTCACAATATCACACCTTAGCTGGTACGCCCTCATACCATCTCCATGACAGAGAACTGAGACTGTGATATATCTCTCAATGTACAAGTTGATAGCAAAGGCAAAAGGTCTCCTAGTTAGGAGGTTTTTAGCATTGGTCAGAAAAACCACAGCCAGAGCAAAAATCATTACTTTGATATAAACTCAGTCTACAAATTCTTAACTCCTAACAGTTTGATAGGGCAGCCTTCATACTGATAACCGTAACACCAGATCAGGTATCATCCATCTGTGCCATTCTCTTGGTGCTGTGCCAAGTGTTGCACAGTAAAGCCAGGAAAATCTCCACTGAGTGCTCTGGGCGATTCAGCAGGACCATGACCACATGGCCATGTCCTGCTTGTTTAAAACCTGGGATGCCAGAAGGTCTGGCAGTGCACAATGACACCTGAGTTATCCTCTTTTAATTGCTCTGATTCTGACTTCTTTAACTAAAAAGAGTTGCAATAGGCTATTTTGCAGAAGTCAACCAAGAAGACAGCTACAACCCAATTTGCATTCAACTAGACTCTTCCTCCAGGAGTCCTTTGTTTCGTTATAGACACTGCCTTTCCAGTAGCCACCACTGGGGCTCTCTCCAGCTCCACTTGCACCTACATGGGTTCTTGGGGGGGAAAAACGGTTTATCTCCCTCAGAGGCAAAGCTGGGCTACTGGTTGCATCTTACGTTACTCATCATTTCCACTCATTATCCCCCTCCACTTTCACGGTCATGTTGCCTGCCCTTTGCTCTTCTTCCCTGATGCCTGTTTGGTGAAGAAAACAGAAGCAGAAGAGATGATTCATACGGACTAGAACAGGGTTTGAACTTCCTTCAGTTCTGCCTATTTTCTGACACAGAGCCGAGTGAGCTGGCAATCCAAAGCAGAACCTCCTCACCCAGTGCATTCCCTCACTGCCAGCCCAACATTATTCTAGTGTTTTTTGAGAGCAAGGAGAGTCATTGTTAAGAAACACCCAAGTTGATGATTTTTCTGCCATTCTGAGGCCAAGGAAAGCCTCTGACTTGGCTGGGTGCAAGGTGGCAAATTTAATTCCTTTCTCTTAACTGCTTCTTCACTAAATCTAGGCTGCCCACTAATCTCCTGCATCCCTATAGAAAAGTCACGACTGAAGACTCAAGTTGTCAAAACATCACTTGTCTTTTCCACCAACGCTGGTGGAAGCATGGCTGCGCTCAGCCGGCGCAGGGCTGAGCTGGCTTTTAGAAGGTCCCTGTTTCCAATTTAGCACAGCTCTCAGGAGGTATTACATTTCCTGGTGCAGAGCAGAAAACGCTTTGAGATCCTCAAGCACAAAGCCTTGTTGTTTTATGCATTTGTACTGCTTAGCAAATTCTCTCCTCAAGACTACCAGTGGTGATATTTCCTTCAGTTTCTCCATAGCAAAGTCCAGATTACCTTCACCCCTTTAATGTCTAGAAAGCATGATTCCTTCAAAGACTGCCTTCATTTCCTGGATTCCTGGAAGATCTTTTTAATTGCAAGAAGCACTCTGTTCCTAATTACGAAAGCATTTGAACTCATCCTCTGCTCTGTTGTGTGGTTGGCAAAGCCCCTGGAAGAGCTCTCCAACCTGAAGCTTCCAAGGAATCTATTAGGAAACCCATCACAGCTTCCAGATAACAGCCTGCCAGCTTTGTTAAAAGAGCAATGCTCGAGCAGGCTCACACTCGCATCACAGTCATTCTTGGCACTGCTGCACTCCTCTCCATCCAACTCTTACACACCACTCATTCCGCTAGCTGCCTCTTCCTACCACCTCCACAACTGGTGGCCACAGGCATCTTCCAGGATGCCCTGAAGCACATGTCTTTTCTAGCACTTCATGAATTACACTTCATAAAGCCTCTCCAAGGTCATGCCCGCTTTTCCCAAGAGACAAACTGAGGCAGGGAGTTGACCAGAAAAGCAGCAGCTTGAGAGGTCTTTGCACCAGCAGTCGAGGGCAGGCTGGCTGTCTGGTGAACCTGGGACAGTCTCTCTGATGTTTAACATGTTTAACACAACTCTGTCCCCAAGCACTGCTGTGAGCTGACCAGTTCCCAGTGTTTTTCTCGAATTTTCCCTAGATTACAACCAGGGCAACTTCTCTGCAGCTTCCAAACAATGTTTCTCCGATTACAACCTAGGCTGACAATTATAGTGATTTAAACCCAAACTAATTGTGAAGCACTTTGATCATGCTTAGCACAACTTGTGGTTTGTAGGCTGCAAATAGTTGAAAGGAACTTTAGGGTTCACAATTTCCTTGAATATAAATTTTATTTTCATACATAAGGTATAATTTTAATGCTGAAATTAATCTTCTGTTTGTTTTTTCTTTTCCCCTCATCCCATTTATTCTTTGAATATTTTGCTTCTGTAACTTTCTCCCCCTAAGCTTAACGCTTACCACACAATTTGTTTTAGCTTAAATTTAACTTTCCTTATTCATTTGCCTTTATTAAGAAGAATTTTCTAAAGTTTTGGGGGACCTGGGGTTTATTGTTTGTTTAATTTGGTTTATTTGGTGTCAGTCATGAAAGTTTTTGTTTGTTTTGTTTGGATTTTTTTGATCACAGGAGATGAGCTGGCAACGCAAATCACTTCCTTGAGGGACAGAGAAAGGAAGCATCCAAGCAGCAGCTCAACTGACTCCAGGCTTGAGTTACTGTGAGGATCTCTGCTGGTCTTAGCAGTGATTTGCACTGTATTAATTCAGGCTATGTAGAGTTTTTGTTACCACAGTATGGGCAATAAATTCTTCCATTTCTCTCTCTGTGCATTGTTAAGAGTACAGGCCTTCTGCTTCTGCGACCACAACAAGTCAGATCAATGGGTTGCAGCCAGCACTCCTCTAAATGCTTCTTGAACCAAGCACCATGCACGGATCTGTATCCCAGATCACATTTGTCTGCAGCATTCCTTGAGAACAAATAAGGTAGATACCAACCCTCATCAGTGAAATTTTACATTTCCTTCCATTGCACTCTGCTACTTCTGCCCATTCCTGGAACAAGCCTCCATCCTGGGCTGTTCTGGACTTTTCCCATCTCCTGCCCGGTGCGGCCTTGCTTTCACTGTGATTTCAGGTATGAGTGGCTGGTTCAAAGGGAGGTGCACATGTTGGCCCCATCCCCGAACTGGCGCCTCTCTGCCTGGGAAACCTGAGAGTTTCTGTCCTTGCTTATGAACCGTGACATCTGCGCATTCCTCGGGCGCTGACCCCCGGGGGCCAGAGGTCACCCCAAGGTCAAGCAGTTTCCTCTTTCACCACCAATAGAGACCTTGACTAGAGGTAAATTATGTTGCAGTTTAAGGAAATAATTTGAAACACTCTTGTAATTATAATAAATTTTACTGTTTACATTTTAATCTTCAACCCTTTCACCCTCTGGTTCTCTTGTTTAAGAGAAGGGGGAAAAAAAAGGAGAAAAAAAAAAAAGTGGGGAATTATATATTTAACAGAAAAAAAATCCTGGCATGGTGGACAGTTGAACAAATAACTGGAGTTCCAATAACACAGCAGCTCCAAGGTCTTTGTCTGCCTTCAGCATGAGCATGCACTTTTGTTAGTGCAAGATCTACTTAATCTTCAGATAAGTATGTTCCTGCAGTAAGAATGGAAACATAATATTGTGTTAGGAATGCCACGTGATTCCCAGTTCTCCACACTGAGTAACTGTAAAGTTACTTGAAGAAAAATCTCAAGCATCTTACTCAGGCAAAATTCCAGTTGACTCCAATGAAATTTTGCAATAAACCAGCCCTGGACTCCTGGCTATAGAAAGAACAGCTGTTTTACTGAGCGTACATTGTCATTTGATCGTTTTTTCTCGCTCCTCGTGAGTGCTGATAGGCTTGGAAAATCTTTCATTCAAAGGAAAATGTTCAAAGAATCACAGTAAAGTCCTGTTAGTTTTCAGCTGGGTACCATTACTCCACCTGATATTTTTAAACAAGACCCCATGCCTGTACAGTCATTCCCCATTCACCCAACACACACCATCATCCGACAACTGAACCTGCAGCAACACATGGAAGAAACAGAGCTACTACAGCATGAGGTCTATAGTGATGTTAAGACTTGCAAAAACGAACACTTGAAGAAAGCAAAGAGAACAACAAAATTCCTTGGCACAAAACATGAGTTCTCAACACCAAAGCACAGGACTTTCCTTGCAAGAATACCTGAACTTTGTGCCCATCACCACTCTGGAAGGAAATGAACTGGAGTTCCCATTTGTAAGTGTCAAGGTTTGCAATTCTGCCTCATTCCGCGGACCCTGATTTTCTGCTAGGCAGTACAAGCACAACACAGTAAGGCCAAGGGAGCAAGCAGCAAAGTGCAATTGAGATGAGCATGCTCTAAGCTTTGTTCTGCCACAGCCAAGATGCATGTCCTAAGGCAGGCAACTTCTCTCTCCTTTAGCAATGACACTTCCAGAACAGATACAACAGTCACCTTCATGAAATGCCATGAGATTTACAATTGCAAGCTGCTACTCTTCACGGTATCGTGCCTGTGTTAGGTATTATTACAGAGTGCCATGTATTCGGAGAGCCTTGGATAACAACAGCTTATGAAGAGATAAATATTGCCTTCAAAACAGAAATAAAAGGAAATACAGAGAAAAAGCAGAGGCTAAAGATACTCACTAACCAACCAACAGAAAGGAACCTGCAGCAATGAACAATCAGAGCAAGAGCAAAATGCCCTAGACCTGCTCGACTTAAAACTTAACCCCCATAGAGTGGGGAATTCTGAGGATGGAGCTCCTAGAACACAAGGGTGTAGCTGGGTGAGTGATGCTGTAATGAGTAGCTCACTAACACCAGGTGATCCTAAAGCATAGGTGAGATAAGGCACAACACTGCTTACTGGAAAGAGAAAAGGGAATATAAGGAATCACTGATTGATACACCTTTTTCATCTCTATGTACTTGCCTCTGGGCTGGTTTCTGTGGATGGGCTCAGTCCCACAAAGCTCTTGCCTGTCTACCTGCCTGCCTGCCTGGTGACGCAGCTCTCTGCATGGGCAGAGCCAGGGGGGCAACTAGTTGCCCCTTCTCAGAGCACAGCCCTGTCTGGGGCAGCAGTATAGCTCTGACTACCCTGCTGCTGTCACCACCCTGCACTTAATTCTGTGACTTATGGATGCACAGGTAGCTGCCTTACCATCCTCAGCTGAAATAATCCTGTTCTTGTCTGAAGCAGTAACGGTGACAGGGAATAAAAGTAGACCCTTTCCTCTGCAGGAGGATGGGAAGGAGGTGTCTCTTCTCCGCTTGAGAGCAGAGGAACAGTCAGACACTGCTCTGAAATGTGACAAGATTGTAGGAGGTGAGTGCAGCCTTCCTATTGGCAGGGCATGATCTAACCCTCTTCATCCTTTTTTCCTTCATGGGGGGCTCTTTCCTGGCTAGCTGGAATAGGCTACCACTATTTGGTCTCCTGCCTTGGCACAAAAAAGAATCCTCTTGGAGCAAGTACAGAGGACAGTGCCATGTGCCTTTCAATAGATGTTCTCCCTTGAGACACACATGCAGCCTCCAGCTGAGCCAATACAAGCTGTACACTTGTGTCCAGAAGCAGAGTTTCAGTCGCCACACTGACCCACATCAATCGTTTCAACATGAGGTGCTGTTGGCTGAATAGGAACTGGAAGCTATTCAGATCTGCATTCTGGGCTTTAGTGGAAGGTCTTCTTCAGCACTCTGGTGCAGTTGTCATACTGCAGCAGCACAGTCTGGTAGTGCAGTTCTGCCTGCATTCAGACAACAGCAGAAGTCCCACTGCTTTCAGCTGGAAACCCTTTCAAGCTCTTAATCTTAATTAAATGTCTGAATTAAAAATTAATCAGGCTTCATCTTCAAATATTTGAAAACAGCGACACTCTATGTCTTCCCAAAACTTGGTAAATGAAGCATATCTAAACACAGTGAATAAAACAAGAGTGTACAGAGAAGCATTGAGCTGCTACACAGACAGTAAAATAGAAATTCTTCTACTTTGGGTATTACTGTTAAATCTGGTCAGTTCCCAGGTCTGGCTTTACTGATAGCCCATACAGAGTATGGGAAATTAAACTCAGCTTCTGCAATCTCCATCTCAGTGCTGAAGACCTCCCAGGAATAGGAAGAGTTTGACTACAGGGACTAAGAGAGGTTTCTCCATGACTAGTTTTTGTGAGTATGTGAAGTCAGATCAGTATCTTGTTTTGGGACAAACCTAGGCAGATTTTTTATGTACCGTGGCCATGTCTAGGTTCCTCTGATGACAGGATATCACAGAAGTCATGTAGGAGTTTCCATGAATCCTCCCAGGAGCAGCAAACATCTGTCATTCCTATCAGTAGTACTCAGAGGCTCAGCAGCAGTGCTGATCCAGAGTCCCACTGCACAGATGTGCATCAGTGGAGATGGTGACAAACTCTACACCCCAACCAAACCTTTTATTGTTTAACTTCTCTAAGGCTTTAGGAAACAATGTAAAGTAAGGGAAGGCAAGTGAAAACCTTTTGTTAAATAGGCTGGACCATATTTTTATCTATCGTCAGATTAATCCAGAGCCCTTCAGTTACTTTCCCCAAAAGAGTCAGCATCTCAAATTCTAGAGATGAGTTTCTCTGGCAACTCAGCCACAGGACTCCTGTCCTACATTAACTGCAAACATCAGACAAAAGAATATAACTGAAATGCAAGAAGCCTGGACTAAGGACATGCCAGATTTTGAAAGCATGAAGTACTGTAATTGTCGGCAATCCCAATGCCATGTGCTAAGAATACATGTTTAAGTAGATCCATGTTCTGAGGATTCTCTTATTTATTTTCCAGTTTATAAGATCCATACTCAAAACTTCAGATTCCTCTCCTATTTTCTCTCCAGAGTGGAGAGCTGTATGCCCCACATGCAGTTAACCAGATGGCATGGATACAAGAAGCAGAGGTCAAGATGATTGTTTTGGCCGGCAAGTATTGGACTGATCAGGATGGGACTTGTCCGTGATTTTACCCTCTGAGAAGTAAGCAAGTGTCCTACTGACAAATTCACAGGAATCCCCTGCTAGTCACAGCGTTTTTCTCTTCTTGCATCCAAACATAGATGGTAATGCATGACCAAGTTGTCGTCTCTCAAGAGGGATGCCTTACTACAGAGAGATGAATGGAGAGACAGGAGGAGACTCGAGGAAACCTTCACTGCAGAATCTCTCTACAGAGCAGAGCCAGTTCCAAGTTGCCAGTGATGGCTGTTCAGCACAGCGAAAGGCAGCCTCAACTTCTCCCCAAGGAGCACCCACGTTCATGAACTTTCTTAGGAGAACAGTTTTAGAAACCTGCTGCTTCCTTATCTGGAGACATTTTTTTATTTGTTATCCATGCAATTGTGTCAAGGTTTTTAGGCTGGTCTGGAAGAAATGCTTCCATCCCTTCTTCCTGATCATTTCTTTTCTTCTCTTACTCAATCTAGTTCTGATTCCTTTCTTACAATTGATATCTCTGGTTTTGAATGTTATTTAGTGATGATAAGTCTAACAGAGAGCTTTTTGGGCCACAGGGTTAAAGACTTAAACCAATTTATTCTAACTACTTTCTCAGTCTGGAAATAGTAAGGTTAGTTATTAAGGCATTTTGGTAGATATACAAGCAAACCCAGAGCTCAGCTGGTGCTTAGGTAGTCCCATGGGCCACAGGAGGGCATGTGGGGAAGCAAATGGAGAGGGTAACTGGTTCATTTTTATAACCTCCTTATTTCTCTGAGTGTCTGGTACTCAGATGAGAAACAAAATATGCTGCCTTCTACCAATGTCCTGTCCTGGTTGCCTGTAAAGCTAAAGCAGGTTGTGCTGGGATAAACTCCTTACCTGGGCTTTAAAGCAGTCTCAGGAGTGGAAATGGTCAGCCCCAAACAAGAGACAAACAAAAAATAGAGCACAGAGCATGCATCCTAGCACAGAGAAGCAGAGCTGACTTCGGTCTGACTCCACATGGACACTTAGCCCTATAGCCAAGGCTACTTGCCACAATCAAAGGGTTTTAACCCCTGTGGTGCTTGTGCAGTCAGCTTTGCCCACTCTCTCCTTTATAAAAACAGGTATTCCTCTCCTGAATCGGTGCAAGCAATTTGGGCTCTGATATTTCCTCCACTTTTCCTGCAACCTGCACAGCTCAGGAACCCACTTCTGCTTCTGTTCAGGCAGTGAAGATTACTCATGTCTCCACTGCCTGACTTAGCCCTCTTCAGCTCCTGTATCCCCATCAAATGTAGAACTTGGGTTCTGTTGTGCATGGCAGCACTATCAGGAACCAATGTGTCCTGATGAACTTGACATCTAAAGAAGAAGAGTGTCACCAAGTTTCACAGGAATTGAAGAAGTCACAGTAGAGAAAGGAAGGATTTCAGTCCTGTCTCATGTGCAGAGGTTGCCTTACTGTGAGTATGTAAAGCACCTGGCACCAGAAGCCCCCACCTCACTTGCTTCTGGAGGGCATGGTGGCAATGCAGGAATGGTGGAAACCTCACCAGGACAGATATTTATGTGAGTGACCTGTTCAGCCAGTGAAATAATTTTGAACAACAGGACAGTTTTTTTCAGTCTGAAGAAACTGGTACGTTCACCCCAGCCACTATTTATTTTATAAGTGTCCTGCCTATAATGAAAGGAACAATCTTTCTTACCATCTGCCTTACTGAAAGGCACATTCTGTGTGTCCAAGGGTTTCAGAGAGCTAATGGCAAAGTGCACATTACTAGCCCAGCAGTGAAAGCATTTGTAAACATCATCATCATCAAAGAGCCCTAGAGCTGCAAAGGCTGTTTTTTGCCTTGTGAGTTTATGTCTGTAAATGACTAATTGGTAAAGTTTTATCTGCAGAAGGTGGTTGGTGGTGGAAGATATTTACAAGAAAGAAAAGCAGGAAATAATTCATCTTGAGAAGCTGAATCTAATCTGAGAAGCTTGTGAATTTGAATGGCTTTGAAAATGGGAGTATTTAAAAAAAAAAAAAAAAAGAGTAACCTGGAATTTTACTTTTCATTCAATGGGAAATGGAAATTAAATGGAAATGCACAGCCAGAAGGTGTAAGAAGCTGGAAAGCATGTAAGAGAGGGAATGGGTGTCTCTGGCTGCTAGACCATGCAGAAGATGTGACACAGGGGTGGTTTGGGGTGGAGGAGATGAGCACTTGCACCCAACTGCTGCACTTGACATTAGTTTATTAAAAGCAAACAAAATAGCAGATTTTGAATGAAACAATAGATCACCTGTGGAAAATTACCATTTCTGTTTGGTTGCTTCATTTAGTATGATTACACTAACAAAATTCTTTGGAACAAAAAAAAAGAAAATAAAAAGAAAAAAAAGAAGGCTGGAGTGCCGTTTTGGAGGTTGGAGAGTAGTATTTTCCTTTAGGCCACGAAGCTGTTAAAATCATTTCAAATGAGCTTGGTGTTTAGTCTTCACTGCAGGAAACATTGCTCTACCTGTCTGAAATAGCTCTTCTTGGGAAAATCATGCTCACTACCTCTGCTGAAAAATCAAGGGGTGACTCTTTAAAACAGTTATATGACCTTTAAAAAGTACGCAAAATAAAGGAACAACAAGGATGTTGGAATCCCCGTTAGGTAAATGGCCTCCTAGGCTTTCATTGGGTTATGGATGTATTTAACTAATAGAAAACATCACCAGTCTGATTCCTGTCTAAGAAGCAAAATAAGGATAATTTAGTATCAGGAGTGATTAATGTCATTTACTTACCCATTTTGTTATAGCTGTGACTGAATTTAAAATGCTACTCACAAATTAAATATTTTACAACCATTTTGCTCCTAATTGGTTGCAGATCACAGATTTCCTTTAAACATAATGGCTGGTTAGGTGGTGGGGTTTGCAGCACACACTGGCTTTTTAACAATCTCTTTTGACATTCTGAGAATTTGTTTAATTTTTCTTCATTTCAGTGAGATGAGAGGAGAGTGTGGGATCTCTCTGGAGTGGTCTGGCAGTTCAAAGTGTGGATTAAGTGCACAACATCCTTTGGCATATGAATTTGCACACTTCTCCACATACATGTTGGCCTTTAAGAGTCTGAATTAATGTAGCTTAAAGAGATGCTATCTTGATTGGTATTTGGATCAGGCTAGTTTAACATACCCTTAATAAAAACAAACTCCCTGCCATATAATGAGCTTAAGGTTGTTAGGGATTTATTTTGATGATATCTTTTAACGAAATGTTTCACTCAAACAAGAAGCAGCAAAGTAGAAATTGCACATCCCCTGTATGAGTAGCAGAGAAAAGTTGGTTATCTTTTTCCATCAGGCTAGCAAGCAACAATTTTAGGATGCCAGGTACTTCTCAAAGACAAACTCCATAATGTCTGTGAGTGTCTCCTTGTCAGAGAAAGTTTATATGCATACTTGGAAGAAACCGTTACAGTTTAAGTATTATCAAGGTGTTCTTACTGTGTAGTGGCTGCTTTGGGGTTTTTTGTTTCTTTTTTGTTTCTTTGCTTGTTTTTTTTTGTTGGTTTGGTTTGGTTTGGTTTGGTTTGGTTTTTTGGTGGGTTAGTTTTAAACCACAGCTGATCTACACCTTTCTTCTCTTAATTTTTCACACAGTAAAGAGAAAAACTAAGCTGAGACACAACAATGTCTGCATTGCCGGATCTTAACAAAGCAATTTTACTTTTAAATTCTTGTCTTTTAAAAGGATCCTGGTGGTGTTCACAGCACCAAGGTAGCTTACATCAAGGTTTAGGTTAAGAAAAACCCCAAACATGTTATCTCTGGTTTCTGCCACAAAGTGCAAGTCTTCTTCTTCCTTGGTAATATTAACTCAAATGTTAGGAAGAACTGGTGAACTGATTCTGCTCTGCAGTCACTTGCATTTTTCTGATGTTCCCTGTTAATATTGTTAAAAACCAAAAACAAAACCGAAAACAAAACAAGAACAAAACAAAACAACCAACCAAACCAAACCAAACCAAACCCAAACAAAACTCTTCCTCAATGTCATTGTCAATTCCTCCCAATTTTTCTTTCCCTAGTGGAACTGCCCAGTGATAAAATCCTTCAAACACCCCCTGACCATTTTCTTGCTTTCCTGCAGCAGCTTTGCCATGGGACAACTTTCAGCCACCTCAAAATGTGTGTGATGCTACAGCAACCATGCACAGGCTACATTTACCCTTTCCTTTCCAAATTCAAACATTTGCTCCCTGATCATCCAAATATTGATTTAAACAGTCCTTGATGTCATTTGGGGAAACACATTTGAATGTTTTAAATGTGGACTCTCTCCACTACAAGGAATATTCAGAAGATTAGGACAAACGGGGACCCTTCACACTCTGTTAGCTAATGTCATAGTCCCTGCAGCAGTTACTAAAATCGTTTAGCCACAAAGATAATATTGTGGGTAAGGAATATTTCTAAATGTTTTTAAAAGACATCTGTTTGATCTTAACAGATGACTTCTACAATCTAAATTCCACCTCCACTGATAGCAAAAGCTCCTATTCTGTAGCAAAGTGTTTATAGTGAACCCTATCTGTCCTGGCTTTGGTCACAATCTCCTAACAGGTTTGAGTTCTCATTGGGAAAAAAATGAATTCTTCTAATGGGTTGTTATTTTCCAGCTGCAGATTTCAATTAGGGTGAAGAAGCTCTTTTTCTCCCAGAAATGTTCTCAGCTCCAGAGTGGTATATTTAACCAGGACTTTCCAGCCTCTAGGTGTATAAACACCAACATTTCATTGCTAGTTTTCCCCCATTGACATGAAAGGCATACATAAACAAGCTCAAGAGCTAGCAGTGTTGGCTAAAATTTTTCTAAAGGGTCTTTTACAGTTTAAGCATCGGCCACTTTCCTGCAGTTAAATGTACAATGTGTGTGAGATATTAACCAAAGAAATCCTGTCATTGTAAAGATGATTTCCCAGGGCTTGTTAATTCATTTATTTTCATTTTCCTCTTATGCTAATAAAGTCTTCCTTAACTAGTTTGTTATCTTTCATTATAAGTGGTGAAGGATGCTAGATTATAATTAAAGGTAGGTGCTCTGAGGTGCCTGGAAAAATGGGTGTGAACTAAGACATGATATTTTAAATATAATTGAACCACTAACCTTTGGGGGAGTTGAATAAGTGGCATATATCTTGAGAGAAAATAATTTCCCAAAAAGCCAGTATTAATTGTTTTGGATCTAGGAGAAGAGCAAGCCACACAAGTTTTAAGGAAAGGGGAAATTAAACTTGAAACAAAGTTTTTAATAAATGCTGTTTAAAATGTAGCCTCCTTGGTGCTAGTGAGTGAAACAAAGACTAAATTTAACTTTGGAAGTAGTCATTAATGCTTCAAGCTTAAAACAAATTTATATTGGTTAACAGCTAAAAGCAATGGAAGTGAGTTTTCAATTCATTTCTAGTATACAATTCCCTAGCCATCCCATGCAAAACTGTGAACACTTCTTTCTGCACTTTTCTATTTCATTTTGAAAAAAAGACAATTCATGTGATAGTCAATATAAGAACAGAGCCACATATTCCCCCCTCAAAAAAAAAAAAAA
>VWZE01020946.1:380764-463336 GCA_013396675.1 Eubucco bourcierii | reverse complement strand
GGGGGACTTTTTGAGTCATTACATTGAGTGCTAGATCTGCGTTAAGGTCGCTCCTGCTCTCGCCGACTCTTGGGTGGTTTGGGGAAGGGAGGCGGCAGGGCCGAGAGGAGCCGCTTCCCCTCATGCCGTGCCCCTGGCCCCGGCCGGAGGCACTGAGGCTAGGGGCCCCGCCGAGAACTCGCCCGCCCTATCCCTGCAGGCAAGGGGAGGGGCAGTTGGTGGGCAGCCGGGCTATGTAATGAGGGAAGTCCGTCCCCTGCTTGGGAGAAGAGTTGTTTGGGGGACCCCGAGATCAGCACCACACGTTCCCTATCCCCAGCCAAGGCAGTGTGAGACCTTTCACTTGCCCGTCTGTAGGGCCAGGGCCAGGAGTGGATTCGGCACTTCCAAGGTGATAGGATTTAGCCCCATTTTGTTCCTGTGTTTAGTACCACTAGTCTCTCTCTCTCTTTTTTTTTTTTTTTTTTTTTTTTTTTTTCTTCTTCCATTAGACAGCAGAGCACTGGTAAACACCATGCAGAAAAGCCGTATTGTGAGGTTACAAAGTCTAGGCTGTTTAAGGAGCTCTGTCATTCCTTTTAATGGAGCTCACTGACGCAGATCTGGCTTCTGCCAGCCGAGGAAATGTTGCTGCTGAGAAAAGGGTTATTGAAACTCACAAACTAAATATTATAAGCAAGAATCAAATGTCGGGATGTTCTGGAGAAGGATAACGTATTGATAAGTGGCTGTGGGTGACACAATCCCCAAACTGAGTGGGTGAAATGTGGTTGGGAAGGTGGTGATTTCAGAGAGGATTATCAACCCTTCCTCTCTGGAGTCTCTCACCTGGACAGGTTGACTCTTGCATGGAAGTAAGAATCCCCTTTTTCTCTGGACGGATTTGTACAAACTTGCTAGATAGACTTAAGGAGCCAGGACTGGAATGCTAAGAATTTTCTCTCTCTCTCTCTCTTTTTTTTTTTTTTTTTTTTTTAAAGGAGAGAGAGGACTAAAAAGCCACCAATTCCCAGTTTTAAAACGATGATAAAATTATTAAATAGGATGGAAAACTCTAAATCAACTCTCAGCCCACAGCTGTTTCCAAAGTGTTTGCTTTGACCTTTGGTAATAGTGTCAGTTCTGCTGCAGAAAATATATTGTAGACTATATAATGTATTTAATTGCAAGATGGCTTTTAAACGGTCTCCTTTCCTCAGACTAGCAAAATGGCTGTGACCAGGGAAACAAGGCTGGACTAAAGCTTTGTTGCCCTGCTATGGTTTTGTCAGGTTGAAACCGAGATGAAAATTTAAAACGCTGGCTTGCCCTAAGTGGCATCTTTAACCACAAGAGAAACAAACAAACAGCGACAAAGGGAAGGGGAAATGGCTTCCTAAACGAAACCAAAGAAGACAAAGTCTGATCTTACAAGGAGTAGAGGCCTCTGAGCTCCAGAGTCAGCTCACTACCCCAAAGCTTCATCGTAAGGACAGTTCAGTCTATGTCTGCTAACATCAGAAAAGGGGCTTAGACATACAGCAATGCCTCCACTACAGTAAATGTGCACACGAAAAAAAAAAAAAAAAAAAAGGAGAAGGCTTCCATTATTGAGCAACATGTAGAGTGTTATTGCCATACTAGTCTGGGTGACATTTCCATTTAGTTTCTATAACTGTGATTAAAGGTGAGAGAGGTTTCTAAACATATCTAGAGATGCTGAGCCTTCCAGTGTATAAATAGCATGCATTTCATAATCTTGTATTTAAATGTTCATTTTAAAATAACCCCCATATACATTCCAGAGTCTCCCTGCTATGGCACACAGTGTGACCCAGGCTTGGCATATTCTTTGAAAACTGGGGGGAAATTGTTGAAGATTTATTCAGTCTTTATTTCTCTTGTTTTGGTTTGTTTGTTTGTTTGTTTGTTTGTTTGTTTAAAAAAAAAAGGAAGTATGGGGAGTTCTGTGCAAATATGTCACTTGGAAATAAGGAAGTTTTGGACACATATAGGCTCTCAGCACAGATCCAGATACATAAAGACAAAGTAACTTAATTGCCTTTGCTTGGAAATTAACTTGTGGCTGACGTTTCTAATTACACTCTCTTGCCATTTGTAGCTTCTGCAACTACTGAAATTCTTCAGTTGTGTAGTAACTGTTAAATCTTACTCCCCACACACACTACTTATGCCCCCCATCCCCCGCTACTGATGCATTAGTAACATCACTTGATATGTAGATTATACATTTCCACTGTAAACTTGCCAGGGGTGTTGTCTCTTGGGCTAGTGGAGAAGTTAAACTGTGTGTATTAAATGTAAGTCTTGTTTGAGATAACATCGAGGCTGAAGAGTAGAAAAGACATGGTAAACAATAAATAAAATAGACTGGATGGGAATAGATGGAAAGGTAAGGCTGAGATTAGTTGGATCCTTTTTATGTTCTCAGTCCAAATAGATGTCAAGGTTGCAGGGATCGTTGAGAAACAGTGACAGGATTAAACCTGAGTTTTTGCCAAGGTAACAAGAATACAGAAGTTTGATAAAACTAATTCTGAGCTGTTTACAGCAATCTCTGTGAACATGGCCTTTTGATTAGTGCGAGCAGAGGTTAATACAGATAAATAATGTGGAAAAAAAGATCCCTGTTTGCTTCCAACAAGCTTCACAAAGGACGGAGAGAGGGAGGGTTTGGGGCAGACTGGAGATTTTGTTTATCAGTCCATTAGAAAAAACACTTAATGGTGCTTCCCCTGTTTCCTTTTCTTTCTGTTTTTCCTTGGTTTTTAGCTGCTTTGGGCAAGTCAGGCAACATCAAAGGAGGATGCAGGGCTGCCTCACACCCACATGCCAAAAGCCAGGGATCTCTAAATGGCAAAGACCAGATCAACGTGGCATGCATAAATTAGCCAGGAATCCATGAATTAGATGGTTGTCTCTCCATTACGGTCCTATTTAATCCACTGGAAAGTAGGCTGAGGAAAAAGAAGCTTAAAGTGTCAAAATCATGACCTGGTTTGAGATGGCCTGGGAGCGAAGTTTCCTTCCTCTTCCTCTGGACACTCAGATGTTCTTATGTGACAAATGCACGGGGGCAAGTTAACTGGGAGCCCAATTCCAGAGGAAGAGTCTAGTTGAAAGCAGCCCTGAAGGTGAAGGGTGTCTCAGCCCCTCCCTGGAAATCATTTCTGTGGCTGTTAGTGTGTTCAACGCTAAGCCAGCCGCAGCTGAAGACTGTGCCTTCCAGCCTAGAACAGAAAAGGTGCTGGGGAAGAGGGAAGAGAAGGAAAAGCCAAACAAAACAAGCTAGAGCAAAACACGTGTGCGTCTCCAAACACCATTTAATCTGTGTGTGTTAATGTGAAGTCAGTGCTGGAAAGCCAGCTCTTGCGATCCTCTTTTTGCTTTCTAATTTTTGGTGTGTACTTAATCCCATGATTTCCAGTGAACAGAGGGATATTTTAAAACACTGAGCTCTCCAAGTAGAGCAGCCCTAGAAAGAAAGTTCTCTGAGGGCTCAATGTCTGTTACTAAGAGGCTCAAAATACATCTATCAGTTAATCAATTGAATAGCACTTCCTAGCCTCTAACAGCTAGGCAGCTGATTGACTGAGGTTATTAATAAGGGAGTGAAATTTACACACAAGAACATGAGAACTGGGGGTGGTGGTATAGAAACTCAGATAAAATCTACACTGGAGTTAAATATGTTCTGGGAGAAAGGGGTAGTGCCCATGCACAGATTCTGTGGGATCAGAGGTTTACTCCATTCCTGTATCCCCACCCTCCTGGGAGCATATGGTGCTGTGATCCACAGGGCAGTGCACTGCTTTCTAACTTTTTACCCCTTCCACATTTGCAGGCATGGAATGAAGCTCCCTCCAGTCACCTGCTGCAAGACACATTATCCAGCTTCCTAACCTTAAGGATGAGACCCTATCAATATTGCCTCTGCTTTTGTGATCAGGGTAGTAGTGCAATATTGCTTATAGGGTCTTGTCTTTTGAGGGTTATTCTTCGTGGAGAGAGAAGAAAGCCACAGAAGGAAAAAAAAAAATCCTATGTGCCCATGGAGTTTAGGGAGAAGTTGTGAAACGCTGAGCGTTGTTAGATAGGCAAGTAATTATGCAGAGATGTGTTTTTTTTTTTTGTGACAAATACTTGTGCTATTATGGTGACTCAGGTTGTGAATCACACAGGATTCAAAACGGTCTCATGTTTAAACCACACAAGCAGTGATTGAAACCGGAGAAACCCATCATGGCTCCATTTTAAAATAGCGTGAGTCCCAAGACATTTGAAGGGTGCCTATTTTACATAATGATGCAAACACCCACCAAGGGATGGGAGGAGATACGTATCCACACTTGCTGCCTCTGTGCCTGATCCCAGCCGAAAACCAATGCGATGCGAAGCAGAGCACAGCACAAAGAGGCCGAGGCTGTAATCCCAATAACCTCGAAACAAAGCTCATGCCTCTGTCTGGCGAGCGCGGCCCGCCCAGCCCTAGAGCCGGGCTCTGCGGCCAGGCCGGGCTGCCCAGGGCTGTGCCAGGGTCGGATGGCGCAGCGGGGCAGAGGACAGCCCTTCTCGAGGGCTGTTCACCGAGGTACGTGGGAACGGAGCAGGGATGGCGATGTTAAATCTACTCTCCGCTTTGTGAGGGATCAGCTGGGGGCTGACAGCAGTCAGGATGGCCGAGTGGGTGGCCCTGCGTTCCGTTTCAGGTGGTCCCCGCGGTCCCTTTTGGGACCTCAGGGGCCCAGGGAAAGGGATGGTGGGAGGGGACTGGGGGCCGGAACAGGGCGCGGCGGAGCTGCTGCTGTGGGCTTTCTGAGCCGGTCCCCAGGCAGCACGGAGCCGCTGCAGCGCGTCTCCCCGCTTCGGTCCGTGCCCGCTGCCTCTTCGTCATACGGCTGACCCTGCCGCTGCCCATGGTTTACCCCCTCCAGCATCATTCCGGGGGAGGCAGCCAGCACGGGGACAAAGCCAGGAAGCCTTCCTGGGCTCTCCCTTCGTGCGTCCAGCCCGACGGCTGGGCTGCAGGCCATGGGGCGGCCGCGGCTGCTGGGCCAGCGCTGGGACCACCAGGCGGGCTGCCCCTCTTTCCCTGTTGCACTACTGTCACCGTCGCAGCGAGCAGTGCAATAATGAAAGGGCGTCAGTGCGCCGGGGAGCGGCGACAGCCGGTGATGGCGTGCGAGACGGGACGTCCCGCCGCCCCCTGAGAGCCACCTTAACGGGGAAAGAAAGCTTTGGTTGTGCAACTTTCTTTGTTAAAACACGCATCGGCGAGGAGTGCGCGCAGGGGCAGGGCAAGGTGAGCGGTTCCGCACATTGCCCTGCCCCGAGCCCGCGGCCATCACCGCTCCATCACCCCTACTCCTTTCGACCGGCCGCGGGGCCTGTGGCAAGACGGGCCACTGCTGTACCCGGCCAATATCGAATAAATAAAGTGACTCCCACGTCCTCTGTCGCTGTCTTTTCTTCCTAGTAGATTTTCTTGCAGGTCACCAGTCCCTTCCGCCTCCCCGGCAGCCACACGGATAACAATCCCCTCGACGGGTTTTTGTCCGTCGATCCGGTGTGTGCTAACCACCCACTTGGTCTTTGTGGGGAGAGAGTGGAAGAGCAGGAAAATGAGCATCTTCATTCACTGTGGACCCTGAAAAACGGGCTTAAGTCATGTCCTAGTGTTGAGTTCAGCAATGGGGAAGCAAGGATAAGAAAGGAAAGGAGTGTGGGGTGGGAGGGGAAGGGTTTGCAATAAAGGAGATGAGAACAGAGCTCAGCAACAGGGACCTGTTCTGGGAAGACCAGGAAATAGCCCTTTGATTATTAGTGACCATGGTGAAATGGATACTTCTATAAAAGAGGGCTGGGGAGGGGTACTTCCTTTAGCAAAGGACCTTTCCACTCTAGCTTTTTGAACCTGCGCTTGCTTCTCTGTGGCAGTATTTCTGCTTCATCATGACTTTGCAGAGGAAGGTGAGCACAGAAAACAGGCTGGCTGTGGGATGGGGATGCAATCTAATCTTGATGAAAAAGCTTTTATATTTTACAGTCTGTGCTTCATTTCCTATTTCTCTTAGATGCTCTCTCTCTCCAGTCTCTCGCATGCACAAGCAGATAAAAAATCTAAATCCTTCCCAGCAGCCTTTCTCCCAGGAAAAAGTCAGCCCCCCTCCCCAGCTTCACCTTCAGGCTTTGCACATACAAAATGGCTGCAGCAGCCTGTGGGTGGGCATGGAGAGCTCAGGAAGCTGCTTTTCTTTTTCCCACCCTGCCTGCCCAGGAAGCTCTTCTGCTTTTATTTTCTGTGGCATTTTGCTCTTGCATAGCTCTGTGCAAATCCAAGGGGGTCTCCTATGTGTAAGCTATGCATGGAATGGGAGCTGGGGAGGGAAATGGCCAGTTTGCATGAGAAGGGGACCTGTCGGGCCTCAGTGTTTATTTTTTTGCTGACCTTCTGGGGATATGGTCAGTGAGAGCTGTGACAGCTGCTGGAAGCGGCAGGAGCTTTGAAGATTGTGAAGGTTGTGACCTCGAGGCCCCTTTCCTCTCTCTGTCCCAGGAGCTGCTGAGTCAATCAGGGAAAAGGGGAGGTGAAATGGGGGCTGCTCTTTAGCCATTTTTCAATCTGTGAATGAAACAGGAAAGGACAAATGCAAGAAGAAAAAAGAGTGATTACTTCCACTTTGGTGCATTACTGAGAAGGGGGAATCTCTCTTTGGCAAGAGATTATAACAATAATGGGAAACCACTGTGCTCTTAAGATCCAACACCTTGAATAAAGGATTTAACTGGGCAAGGAGCTGATGGCAGATCAATAACAGTAAATTAGGGGGAAAGCCTACAAACTCCTCTTAGTTAAAAGCAAGAGGAAATCCACCTCTCATTTCCACCTGATACAAGCTCTACACACAGCAGTGGGAACATGTTCCCACTTGGCCCACTAGCTTCCACCATCACCTTCACCCTACATGACACATCTTCATTTTTGCTGAGCTCAGCTGAATCTCAGGCTGAGGTTGCAGAGGCCACCAAGAACGGCTGCATCACACATGCCAAAATAAGGGACAAAGTACACTGCATGGGGCTGTATCCTTGATGTACAAGCTTCCCTGGCAATCTAGACCCCTGGGCAGCCTATAAGAGGGCTCTCAACCCCAGAGCCCTCTCTAAGCCCAGTGAGTGGGGTTTAAGCATTTTTTGCTTTCTGGATAACATGATCCCATGGATCTTTCCTTTTAAAATAGTAATCAGAACAGCAAACAGAGCACCCGGCTTCAGCTGACCAATACACAACAGAGGCAAAGAAGGCAAACAGCAGGCTTTTCAGTTAGTTTACACAGGGGGCACTTATATACTGTATTGGTTACATAATACCATTTGGGGGCTGGAGTTTTACACATTCTTCGACTAAATATATCTCTGAAATTTGTTTTAAAGTGATCAACATAAGTCCAACCACAGCTTTGAGGGGGGAAATTCTCTTGATTACACCTAATATCATTACATAGCTCATAGAGTATTTACTGAAAACCAAGGCACAACAAATATTTTCCTTAGACCTTCTGGTCAGCACTGTGTTTGTTCCACTGCTGAGGAAGGTGTCCCAAAGTCTAGAAGGGCTGTCTTAGACAGCCACCTCCTTGCATGAAGCACAAGCTGCAGTTTAGGGCCATATCCTACCACTACTCCACATCCAGTCCTCAGGGTTCATCCCAGCACAGACTGAAGGCTATGTCCTGGCAGTTTTGATGAACTAAATGCTAAGAAAAAGGGTGAGACATGTTGGGGGTGGGGGGGAAGGGAAGGAAATAATCTAAATCCTAGCTGTAATTGTAATTCATTGGGGAAAAGGTATCCACTGTTAACTCCTGGATAATCCTATTCACATAAGGTACCTGACAGTATATTCCCTTCCTTTATCAGGAAAGCATCCCATAAGTAAGCTCTCCAGTCAGCACCTTGTTCCCATCCAAAGAGAGTAGCAGGTGGCCAAACTGTTCCACTGGAGGCTTGACAATGGCATTATCCACCCAGCTTTTCAGCTCAAGCTTGGCTCAATCTGTATAGAACTTCTGAGACTCCAGCTAAACCCTTCCTGGGAATAGCAAGCTTCCCCTGGCAAAGCCTGGATCTAGCAGCACTGTGTCCTTGCAAAGGACCTGTCCCTCTGTTCAGAAGTGAACAGATGGGAAGAAGAGTTTCTGAGCTTTTAAACCATGCTCTTCTCTTTAGTGTGTTGTCACCAGAAGCTCCACGGGCAGAGATCTCTGCCATAAGGAGCTAGCAGAACAGCAGGTGGGTGGCTAATTGAGAATGGAAGTTCCTTGGGGCAACCCAAAATAGTCTGTGATGCTACATAGAATTAGGTACACTGCCTGGGCTCAGCACCAAACACCAACTCAGTAAAAGTCCTGCTTATTCACTCACCTAGGAGGTTGGTGAGCCTTTGTCATGTAAGCCTCTGTAGGTCTTGTAAACCTCCTTGGACACGCAAAGTAAACAGGTGACAAAAATAAACCACCGTGCACAGTGTAAACTTAAATGGACTATTCTGCATGGGTGTAACAAATATTTTAAAGAGTCACCCTGCTACTGCAATAAACACCAGATCCCTGCCGTCATCAAATGCTGATCTGCTAAGAAGCAACACCTTTGATAGGAGTATAACTTTGCAAGCAGTTTGCCCAATTAAAATCACTGACCACAAAAGCCACCATCACATAACACTAGAAGACAAACTGGTTTGTTCCTCCACTGTGAGTCTTGTGTTGTATTTCAGAACAAGTTCAGGGTGGCAGCAGTCTGGTTTTCCACAGATTAAAGATTACACCCTTAACATATTTCTAAATTGTTTTGAAGATTTCAAATAAAAGTGGGGGGCTCTGCTCTGAGAGAAGTAAAAAAAAAAAAATTTTAAAAAAATTAAAGATTTTGTATTCTGAAGGAGAAAGGGATCTCTCGACACCCTAGAGAAGTATGAAAGCCACCTTCGCTTACAAGCTGTTACAGACACCAGGTACCGCAAAGTTATGGATTCATCACTGCCCATCCCAGACACCGAGTGGTTAATTCAAGGCATTTATAGAAGAGTTTGGAGCAAGGGAAAGAGTAATTTTGATGTTGCCCTGATGAATTTCTGGCCAGATTCTCAGATCATAATCGATCCCTCTTCTGTTACAGACACCAGGTACAGCAAAGTTATGGATTCATCATTGCCCATCCCAGACACCGAGTGGTTAATTTAAGGCATTTATAGAAGAGTTTGGAGCAAGGGAAAGAGTACTTTTGATGTTGCCCTGATGAATCTCTGGCCAGATTCTCAGATCATAATCGATCCCTCTTTCCCCTCCTTTCCCTCTTCACGCACAATCACAACCCTACTGAAAAGTTAGTATTTGTAAAACAAAGCAAAACAAATCAACAACCCAACCGCCGCAAATATTGCAGCAGCAACAACAAATCTGATACTAACAAAACCCAAACAATCACACGACCAACCAACCAAAAAAGACACGAGAAAATTTGAATAGGGGCTGTCGAATTAGGATAACATTTAAATCGGGGAAAGTGAAGTTGATTTGTTTTCCATTTGAACCCTAAGGAAGACAGTGGGATATGGGACCAGCTGAGTGGCTCTTGGCACTATAGAAGGAAAGCCCTGAGGGTGTGAGTGGAAGGAAGCTGACAGGCGGCCTCTCCCCGGCAGCAGAGCCTGGACGGGGCGCGGGGCGGAGCGGCTACCCGGGCCGCCGGTACCAGGAGGGAGGTGCCCTCAAGGTTCCGCTCCGCTCTGCTCCCGCCGCCCCGACGGCACAGCGAGCATCCGAGAGGCCGACGAGCGAGACGGGCGGCGCCGAGAGGGAGGGTTTTAGTGCCAAGGGTTCATACACGGCGCTCAGCGAGGGCCGGTGCACCGCAGCCAGCCTACCCCGCCAGCTGCGGCTGAGGGAAACCGACCTCCGCAAACGGATTGCACGGGGATTTCGGAGAGTTCCTGGCTCGTGGCTCTTGAAAGGACTCCGCTGACAGTCGGCCCAGCAGCTTTGTTCGCACGTCTCTTTCCAAAGAGAAGGCGGCCAAGCCCGAGGACCTTCCCCTATCGGGCTAGAGGGATGTCGAGAGCGGCACCCTGTCTGTCGGGGGAAGGTGTGCCCGAAGCCACCGCCTGCCCCTCCCTGGAAGGTTGACGCACAAATCCCGTCCGGTCCACCTTTCCCAGCAGAAACGGGAGGGGAGGCTCAGGGCGGTGCGAAGAGGACATCAACCAAAGCCACTTCCCGACATGGACGTCTCGGAATATTTTTCTTAGCTTAGGAGCACACAATAAAACAGACTAGGAGAGAGGCATGAGCCAGGATAGAGCGTTCAGTAAGCATTGCTGAGGTTGTTCACTCGTACATTTTCGATTATTTCTACTTAAAATAGCCCTGAAATCCAAGCACATCCTTCCCTGTCTCTTTCGATGTATACCCTCTCGATGCACATAAACGTCCCGGTCTGCACGGAGTCCGCCGCTGCTCCGGCTGTGCCGCCGGGAGAGCCCCGCCCGGGCATCCCGGGGTGTTCGGGAGCGACCCCGCCTCTGTGCTGGGTTTCCTCGCGTTTTCCGCAAAGCGAGCGCCGCGGGTCTACCATCCGCAGACGGTAAGTCCCGGTGGCAGAAAGGCTGCAATAATTTGGGGTAGCTCTGTCACCCCGCAGTGTCGAGAAGGAGCTAGAGTCCCCGGGTCGTGCCCTGGCTTCCACCCGTGCCCGGTCATTCCGGAGCGGCAGGATCACGCAGAAACTGAAGCCTTCGAGAGACAGGGTGGCCGTCGCGGGTTTTGCCCGTTTGGAGCACACCCCCAGAAGAGAGGCAGAGGGTGACCATACACTGACCTGCGGGAGAAGGACACTGGGGCGGGCGCAGGGTTCACCTTGGCAGCTCGGACATGTCACTCAGCCTTTCCCCTGATCTCCTGGACACCAAACATGGGTCTCAGGCAATTGCTCATTAAAGGTAAAGAAAACCTATAATTTTCTCTTTCAGGTGGGACGAAGAGGCATCGCATGTTTGGGATCACTCTGTTCTGCAGCGACGAACCGAGTGCTGATCATCAGTCCCAGTCTAGTATCTCAAGCACAGCTCCACCTATTCCTACCAAAAGATCCGCCGACTTTATCTAACACTTATTGGGATTAGACTATTTTTAGATTAAGTATTAAGCCATTCTTTCAGTATCTAGTGTCCCAGAGTGAACCACAAATAATCACTTTCCTTCCGTTTTGTAAGACAACAGATAAAAGAAAATTTGATCTAAGTGTCAAAGTGGTTTTCTGGCGAGAACGGTCTAGAAAAGGCAATTTTATAAGGAGAAGAGCGTAGAAAGCAGCCTGGAAAGAGAGGGTTCTGAATTATTATTTTCCCTTCAAAAACATCTTTTGATGTAGCGTCTCACTCAGCACCTGCCTTCCCACCGCCCCGACATCTCTGTCCCGGCGAGGCCATTGCCGTAGTTGGGACTCCGTCGAGGAGCACCGGCCACGCAGACCCGAAGGCGAGGGGACGTAGCAGGGGTCGGTCAAGGCAGGGGCTGCTCCGACGAGCAGGGAAGGGCTGTGAATGCCGAGGTCTTCTCCTCCGGCCAGCTCTCATGCTACGGCCCCTCCACGCGTGCGCCCTGCCCCATGTATCCTCCGCCTACCTGCTCGGCCCCTGCTACCTCCGCTCGCCTTCAGTTCTGCGCCCCTGCCCTGGTGGGATCCGCTGGGCTCGGAAACGCTCGTTCTCCGTCACTGACACGCTTATTTACTTTGTTCTGATACTCTCACCACGGCCCCGTACAACACGAGTCGCCATCCCTTGGTGCTGCAGGGAAACAGCGCTCCAGAGGGGATGGCTCTCGGCAGGGCTCTCGGATGTTGCTGAGGAAGAAGCTCTCTATAAGCTGCAGTGCGAAACCTCTAGTCTCGGGAGGGTCTCCGCTACCCACCACAGCTCTCCAAAAAGAGGGTGTCCCTGACACTCCCATGGCTAGTTTCAAAAATCTGAATTACTTCTTCCTTCCCGGATAGAGGGAAAGAAGTCGTGCTCGCCCAGCTGAGCATTTATACCCGAATGCGCAAGTGCACCTATTCTGCCTGGTCCGGTCATCCCCTCCTTGTCGAGCAGCATCTCTCCTGCCTTCCGGAGCCCCGCTTTAGACCCAAGAAAGGCACGTTTCCAAACTGGCGACACGAAGCACTTGTACCCCCAGAGCCGAGAGCGGGGGGCTCCGAGGCTGCTGGGACTTACTAGGAAGATTTCACAGTAAACAGCCTCCCACCTCACGAGGGAACGCAGCACCCACTTAGAAAACCAAATATTTTAACACTTTAAGCTATTTCTCTGCGAAAACTGAAGTCTCTCAGCTCGACTGAGAGGCAGCTTCACCATCGAGAGTTTGTTTTGCTGAGGACAAGCAGCACGACATAAACGCGTTTTGCTGTGCAGTTTTATAGGAAATTGCGTCCATTTCGACAGGAGTCATCTCCACACCCGCACCCCAAAAAGGCTGATGCAAGGCATCCAAAAGTTTGGAAGTATAATTATTGCAAGAGAGATAGAAGATGGTGCTTCCCTGGGTGCTACTGCAGGAGAAGAGCCCCATTCTGCACTTCCCGATATCTGTTTTAGCACCACAGGTTTTATGCTATTAAAGCTTTTGTTGTTGTTGTTTTGTTTTTAATGGCGCTCACCGTACAAACCTAGTATAGGAGGTTGCTGGCATGAATTCTGAGCATCCCCATTTTGAACAAGTGAGGAGGATATAAGTGGAGCAGACGGGTGATTAGATACATGCCTTTACAATTATTTTATTACACTATAAACCGTGTGCCATCGAAACCAATTACCTAACTAGATCACTTTATAGTGGAATGGGAACTGTTGGAGTTGCACTTAGGCGTGTTTCCTCACAATGTCGGCAGCGGCCAGGGATGGAAACTCTCACAAGCCCTACAGCAACACAATTAGAGTCTCCATAAGTACGGAGCTCTCTAAACACCCTAGATGCGGGACAAGACCTCTTCGGGTCCCTCTCCCGGGCAGGTACTGACGCGGGAGAGGCACCGCTCTCTTGTAATTCCCCAGCACGACGCTTCTGTTTGTAGCCTTTGGGGTTTTAGAGCTACTTGAACTTTAAACTCGACACCTGGTCAGACAAGTCGGATGGAGGCAGCAGAGGAACCGGGAAGGGACCGCGGCTTTCCGCCGGGCACAGAGCAGCAGCCTTGTTTCTGAAGTTCAGCCCTGTCACAGCCTTGCGACAAAGCATTCACGTGCCCAAGAGCGATACCACGGGTGCCGTGTCGTGCAGCGCCGACCGTGCTCTACCCACGGCCGGGGGGCTCCGGAGCAGGCTGGCGGCGGCAGCGCCACACGTGGCGCAGGGCTGCGCACACGCGGTGGGACCTCCCCGCCGCCTGCTTTCCCCCATTCCCCACGCCCCGCCTCTGCTGCAGCGGGCGAGGCTGAATAAAGAGACGACGACCATGTCCGGCGGAGCAGGCAGGAGAGAAGTGCAGAGAGGGCAGAATGAGGCATGAGGACAGTTTCGGCTTCGGGAAGACGCCTCCTGACATCACCCGAGGGTCGCCGCGAGCACAAGTTCCTCGCAAATACTGGTACCCGGGGTCGCAAAAGGCTCCCATTCAAAATCATCTTTTTGCTAGAGATGAAGAAAATATCAGCAAGCCGCTGAGAAGTCACAGTTGCGCTGCTGGGCAGATTTTCAGAAAAACCTCTCCGGCAAGTGACCAAAGCTCTCGGTAATAACTGCGTCGGCAGGCAAGCGATCTGGACCCGCTTGCCTTAGGTCCACACCGATAGCGGCTGGCGAGGCGTGACGTTGGCGATCCAGGCAGCCGGCGGGAGCTGCAGCCCCGAGGGATGGTGGGGAGGAGCCGACGGGTGCCGGCTCCTAGCGGTTCGCAAACCGGTACTGGCTCGGTGAGAGATGGTAGTTCGGCTTTCATCCTAACACAAAAGGTAATCCATGGAGGATAGCACAGGATCCGCTCCAGGAGAAGCGGTTCAGTCAAGAGCGGAGGAGAGCCGGTGAGTCATACTAGGGATAAGATACATTCAGGTGTTGCCACTGACATGCAACGTATCTTACAATGGCTAGAAACAGATCGTTTGATTTTAGCTTTTGCTCTCCAAGATCTCACAAAATGCAACGGGACTGTTTTATATGAGAGGAGGAGGGGAGCTTTCTGTTTAACGACCCTTTTGTGTCTTTCCTCCCCGCACCGAGAGGAAACTGGTATTTAATTTTATGATACAGGTAATTGCTTTAATTGTCTACCATAAGCAAACAGACTTGGATGCATTTTATCCATCTTATATAAAGCGATGAAACAGAATCGCCTAAAACATCTCTTTTCGGTCTATGCTAACGTTTTAAACCTCCCATTCAAATAACCGAGCAGTACATGGTTTGTCAGAGCGCACTTAAGAGCGAGGCACGGCCGCGAAGCAGGTCTAACAGCAATTGATGGCACTAGCAGCGCAGCGCAAGGAAAGCGGATATTATTTGTTTGCTCCCAAAGAATCTAAATTTGCAGGCGATCAAAGCTAGGCTGCTGAAATACTGTTGGGCTGCCAAAGGCGCCCGATTCCCCGGGTGCCGGTCAGGAGCGGCGAGCTTGGCAGCGCCGGAGCAGCTGGGAGCGGTGCGTACGGCGGAGGCGCAGCGCTAACTAGTGGCCGCCCGCCGCTCCCGGTGGTTACCGCAACGCTTCGGGCTCCAAGACGGAGATGAGGAGGAGCCGCCTGTCCCTTTTTTCTCCGACCGCCCATGCCCGCATCTACGCCACCCGAGTTTTTATACAGCTGACCCACAGGGCCGCTTCCTATGCAGAAGGGGCAGGCAGACTTCGGGGCTTCAGACAGCAAAGAGCAAGACCCCCCGTGACAGGGGCTTTGCATGGGGCACCTGCAGGCCCCAGCGAGTACGGGAAGGTGTTTGCTGTCAGATCGACCCGTTCATCCTCGAGCGAATACCAGGGTGGGTAGAAATGAGGCCAAGAAGGCATCAGTAGAAGACAAATAACAACATTAAGCGCCTATTTATTATGTTCTGTTTGGCTGCGGCTTGAGTTTAGATTTAACCCCAGATACTTTCATTTTCAGCACAGCATACCACCTTTACCATTGCTCAGTAGTCTCAGAAAATGAAGCTTAGCTAAATAAACATGTGACCACCATGAATATCAAGGACGGAGCCTTAGACCCAAGCCCAAGCTTGACAGTCCTCCAGACATGCAAATTCAGCACCTACACATTATTTGTATAGTTTAATAAATAAAGCATACAGGAAGTAATTAGCTAACTTCAGAGCTTGCACACATTCTTATTTGTAATGTGTTCATTACAAATAATCTTTGTAATGTGCTAATGAGGGTTTGGTACCCCTGAGGTGCCACACAGCTTCTAACATTTCTAACCCTAATGAAGCAAGACAACATTTTCCCAAAGGATTGAAGACAGCTGAATCCCTCACAGAACAAGTGGTCTGAATAAATATCAGGGCTGTCATACAAGGATTTCACTATGAATTCCATTGCTGATTTAGAATTAGTACAATATGAAATACAGTAATGGGTTTTTATTATGTTCAAATTTGCTGAAATTTAAAGAGAAAAGAAGTGCTGAAGTATGCAACTGCTGAAGTCCACTTCCAAGGTGCTCACTACCTTTCCTCCTTGTCTTATTACACACCCAGCGTAACAGTGCTGTCAGCGGAGGACTTGGCTGACCATCTCTCAATCACTTCCCACACATGGCTGACATTACTGCAAGTCTGATTAAAGACACAGATTAGAAGGAGCTAACTCTGGTGTTTGCTTTTTGAAAAGAGTAAGAATATTACTAGTTACAAATACTCGAGGTCCTGAAAAAGTCCTTATAAACATGGAAGCACTGAGACACTTAGCATGTCAGTGGGACGAAAGGAAAAAACATAAAATATTTCTATGAGCACTTTTTTAAAAGACCCTGAGGTTTATTAGTGTTTGTGACCTGCATACACAATAAATGCCATATCCCAAGGTAAGGCTGAATTGCCTTATGTTTCTGTGAAGGTTTGGGAGTTACCCACCCCCCCACACTTTGTAAAATGACCCAGACTAGTACTCAGCCGGCTGGAAGTTAAATGATGAAGCTCTATTTACAGCTTTGCACAATGTACAGCAGATATTTACACTATATACAGAATATTTACAGATATATACAAGTAAAAGGTAATACAACGACACAACTCCCCTCCCAGAAATCAGAGACCCCAGGAGGGGCTCCCAACCACCCTTCCACCTTCTCCCCACCCCTGTACCTTACCCCAAGGTTTGCCTTAGGTGCAAGGTAAATTAGGAGGATCAGCCAAGAGGGTTAGAAGAAAAGTGGTTAGTGAGGATTAATCAGCAGAGGAGCCAGAGCCCAGAAGCTGCTAGACCCCACAGCAGCTCCTGTTCCAGCAAGCGACAGAGAGAGACTCACTTATTGATATGTTTTGGTTAGTGTTCCCAAACAATTTCTTAGCAAGCGTATGAGTGAAGTAGACATCATGATGTTTTCCTTTCACAGCCTATAGTGTAATTTTCTCTATTAAAATATTCTAATTAGCCTCAAACCAGCACAGTTTCCAATGCAAATTCATACTGGGAAGGCAGAGCATTTTATTGTCTCTTGAGGAATCAAGTAATTCCTGTGCTTCCAAACCCATGGGACAGAATCAAGGAGATTACAGGAAGAAAGCTCTGAGTATTCCTGTTTGAGGGTAATATTTATTTATTTATTTAAAACCCCTTCCACCCACACAGGCTCCTGAAAGGCAGATGATAGAATAGTCATGTTATGAAGCAATTCATTATCAAAGATATTTGAATGGTGGCCCAGAGATGGATGTCAGGGAGATATTTTTGAAAAGAGAACTGCAAAATCCAAAGGATGAGATGAAAGAACTCAAAACAAGGCAAGAGGGGCAGGAAGCATCATGGAACCCTATATGCACAGATCTCTCACAGGCTCTTGGACAGTTTCCCAGCTGTCAGCAGCGAGCCTAACCAAACAGCCATCGAGCATGCCAGCCAGGGTCAGACACCTAGCAAGATGGTGCTGCTGGAAGGAGGTAATTCCAAAGTTTAGCCTCTGCGTAGCCCAGGTGTGAAGTCACAGCGACAGTAGACAAGGGAAGGGCAACTGATGTCATCTACCTGGACCTGAGTAAGGCATTTGACTCTGTCCCACATGACATCCTGGTCACCAAACTGGAAAAACATGGACTTGATGGGTGGACCACTCGCTGGATAAGGAATTGGCTGGATGGTGGCACCCAGAGAGTGGTGATCAACGGCACAATGTCCACCTGGAGACCAGTGCCAAGTGGTGTCCCTCAGGGGTCAGTGCTGGGCCCAGTGCTGTTTCACATCTTTGTCAGTGACATGGACAGAGGAATCAGTGCACTCTGAGCAAGTTTGCAGATGACACCAAGCTGTGTGGCACAGTCGACTTGCTAGAGGGCAGGGATGGCATCCAGAGGGACCTGGACAGGCTGGAGAGGTGGGCCCAGGCCAACCTCATGAAATTCAATAAGGCCAAGTGTAAGGTCCTGCACCTGGGTAGGCACAATCCCAAGCACAAATACAGGCTGGGTGGTGAATGGCTGGAGAGCAGCCCTGAGGAAAAGGACCTTGGAGTCTGGGTTGATGAAAAGCTCAACATGAGCCTGCAGTGTGCACATGCAGCCCAGACAGCCAACCGAGTCCTAGGCTGCATCAAGAGAAGCGTGGCCAGCAGGGCAAGGGAGGGGATTCTGCCCCTTTACTCTGCTCTCGTCAGACCCCACCTGGAGTACTGTGTGCAGTTCTGGAACCCTCAGCACAGGAAGGACATGGAAGTGTTGGAGCGGGTCCAGAGGAGGGCCACAAAGATGATCAGAGGGCTGGAGCAGCTCTCCTATGAGGACAGGCTGAGAGAGTTGGGGCTCTTCAGCCTGGAGAAGAGAAGGCTTCGAGGGGACCTGATAGTAGCCTTCCAGTATCTGAAGGGGCCTACAGGAAGGCTGGGGAAGGATTATTTACAAGGTCCTGCAACGACAGGACAAGGGGCAATGGGTTTAAACTGTCAGAGGGGAGATTTAGACTGGATGTTAGGAGGAAGTTCTTTACAGTGAGGGTGGTGAGGCACTGGAACAGGTTGCCCAGGGAGGTTGTGGCTGCTCCCTCCCTGGAGGTGTTCAAGGCCAGATTGGATGAGGCCTTGAGTAACCTGTACTAGTGGGAGGTGTCCCTGCCTATGGCAGAGGGTTGGAACTAGATGATCCTTGAGGTCCCTTCCAACCTTACCATTCTATGAATCTATGATTCTATGGTGCATGAAACAGCAGTAGATAGTGCTTCAGCGCTTGAGAAGAGATGCAGAAAAGAAAGCAGATTCAACAAAACTAACAGGTTTTAAAGTGCTGCTGCGTAAACATCATTGCTACAGGGCTGTCTCAACTGTAATTATTTTCTTGTTTTGCCTTTTGAAATACATATTCTAATTTCACTTATTAAGAACACATACACACAATTAGTATTCCCAAACATTAAAAAATAAGTGTTTTATCTTTAGCCTCTACATTCAGAATGAAGAAAGAATGAGCTGCACATTCCTTCTAGCCCTTTTGAAGAACTAAAACCAGTTCTCATTCATACTAAGTCAACACATGTGGCAAGTGTCTATACACTGAGCAGTTACACACAGCTTTAAAAAGCTTCAGGAAATAGAGTAAAAATCTTTGTGGACACACACACTTTCCTCCTAAATTAACATATCTAAGGATACTTTATTTTACACTGAACTAGATGTGTATGTGTAAAATAAAGTATTTGACAGATATTATCAAAGCAGAGTTTAAATTAGGCAGATTACCCTTAGCAATTAATCTCACTGAGAATCTGAAGAGGGGCTACAGAAAGCCTGGGGATGGACTATTTACAGGGTCTTGCAATGACAGGACAAGGGGCAATGGGTTTAAACTGGCAGAGGGAAGATTTAGACTAGATGTCAGGAGGAAGTTCTTCACAGTGAGGGTGGTGAGACACTGGCACAGGTTGCCCAGGGAGGTTGTGGTTGCTCCCTCCCTGGAGGTGTTCAAGGCCAGGTTGGACGAGGCCTTGAGTAACCTGTACTAGTGGGAGGTGTCCCTGCCTATGGCAGGGGGTTGGAACTAGATGATCCTCGAGGTCCCTTCCAACCTTACCATTCTATGATTATCCTTCTATGATTCTTTTTCTGAAAGCCTTTCCAGTTTATTAAAGGGAGAGTAACAACATTGGAATATCTTCTCAAAGAGATCTTCTGGTAGTGAGCAAGAAATAGGAAAGCACCTGTCAGTTATTTGAAAGAATCTTCTGTCAACATCAGATTAAAAAAAAAAAATATTCATTTTCACCCAACTTTGAAGTATATTGAGAATTTCCACCAGAGGTATTACAAAATTTAAATTGCATTAAAATAAAGAAGCAAAACAGTATTCCCAGCTCTTATATCTACATCTCTCAGTATTTCATGTTTTATTCTAGAGACCAAACATCTTTAGGCAGGTGATAAAAGTCACATGGAAAACAAACAACAATAAACCGCAACAAAAAAATCCCATATAAACTAAGATTCTTCAAGTCTCTATTCCTGAGCTGTGAGGGAAGGACTGAAAAGTTCAATCACAAGCAGCCAAAATAAACAAAGCCACCTTTCAGACTCTGAAACCTCAATACTTTGGGTCAAAGTACAAAACATGACACTAAACAGATACTAACGCAAGACTTGTAAATCTAGAAATGATATATAAAAGAAAGCACATTAGCACAAGCCCTTGTTTTTGATAGCTATAAGCTTTTGCACTTCCTACATTAAGTGATGACTTCAGTAGCCTGCATTCATCGATGCGTGTTTGCGTATGCTTGGTTCTTTAGGCACAGAAAGTACAATTTTTTTTCCAAATTAGTATTAGAAAGCAAGCAGAAGGAGCTAAAGTCAGTTCTTTCTCAGCCTCACCAAACCAACTCGGCTCAAATCCAGAAGAGAAAGAGGAAGAAGGTCCAGTGAGATCCCACTTAAGCATAAGACTGACAAATACCCTTGCTAGGGACAGAAATATCCAGGGAGAGATAAACATTGGGTAGGGATATTACCTGGCACAGTGGCCAAGATGAGCCACACAACTCTACCCGTTCTCACCCAACTCAGTATTCGTCAGGTGCATAAATGCTAACCCCATATAGTTTAGGCATAATGCATTTAGTTCTTAGGTAAAAAGAACTTATTGCCAAATTTATTTATCTCTCCTGCCAAATGCTACCACTCTTTTTTTGTTTACTCATATACCAACTTCAAAAGAAAAACCCACCATTTTTAGTAAAGAAAAAATCAGTTTGTTTAAGCTGAAGGTTTGTTTTTAAATAGTTATCCTTTACAGTGACAACTTCATTATCAATTAGTCAGGAGTATCAGTGAACATGAAATATTCATCACATAGAAGTTGTCAGGGGTTGAGTTGACTATTCAATACTGTGCTGCTGTAATGCCAGCTTCAAAATAAAAGTTCCAGCTGTAGCAAAGTATCATGCGGCTTGAAGTTCAGATTGGAACATGCGATGCTTCCTGTTCCGGTTGCTGCTTCAGGTCTCCCATTTTTGGGGTGTTTCTCTCTTCTGCCGGGGGTGCTTCTGCATGCTTGGGCAGGACAAATCTTCTTAATTGGTGGCTTCCATGTTTTGCAGTGCATTTTTTTGCAAATAGGTTAAAGGAAATTGTGTGTTGGGTTAGTTCCAGTAAAACTTCATCTCAGCTCTTTCTCTTAACCCACAGTTGGTTTTTGTGTTACTTCTGTGGCAGGAGAGAGGAGGGCTTTTGAGAGGGCTATGTCAACCCATAATCAGTAAAACTATTTACACAGGGAGACAAGACCATCCAAATTTTCTGGCTTCTCACACTTGTTTTATGAGCTTTATGGTTTGATTTAAACTGAAAATAGATGGTACTTTGAATTTTAATCAGTATTTCCAGAAACACCGTGTAACACACACATTCAAGAATTAGGCTTTTTCTCTTTTCACAGAGGGATAAGAACACAGAAATTCCTAACTTTCTCAATGAAGACTCCTCGACAGCATTCCACTCTGTCAAAAATCCAGGACCAAACTATTGTCTAAGGTATTTTTTTGTTTTCCTCTGGATTCACACACACAAGAAAACCCCACATATGTATATATCCCACTATTTATTCGGCTAGATTCTCATATGAATCTTGCTGAGTGACAGTTAAGTACAACTTAAGCCAAACTCAACTGTTCATTTGCACCATATGGACGTTTATAAAAGTCTAATATTAAAGAAACAGTAGCTTTCTGCACCAGAAAGTCCATAGAGCAGAGCAGTCTTAGCATTTGACGATGAGCAGTATCACCATTACCAGAAAACCTGAACTTCTTGGAGAAAGTAACTCAACTAAACCTTGGTCTGCGTAGTCCAACATACAGGTATCTTCCAATCCAGTACACAATAAAACTCAAAGACATTAGAAGCAATGTTCAGATGGACCACATTTTTTTTTCCTAGAAGGCTAAACAGCTGACTTCAAGTCATTCAAAAGACACCATAGCTGAAGAATTATTTTCTCCCTTCCTTGACATGTTCCATCTCCTCATTAATAACATTCTCCAAGAAGTAGAAATCCATTTCTGAATATTTAATTGCAATTGGAAAAAGATGACAAAATACAAAGTTTTATTGTACTTTGGATACAGAAAGGTATTACTTAACTTCTCCCATTTCCTTTGACTTCAAGTAAAAGTAATAAGCAAAATTAACAGTTTCACCAATTAAGCTTGAAAACTCGGAAAGGATTTTGTCAAATAAATTTCAATGGCTGAATCTGTAAGTTGCCATTCCCCACAGAAGTGCAGCATTCCTAGAATGAACTAATGCCCTTCAGTAATACAGAAAGTCAGTCACTTAGGCAAGGCAGGACTTATAAGAGACCAAGGATTAGCATCTCTGAACACTGGAGTAAACCAAAGCATTTTGGATCCTCTGTCAATTCAGAGCTCATCATGTTTTGTAGGGTCCATACTGGGTTTGATGAAGACTCCCTCCATTGCTTTCCAGTAGTTGTGATGATTAGCAGTAGGCATGCCATGAACTTCTCGTTGGCCTCTAATGGGGTGGCCATACTGCTCCCCTGTTATTGAAAGGAACACCTCTGTTCCTACGTGCTTGAAGCGCACTGCATCCTCCCGCTCCCAGTAAGTCCCACTGCATTGCACAATCCATATATCAAGGTCATCTCCTTCGCCATCATCACCAAAGGCACTTACTTCCTGTTAAGAGACACAAACTTCCAAATGAAAATGTAAGCAAACACCTCCACACACAAGAACATCAACCACAAAGTCAGTACAGTTTAAAGGCAAGGACGGAGAGGGGAGGACAAGTGTGATCATATTGCTTTGTCAACAGTTACCCCATCCAGAAGCAGCCACTTTCTATCACTACAATCTGAACACAAAAGCGTCACTCCAACACGCAATCTGAGCAAACAGTGCCAGCAACATCCAACGTACATTACAAATGAAATGAAAGAGGACTTGAGCACAGAGATCAGAATGATTCTTCTGACAAAATTTAAAAACCCAACCAACACTAATGCTGATGGAAAGTTTCCCCACTCAAAAAAAGGTTGTAGCTGTTGGCATTTCATTCTGTAGTACGACCATCTTCACAGTTACCATTCCAACAATTTTTTACAGCATGTGTTTCTAGCACAATATCCCACCAATTTAGCTCATTAAGTAATCGTATTCCTCTTTTATACTTAATCATAATAAGCTTACAACTGAGGCAACAACTATTCTGGTTTACACTCTTTCTTCAGATAGACAAATAAATGGCAATTTAACAGAATTAACAAAGACTATTAAAGCAAATTAATTCCTGATAAAACAGAAGTCAAATTATATTTCATTATGCACAAAAAAGAATTCCAAGTATTTCCAGAAATGAGACTGGCTAGGACTCCAGAGAGTCTTTAATTCTTAAAATCTGGTAAGCGACAAAACACTTGAACTGCAATAACTTGTACCCAGTACCCTAAAATCTTAGAGTCACGTTAATCTCATCTAAAAAGTATAAAGAATAATATACAGAGACTCCAACTTCTGTTAAGAATATGAAACAAAAGTTTTGTGTCTATGACTACATCATAATTTGGTGTCTCCAGGCACAGTCCTGTCAGGCTCTGGGAAGCCACACAAACCTTCGTTTCTCCTTTTGCCAAGATACTGTGCAAACACACAGCAAAACCAAGGAAGAACAACCACAGCTTCTCAACATTTTAAAGTTAATGACAATGTTATATGAATTATCTAAACTGAAAAATGAAAACTGGGGAGAGGTTTTAGAGTCAATTTGTTCTTGAAATAATTCTGAAATGCTATTTTTTCATCTTTTGTTTTAATACCCAGATCAGCTAGATACACTCCACAAACCTAGACCTTACTGTTTCAGCCACTTTGCTCATGATATATCTCTTTCACAAAGTGTAAGGTTTTCCAGCTTTGTATGTAATAATCCCTCTATGTGACCCGAGGGAAGACTAAAGTGACCACTAATGACAAGCTTCCAACACCTTTTTGTTATGAGATTTTCTGTCTTGGAGAAGCATTTGTTCAAGGACAAGACTGGGACCTAATTACAGTCAGAAATTACACTCTGAGATATATATATGAAATAATAAATAAATACGATTGTGAGAGCAGATTAATTTTTCCTGTGGAAGGAGGACAGATAAGTAAGAATAGTGAACCAGGATAGCATGATGACTGTGACTAATAGACTGGATCACCAAGGAAATTGGATATCAGAATGTCTAGTGTTATAGCGCATGATTAATTGCTTTGCTCTAGAGCAATCTTCACAATGTTCAGAGAGGTTCCCACTCTCCTATACCTTGAAAACAACAAACATTTCCTAACAATCTTTCCAGATGTAATGGTGCAATATTGAAATAATAAGTAAATAAATAAATAAAAAATTAAATAAATAAAAAAAACACCACCAAAACCCCAACCAACCAACCAACAAACCACCCAACAACCCAGACTTATTTAAAGCTACTGTGAAATACCAATACTGGTATATAATAAATTGTTCCTCTGTCAAAAACTTCAATACATTAACCAAAATGCAAAAAGGTAAATACTTGAACTCTGGATATGCATAGCTGTACGGTTTCTGGTAGCTGGCAATCAAGCCCCATTCTTCAAAAAACACAGAGACACCAGAGGGACAATAGCACGCACTATTTATACAAAATCTTAAGATTTAAACCAACTCACTTGGTTATTGGAGAGTGGTGATGGGAAGTGATGAGTGTGTAAATTTTTTCCTGTGTTAACGTGGGTAAGTCGTATAGCCTGCCCACACTTCACTGGTGTCCCACGCTGACAACCGCCATCATTCTTCCCACGGATCCGCCAGTAACTGTTAGCATCATCTGAAGCTTCAACTCCTGTCACTGACTGTTGCCCACTTCCTGTTTGAATAGAATTAAACAGCAGGAGGCTTAACCCACTTCTCCAGTTCAAAAAGTCCTGAAAGAATTAAATTGCTTTCATGCCTTCATGTTTAAGAGATGTTTAATTCTCACAGTCCATTTAGTGACCGCAGTGAGAATGCGGGTACCAAACAATCTTTCAGACTGAAGAAGTTAAACACAGCAAGTGTTATCAGATATAAGTTGTTAAAGTCTGTGTGATGGAAACTATTCACACCATCCTGTCTTTCCCAAAACCACTACCAAACACCCTTCTTGTCAGAATAGACACTGGGAAGATACTGCTGAGGCCCCAGCTACAGAACTAACTTAGCTCACGGACGAGGGCAAAGTATTCCTGTCACACCCCCGACTGCTAAGGCCTATGGAGTGCACCTGCAACAGCTTCCTGTACCCCAGGCCTCGAGCATCCTCCTCTCCCTGCCAAGCTGGCAGGTCTCCAGTGCACCCCATAACCCCATACCAGGTCTGCTACTCCCTTTGCACCAGAGACTCCAATCTCACCAACCTCAAAGCTCCTGCCACCGCTGACTGCCTGCCCCCTTTAGCCATTTATCTGCCATCCCGCCAGTTTCCTACCTCACTCACCGCTTCAGCCCCGACACTACGTCCCCCCGTCACAGCCACTTCCCTGTCCCGTCCCCGCTCCTGCAGCCTGTCTCCGCGCCATTTCCCTGCCTCTCTCACCGCTTGTCCCCTCAGGGCGTCCCAGCTCCCGCCACTTTCCACGCCCCCCTCACGCCATTTCTCAGCCCCTAGCCCCACAGCGCGGCGCCCCCTCGGCCTGCTCACCGGAGCCGTACTTGACCTCGTGCGAGTGGAGCCGCACGCTGTGGCGTGTGTTCAGCAGCTTGAGAACCGAGCCGCAGGTAACAGCACCCGGCGCCGGGTCCCTGCCATGACACAGCCCACGCAGCAGCGCCAGGAAGAGGAGCGTGGTGAGGCGGCAGCCACCCCTCATCGCGCCGCGCCGCCCCGCACCCCGGCCCGGCCCGTACCGCTCCCCCTCACCGTTCTCAGCGAAGCGCGCTTCCGCACCCCTCCGCGTGCCCAGCCAATCGTCCCGTATCAGTACCGCGGCCGACCAATCCCCGCCCGCTCTCCGCCCGGCCTCGTTTCCGCATTGGGCCACGGATGGGTGACCTCACGGCCGGGAGCCCTATGGCAGGAGGAGCTCATTGGGCCAAAGGAGAAAGGTGACCAATCAGAGCAAGCGGCGTGGCACCTCCTAAGGAGGACGCGAAAGAAGACCTCGGCGATGTTACCTCAGAGACGCTGCAGGGCAGTTCTTGGTCCGTTTCGGCCCCCCCAGACCCTGGGACCCGCAGTGCCTCCACCCTCGGATCCCTTTGCACCTGAGACCGGAGCATTTTTACCCGCGTCTGCCGGGCGCCCCACCAGGTGATAGGCTGGAGCAGCCCCGAGGCAGAGCTGACCAGAATCCTTGTGCTTCTCTCACGGGAAGTTGGCTTTTGCTAAGAACTGGTTTGTGTCAGAGGAGAGCAAGGCCAGGGGTGTTACAGCTGCTTTCTTGCCTAACATAGCCAAGGCTGTGAGAAAAACAATAGCTGGGTCACTCAGACTGATAAGGGCCTTGGGAGAAACCATGCTGCCAGTAGGGATAGCTGGTTCTCCTCAGAGCTAGAGATGAACAGATGTGCTCATAGTGAGAGCACTGTCAGACATTAACCAGCTCGAGGGTTACCCGCCCAGTTGTGGGTAATGGCATTCAGCATTGGCACAAACAAGTCACTCAGCTTGCACTGGCTCTGCAAGCTCTGTAACTGTACCCATTGGGGGTGGGGGTGTGGTTTAAAGAGAAAAGGAACAATATTGAAAAATAAAGGAATTTCATGGTAGTGAACTGTCTTGCATAATAATACCCCAGTGGTCCAGCAATTTCTGAGTTAAATCAAAGCTGCTGATGCCAGGACATAAATACTATGTAAGGAACTAACAATGGTGGCTTTAGCATTAAGCTGTAATGATCATGTATTTGCTTTTGGATCTGGAAGCTGACCTTTTGTGATTCATCCTCTTAAGTTCTTCTAATGAGTGTATGAAGCTCTATTATGTATGAATACAGCCACATAAATTAACATACATACTGTCTTCTGCAGAGTTCAGCAAAGTGAAGAACCACATACCCCCTCCAAAAGGTTTACTTCATCAACAGGAAGCAATCATCAAAAAATGACAGAAGAACTCCTGCATAGCCCATTAGCCTTTGCTTTTGACACTGCTCATTTGATTGACCCATCGATCATATCAGAGAGTCTTGTGTAACACTCTCAAGAATAAAAAGTAATTTAACAGCAAAAGCTTGTGACCTTCTCAGCAGCCTGGAAGCAGGTAGAAGGACACGTGCTTTGAGGCTTAAGTCTTTGTAACAATGGTATTCTGTGCGTGCAACAAGAAGGAACTGCTGCACTGCACTTTCTATTATGGATGATTTAGAAAGCACTTCAGTGGTGCTGGCTATTGGTAACATTGTAAGATGTTCAGCTGACTCTGTCTCCTCTACCACTTCTGGACCTGCAAGGCTTTTTCTTACTCATGTGATAGCACTCAAGCGAATGATTAGTTCACTTTATGCTGGTTTTGGCCCATCTTATATAGCTATACCTGCAGCTAGGAAAAACCTCTGGTTTACATGTCAGGCCTGCATTAAAGCAAGCCCAAGTACTGAACTCAATCACATTTGTGCACCTGGACACACACAGACAGACTGTGCTTTTCTGAGGACTAGAAACTCGTTTCCTAATGCTGGAATGATTGCTCATAGAAAAGAAAAAGATCATCTATTGATAGCCAAATGCCATATTTCTGTTATTCCAAGAAACCTTGCTGTTCCAGCCAGGACAACAGCTTGCCTTTGCTGCTGCTCTTATAAATGAGGCAAACCCAGATGTCTGTGGTTGCCATTTTAGCCGTGGAAAATCAATCATATGGGGCTTTAGCTGGCACCTGTCTGTCTTTCTGGGAGGTCGCTGGGTCTCAGTGCATTTAGTGCCATTTACATGGTGCTCCCTACAATGCTTTTCAGCCCTACTTTAGAAACATAATTGGGTTAGAACGGTTGCCAACAAAGAACCCCATCAATGCCAAACACCCGTGGCAATTAACAGCCACCTCATTGCTACAAGGCCCACTATTGTTTCCGGTAAGTTACAGGTAAAATTGCCTCAGAAATTATGTGACAATCCACACTGGTAATGGAAACATCAGTCTTTTTGGTAGGAATCTCATTATGATTTTCATTTAACCACATGAACAAAAGACTCAACAGTGCTGTAAAAAGGGAAAATGTAAATGGAATGCCTTCTGCTTTTGATCACCTCTGTAGTCCTCACGCACACTTGCTTTTCCAGGATTTTGAGCATGCCTACTGTTTCCACTCAGGTGCACCTGTAGGTATATGTGGGCCCTCCCTGGCAGGCAGGGTTTAGTGGGTTTTGCAATGCCAAATGCTTTTAGCATGTAAGAATGAGAAATCTGTGGTACAAAAAAAAATCTACAAAACCAAAACCAAATGAAAACAAAATAAACCCAAACCAAATAAAATAAAACAACAACAAACCATCAACCAAAAAAACCCCACAAAACCCCCCACCAAACCCCAAAACAACAAAAAACCACAAACAAACCAACCCGTACTGGCACAAAGCAACTGCTAGAAAAGGATTTTCTACTTCTTTTATACCAACTGTTGTTAAACATGCTCTAAGCTTTCTTGTCTGCTTCCTATGACAAAAGCAGTGACTGACAACTAAGGTAGCATAGCCAGAAACTCCTGGGCTTGATCTACACCCCAAAAAACACTGGTGCACCTTTAAGTATAAATAGCCTTGAGAATACTGCAGGAACATTGCTTGGATTCATTCTCAGACTGTCCTTAGCCTTAGGCAAAACAGTAAGGCACAGTTCTGAAGATACTAATATCTGATAAAAAAATAAATCCATATGAGACATTTTATTGCCTTTTCTCTGCATCTGGTCCTTTCTCTGACAGCAAAAAGGATGAACTATAATGAAATCAAGGAAGTAACAGTAGAGCATCAGCCCTGTTAGCAGTCTGAAAATGGGAAGGTAGATCAAAATTCACCATCAATGAGAGACAGTTTCACTGAAGACCACAGGCCTGCTATCCGGATCAGAGAGGATCTGAGTTTTGTACTTCATGCCAGGATTTAATGCCAAGTTAATAATGTCACAATGGCAGATCTTGCCTTTCACCTTCCTAGTACCATGCACCTTGTCTGATGTTCACATTATTTTGTGCTGGTATAAATTCAGATGATTTCAGCAAAAAGGAAGGCGACAGGTATACCTGATGCCTGCTGTACACGGCAGCTTTTTCACTCTTGGCTGATAAGACCCTGGAATTTGGGTAAATCCTTTTAGTGCAAGACAGAAGCATCTGCTCTATGGAGTGGATCTGAAATTGTAAAAGGACTAACCAGAGGATTTCCGTGTGTTTATCCAGTATCATACAATTAGTTTTGAATTAATTTGGAGCAGTGCTCGTCGTTTTCATCTCAGGTAGCAATGCTTGTGCCCAGGGGTTCAGATGAGCTACCTCTGGGTAACTACCCAGAATTCGGTAACCACTCCCTCTGGCATGCCTTGCCATTGTGCACACCCAGATTTCCCCTAAGTGCTCCTGCCAGTCACCTTCCAAGCTGGGTGTCGTAAGCATGGCCTGGAGCAGAAGTGCCCCTGCTTTGTCCCACAGCAGCTCATCTCACCCTCAGCTGCGACCCATCACTCCAGGGCAGACCCCCTCAGCAGCTGTCAAACACACCCACGCTAGCAGAGATACCCGCACAGACAGGTCTTTTCGGCAGCTACGTGGGAGCAGGCAAGGGCACATTCTGCACTTCCTCGAGCTGTCCTTCAGCGCCCTTGCTACGCGTGCTAGGAGAAAACCACCCTGCCCCGCCAAAAAATGGCGTCCCCCTGCGTGGCTGCCTCCTACCCAGCGGGCCCCGCACCCGGGCGAGGCAGCCATGGAGCAGCGCCACGGCCGCCGCGGGGCACGTCGGGAGCTGTAGTGCGGAGGGCGCGGCCCCGGGACGGGACAGGCACGCAGAGGAGCACCGGCAGCACCGGCGGGCTGTGTCCTGCAGCGGGTCTTGTGGGTCCGCACTCCCACCCTGGGACGGGTGCCCTCAGAGCACTGGCAGGCACCCTCATCCCTACTCGGACCTCACACAGCACAGAGGTTTCCTGAAACACGGAGGAACCCAGCTCCTCGCCCGGGGCTGGGCACGGCCGGGAACTTCAGGAAGTCTGGCACGTGCAGTACAGTGCTCCTCATGGTTGCGTTTCCTCGCTTCTGTCCAGCGCTCTTGCATGTCACCTATCGTAGTCTCTGCACAAGCCCACTCCTTTTCTCTTCGTTTCTGCGCTACGCAGTGCTCACCATCTCCTGCCCTGCCGACTGACCAGCCGGTTTTGAGGGGACAGCAACCTCAGAGCCACCACTTTTTCTGCAAGGAGAGTTGAAATTGGCCAAGGCATCCCACTGCTACTGAGAGGAGACTGACTGGCACCGTTGTTTCCTCCGCAGAGAGATGAAAAGCCTTAAGTTAAGCATTGCTGCCGAAGCTACTGAAACTCAACAGTCTTGTAAATATTTGAGGCTGGGGAAGATAATAAAATGTTACCTTTTCATTTAAAAAAAGCAGATTTTACTTTGTCTCATTCTAAACGTCTTTTACAATTTACATTTTGACAAAATTTAATGCAAGGAAAAGACAAACCAAGTCCTGCTGTGCTACCATTGTAATCCCAAATGAAGTAAGTCACTGCAGTCAGGGGAACAAGGAAAAGAAAAAATATTTTAGAAATGTCAACAAATGGCTAGTTGGAAGCATTAATTATTAGGAAGTGCTTTTGTGAGATACAGGAAACCTCTAAATCTGCTACTGCATAACTCAAAAGTTCAGCGAAAGATGTTCAAGCTGAAAAGCAGTGAAGCATGTGAGAACGGAGAGAGCTCCTACTGGCTTCTGCAACTAAGATAAGGTAGGATTGTTTTGTTTCAGTTAAGCTGGAAGATTCAGTCTGTTCTTAGTACGTGCCCTGGTTTATGCAGCTCCACTAGAAATGTGGGCCAATGTTCTCATTCATGTCTTGATTGAAGAGAAGAGAATAACCAGAGGAAGCATGCCTTGCCTTTCAGCTCCAGGCTGAATTTGTAATAGCCTTTCCTTCAGACTATGTGGGGTTGGCTGCAAGGGCTATTTTGGCAGCCAGCTGGGGTAGGCAGGCTGCAGATGAAACACTGTGCTGGGATCCAAGGGGGATGTGGCACAGTAGCAGCATTTGCTTGCTGGACAGTTTTTTTTCTTCCAGTCATGGGAAGAAAAGATGGATAAGCAAGAGTGAAATCAGAAAAGAACAGCCTCCAGGAACTGCTTTCAGTATTTAAGAAGGATGTTACCATCAATAGCATTAAACACATACTAATGTTAAGAATACTGAAAAGCCAAACTTGTCTAAGATGCTTATGTACTGTCTCTCACCTGTGCACAAGCAAGCAGCATGAACAGTCCTAGAAAGAGGCAGAAAACCTGTTTGCTTTGGCAAAGGCAGTAGGTACTTGGTTTTGATTCATGACACTACTACAAAGTTGTACTGAGTACATTCCCTCATCAATGAGTGAAGCCCTGGGGCAATGTGGGTAGGCTTTGTAGTTCATCTCCCAGAGGGGAAGCAAGGAGCAGTTGTACAAATATCCAGCCTGAAATATCGAGGGTACTGAAAAACACAGAGCATCAAAAACTTTTCTTTCACAGGTACATATAACTATTATATGATGAAGATGCTCATAGGAATTGCTGAGATGAAGTTTTAGTAAGTTCTTCAAGGTATTTTTTCATGGGTTGTTTGGAATTTAGTTTACATGCATATTTTATGAGGAAAGAGTCACTAAAGGGGCAGAAGTCTATCTCCGGCTCTCACTATGATTCCCTGTAGTCAGCGTTCATTTGCATGTCTGGGAAGAGTAATCTTTTAAAAATGATGAACAGCTAATGCCCACTTTAGATCCATTAGATGTTTCCATGCTGCAAATTTCAGGGCCTAGAGGGAGAGCACAGCCTGCACCGCAGCACCCCGGCCGCGCACACTCCACCGGCGCTGGGTCCTGTCTGACTTCATCCCGCCGGTGCGGGCGGCGCTGCCAGCCGCTGCCGCCGCGGAGTTCGCAGCGCTGCGGAGGCGCAGGCCTCTGCGGTGGAACCGCCGCTTGCCGCGGGTGAGCTCTCGGCTGGGGATGCTCGGCAGCGCCGGGGAAGCGGGCGGGGATGCGCAGCGAGGCGGCTGCACAGTTCCGCCGCCTTGGCAAGTACCCCGCGCAGGGGCAGCGGCGGGCAGCGGAGAGCAGCACCGCAGCGCCAGCAGCCGCCCGCACCTAGCGCCGGCCCAGGACACGGGAGCGGGCAGGAGCAGAGGTACGCACCGCCCCGGGGCGGAGGGAGCCTGCTAGGGCCCCCATCGCAGCGGGAGGGCAGGGCCCGAGCCGAGCTGCGCTGCTGGAGGCCGCTCCTTCCCGGTTCATCCCGGGGACACGGCTCAGCCGCGCCATGGCGCGCACCACTCTCCATCCGCTCCGAATGCCACCGGGGATTCGCGATAGCAAGGCGTCACGGCTGCTTCGAGTGCTTCACACCCGGTGCCATTTCACCGGGCTCTGCGGACGGGCTGTGCCGTGGGAGAAGGCATTTGAACCCCCTGATGCAGGCTCAATCGATTAATTCGGCGAAATCCCTGCCTTTTGTACTGCAGCGCAAGGTGCGGCCGCCTTGGCGCCCAGAGGCTCTGCCGCTCTGGCTGCCCGAGCGTGCAGGTACGGCGTGAGCTGGGCGGCCACACGCAAATCCGGCTGCTGAGCAAGCTGCGAGACGGCAGCAGGCTGGCGGAGCAGGAGGAGTTAGTCAGGGCTGAGTCACGGTTAGGTTCGCCCCCGTTGAGCCTCTCTTCCTGCGTGTCTCCGATCTGCAGGCTGCTGACTGTTCCGATTTTCAGTCCTTTACTCTTTTTTTTTTTTTTTTTTTTTTTTTTTCCTGCTAGGGATGACCTCTAAGAATGCTTCAGGTGAAGCTAATAGTAACCGGAGATGACTTTGGCTACTGTCCTCGGAGAAACCAAGGCATCGTGGACTGCTTCCTGGCTGGTGCGGTGTCTAACGTGTCCCTTCTAGTCAACGGAAGTGCTGCAGCAGATGCAGCCAAACTGGCAAGGAGGTAAGCTACTTTCTTTAGCTCCTTCGTGGAGAGCCTCCACAGGCTATCCAGGGAAGGCCAAACCTATAAAACTTGTTATTTTGTAGCTCCAGTATAAACATTAAGTCATAGCCCAGGCTGGTATAAGAAAACTGGATTCGAGTTACTAAGACACTTGCTAGTGAAACCAGTGATCTCCATAGCTATCTTGGCTCTTCCTCTAGTGTTAACCACTGCACTGCACATTTTTTCCCCTTTGGGATAGAAAGTCACTTACACAATCTGACTAGTAGAGTTTGGATTTGTTGGACTTTCACACACTTCTAAAACATGCACGAGACTTAAAGTCTGCACTAATATACCCACATCAGACTGCTACTGCTAGAACTGTTAGAGCATGGAAGTACAAATCTTTTAAAGCTCTTTTACTTTGAGACATTTCAGTCAGGCTGAGAACAGAGTCAGCCAGTTTCATTGCACGATCAGGGAATGTTACAGAGGGCTATAACAGCTCACAGTCAGGGCTTGGTTCTTCCATCCCAGAAAACTTTTCAAAAGGCAGCTCAGTATTTCTATTCATTTTAGGCTTAATAAATTAAAAACTGCATAGATAAAGAGAGGGGCAATACCTGCCACCTTTGTCCTTCAGGAACTTTTAAGAGGTTGCTGGCCCAGTTGGCTCTGTAGGAAATTGAATACTATGTGCTGCTCTCATGGACTATCCCAGCAAATCCTTTAATAGGAAGTATTACTTGCATTTAGAGGCTAAAACCCAGGTAATGCTTCAGCTCCAGTGTAAGAAGGCACTTGGAAGCAGGAGTATGTCCTGAAAGAGAGAGCAGCAGGGTTGAAAAGCAGAAAAGGAAAGGAGCTGTACTGGTACTAGAAGAGCAGAGACCTTACTTTTCAAAAACAGCTGCTGCAGGGGACAGTATTGTGCGAGTCCTGCTGTCCTTGTTTGCTTTGAGCTTCTTGCCACGATTTTAGGAGTACTTGGAAATTGCTTGTAGATTGTTTAGATCTGGGTGTTACTGGAAAGCCAGAGTGTGTTGTTAATGGCAAACTGATCTCCTGTTAAAAAGGTTAGAGATTACCTACAAACACTGACAGAAGAACTGCTTCTGGGATGATAAGGGGAGAGGCAGAAGGACACAACACTGTTGAGGTGCCTGAAATCCTGTTAGTAAATTGAACAAATGAAATGTAAACCACGGAGATAAAGCCAGCACTTTATCACTCAGACATGGAGGCACCACAGGACCCTTTAAGCCAGGATGCTCTGGCAGTGCTGTTAGCTATTTTAGCTGTGGTCTTCATCAGGCTTTTAAATATAGAATCTGCCTGGCCTCCTTTCCATAGCCAGAAAGTAGGACATGTAATCAGAGGTTTAAAAAGCATCTTTGAATCCAGGTCATGACACTTGCACTGACAGCTGATATGAATGTGAAAAGCCAGGTTGGAGGGCAGGTGACAGCAGAATCTGCAACAATTTCATTCTTTTGGGGGTCGTTTAGAATTGTAAATGTGAATTAAATGGATTTAAGTCTATTTCTGAGAATATAAAGCAGGATGAATTTGACATAATTTGTCAGTACTGAAAATCAACAGCCCAGATTCTGCCATTCCTCATTTGTTTAAGTTTCTGTAGCTGTATTCAGCCCTACCCAGCATGGGGGAAGCATTTGCAAGCTTGGGGAAGAGTTGTTCATGTTCTAATGCAAGTCCCACTGCTCATCACTGCAGGTCTGAGCTCTGTCTCCTCACTTGGTTTTCAGTTAATTGGAGACAGGCAAAGCTGCTTAGTACCAAGACAAATTTTCTTGCAGGATAGTCCTAAAGCATTTCCTTAATTCCAGAGGAGCTGTGTCGTCCCTTTTCTGAAGGATGCTCACGATGTCCTACAGTATTAGGACTTTGTATCCTTCAGAAAAGAACACTTTTCCTCTGTAATGTCATTCTTTCCTTCCTTCTCATAGTAATTCTGTAGGCTTCTGGGTATACTATTTGTTGCCCTGTGTTTTGATTAGAAGCATTGGCAGAAATGTGATGGTAGTTAGCAGGTCTTTGTACCAGCTCTAACACAAACACATTGGAAATCAGCAAAACCAAGCAGTAAATAATGCACCTTTTCTAATATCTAGGTTCTGGATTTGAGCCTTTTCTCATTCACTGTCACAATTGGGCTCAAAAAAGGGACTCTCACTTGAAGCAAAAGGGAAGCTTCAGCAGAGTGACTAACCTATTAGTAGCACTGCTAGAGCAGTGTGTGACCAGAAAAGGTGCGAGAGCAGACTTCCACTGGTGGGGTTCAGCAGCTCAAAGTTTTTCTCTGTATGGGACATGGACTGAGTGTGACTTCCTGGTTGTCCTTATAATATAATCTCATTCTTGTAGTTCTCAAGCCAAACCCTTGAAGTCAAACAAGTCTTCCTAGTGATTGTTCCAGAGCCCTTTCCAGTGATTGGAAGGGTTACTTTGTTACCTGTAATGAATAGGACCCTTTTTTTTTTTTTTTTTTCTTAGAAAGATGGTGATAGCAGAAATAGAGACCTAAGACTGCTGCCATATTTCTACCTCCACCCTTCCTTTTATCAGCCAGCTCAGCTCTGACTATTGGGACCCTTTCAAGATGATTATATCCAAATACTTGATGAAAAGTGACATGTTTTGGACCACAGCCTTAGTCTTCCTGTTAGTTTCTCTTTTTTGCAGTTTAAATGCTGAACATCAGTTACACAAAAGCTGAAGCCCCCACAACATCTGGGTACATTTAACAGAAGAATCCAACAAAACCACATTTAATTGCTGTCTATGTTTTCACTTCCTTTCCCATCAACACTAATTGCAAAATGTGTGTGTAAATTGTGACTTAATTTTGACCCTCACAAGTCAACATCTGACTAATCTAGAAGTTTCTTATGCTTTCTCATCACCCTTTTATCTGACTGGTAATCACACAGAAGACGGTTCCACTGCTGAACTGTGTTTGGATTAGGGGTGGGGCCCAATCTGAGGCCTTAAACTAGAATCCCAGATAATATTAATTTCTGGCAACAGCACTTTTTGCTGATGTCTGGTCACAGATATAGGAGCTTCAGTTGATAGAAAGATAGAATTGAAATCACATCTTTAAGCTGCAGAGGCTTTGGAGTGTGTAGGTCCTTAGCAGTAATGGAGCAAGACAAGAAGCTGTGTGATGAAAGACAGTCATATCATGCAATTTGCTGAAGGGTAGAAATGGGGAGGGCTTGGGAAAAGCATGAAAATGCCAACCTGGGGAAACTAAGACGTGTACTTTGCACAAAGCACAGCCTTGCTTTGCCTTCAGATACTTGGATGATTACTGAGGCAGGACATCTAGATACAGATACTCACATGAGGCTCTTAATTGTGTCACACTTGGGCTGAAACCTGATGAACCAGTAATTTCCTGGATAAGGACATGAATAGGATGTTGAAGGTGGGTGGTGAAGGGAAAGGAAAGCCTTCAGCTGATTAATAATTCCCACAGCCACTGCAAATGGCTCCCAGCAACACAGGGACTGCACAGAGCCCATGCTGTGGCCACGCAGGACCCAGAGCACTGCTGTGCATCCACCAAGCTCAGAAACATGCAAAGTTGGTGGAGGGCACTTTAAGGAGTCACTTAATACAGTAACAATCTCTAGGAGCCCTTTACTGCTAAGGATATGAATGGACAGGGATTGCAGCAGCACAAAAGTCCATTGGCTCAGCAGAGGCATTTGTTCAGAGCTCTCTTGTGGCAAAGCAAGCAACTACTTGAAGCAGTTTAGCTGATTGTATTTCCTCTCTGCGTTTGATAACTGGGTTGGGCTTGCTGACTCAGAAATCTTGCCAGCCTGAATTCCTTGGTCCTTTAATGCCCTTTGTAGCATTTGTTGTAAAGATATATTCNAATTTTCTTTTCCCTCTCTCACCTCCACAAGGGATGCTGAGCAGACAACCACAGGGCCAAGCTGGCTTTAACAGCCAACTTTCTCTTAATGGAAACAGCTCACTAATGGATTAACCTCAGTGGCTGCAGAAGCTACTGTCGGACTCTCCTTCCCAACCTACAGTCAGCCCTGTCTAATGTACCTTATGCTACAGGAGCACACACTTGTAGTAGACTTTGTCCTTTGGCTTTATCAGGAGTGAAGTGAACTCTTGTGCTAAATTCTGCTTTACATTCTCTAGGACAGTGGGACAGATATGCAAACACCTAGACATGGGCCTCTCCAAACAGACTGTGGGAGGGTCATTGCTGCTTAAAACAACCACCAAGATGAGTTACTTAGGGACACTCAGCAGATTCCTCAGCATCATCTTGTTTTGGCAACTGCAGTGCTTTTATTGCAGAAGTGAAACTGTTGCTTGAAGCTCAATCCCAGTCTTTTGATTTTGAATCAATTAGCAATTAGCAGTTAGTCTTGACTGGCAATGATCAGCAGGGCTCACCCTGTCCCATCTATAGAGGACTTGGTCAGAAGAGTGGGGGTGAGGCCAAACCCACAACAGCTGAGCTGTATTCCTAGCATGGCATCACATGCTATTATAAAGCTGCTTGAGCTGTTGGTCTCTGCTTCAGTATTTGAGGGAGTAAAACTGCAGGTACTTTACAGGCTTTGAAAACATGTGGGCAGCTATAAAGTAGGTTTGTGAAGCAGAAAGAATTATCTGCCCTCTGAAAAAGAGGCTCCTCTGTGCTATTCCTGTAACTTGACTTTCCTCCATGCCTTTTTTTACAAAGCAGCATGCCTTGGAATTTGCTCTTTGGTTGTGGAAGCTACATTTCAGTGGTGAGGGACACTCAGGAGCAGGAGTTACTCCAGTATGGTTAAAAGAGCCTGTTGGTTCAACCTGAAAGCTTAAGCCTCTGGTCAGGACAGAGCATGACTGGAGTCCTGTCTCCCAAAGTACAGCACAGCTATTTACTATAGTGCTTTATGTTTTGCTCATGTTTTTATCTCATTGCATTTAGGATTCATGAAGTGTCAAGATTATTAGGAAGTAGGTGCTGTATAAGAGCACCATCTGGGTCATTGCTTCCAGAGGAAACACATTTAGGTACATGAAAATGATAGCCAGCAGCAAAGCCCTGCCATATCGGCCTCATTCTCATACCCTTCCAGCATGCCTGCTTCTGTGCATCTCCCACAGATGAGTACTGCTGGACAAGTTCCTTACATGCCTTGTTTTGAGTTTTGGTTTCGGTCCATGTGCCCCAGAGATGTTAAACACTAGCAGCTCCTCTGCAGATGCCTCTGTGTGGCCAGTCTGTCGAACCAGCCCGGACTAACAGTAAAAGAGAACTATTAAGGTGTTCAGCTGGTGTTAGCCAAAGCTCAGAAACACGCTCTAATGTTACACCCAGAGGCTCCCCTTACGGCGAGAACAGGGCCAGCTCCCTCTGCACTTCCACATTCTGTACATTCCCCAGCTCCGGGGCTGGTTGCAGCTCGTGGAGGAGCTGCTCTCACGTTACACAGCGCGACTCTTGGCTCCTTGGTGTCCCACACCTGTCGGAGGGGTTTGGCTCGTCCTGCAAACAGCTTCCTTTGCAGCATTTGAAGCATTGCACAACTGGAGTTAGTTCATTCGATGCTCCTGGGACACAACACTGAGAGGCTCAGCTGTTCATTTCTTGCTCTCGCACAACAGATGAGAAGGAGGGTGCTCAACAAAGAGTTTTCCATCTGCTGATTCATGGTAACACATGATTCCTTTTCTTGCAGACAGTGGCTGTGGTACAAACAATGCTGTCAGCTGATGCAGCCAGTTTCCCAGAGACATGATAAAGAATCTAGGGTAGACTTGTGAGAAAATAAACAAAGCAAAATTCACAAAATCAAACCACAGGTTCCCCTCTGCCATTAGGTTCACACAAAGTACACAGCAGGTCACAGGATAGAGGGGAAACACTCCTGCCACCCCACCCCTTCTCCACTGTAGCTGCTTTCTCCCCTGCCACAAGCTGCCTGCTTAAGGGCCCCCACTGCCAATGACAGCATCTTCCAGTTCTTGTATTAGCCAGGCCTTAGTGTGCACATCATGTGCTCAGACAGAATCAACATTTATCATCAGTTATGCAATCACCAAATCTGAAAAGCCAGAGAGAAGCTTTCACTTCAGAACCTGCTTTGCTCCATTCAGCAACCTCCCTAATCACATGGTGGACTGGAAAGACAGGGACTCATTTGGTTTCACAGAGCTGCCCATACAACTTGATTGATAATATTTATGTCTTTGAGAAGGAGAGGTATCTAGCAACAGACTGCACCATCAGCCTGGAGCACAAGAAGTGGAGGAGACAGGGAAAAAGATTTTCAGTCCTGAAATGGTCAAAGCCTTAAGACCTGAAGAATTGAAATGACTCTGATGTGGTCCAATCCATCCACAGTCATCCTGCCTCCAGTAGCTTGGTGTTTCACTGGTCAGCTCAGGGCAGCAGACAGAAGGGAAAGATCTGGGTTTTGCATACTAAGTGGAGATTGCCCTGTTACAACCTTTGTGGTTCAAGGGTTGTAACAGGGACAGACCATGACAAGTTTTAGCAGCCCCATGCAGAAGTTCCTGGAAATGTTTAAAGCATCACAGACTTGATGGCTTGAAATAAATGGCATACCATGACTGGGCAGCACAGGAGGAATGCTGCAGCTGTCATTTACTTGCTGGGGCAACCAGGGGTCAGATGCTGCCTTGGACAAATTTTCAAAGCATTGTTTTGGCCACTGGTTCTGAGGAAATGCTGATGAAACTTAGCACAAATCTGAGCACTCAGAGGTCCTGTTTTTACTGTAGGGCAATCCACAGCACAAACCAAGAAGGAAGCACCAGCATTCTCCAAAGTCCTGTGGCTGAGAGGAGCCCTACACTGGCCCCATAGCTTATTTTTTTTTTTAATGTTGCAGAGCACAGCTAGTTAATAAATGGTACCCTCTTGATTCCTTAGCAAGGCTCTACCCACGGCCTGCTGACCTCCCTGCAGTAATCCTTCATCTGTGCCAGAGAGATGCTGCTTTGGACAGCTTCACCTTGTCACCCAGTGAGTGATTATCTGCACCAGCAGACAGAACCCTGGGCACTGGGCATTTTCAGCTGCAGCCTCTTGGATCAGGAGAGCCTAAACTCGCAGTATTTACACCTGTGGCCTGTGCTGTTGCCGTAACAGCTGCGTTGGGCACTCCTTATATCTGAATGGATTCTACTTCAGGGAAGCTTTAGAAGCCTCACAAATCTTTGCTAGGGCTGTCTCACAGCCTGGCCCTTCACAGACTCCACAGGATTGTTACTTGGAGGTATTTTGGTCTAGTTGGTGTCATTCTGTTCTCCTCTCTGGAAGAGCAGGGATATGAAGATGTACTCCAGCGAGTACACCACCACTTTTTAGGTCAGTCTGGATCTTTCACTGAAATAACTCCCTTTGGCCATAGTAAGGGAGGTAGAGGTGCAAAGCTTAACAGATATTTCATTCCTGTTGTAGACACAACATGCCAATAGGCCTGCATGCCAACCTCTCTGAGGGCTCTCCTGTATGTGAGCTGCTCAAGACAAACTCTTCTCTGCTCAACCAAGATGGATTCTTCCACGGGAAAATGGGATTCAGAACAGCTTTATCAAAAGGTCTCCTGGATATGTCAGAGGTAGGAGAAAGCCACACACACCCATGCTGCCTGCTTTCCTGATACAGATCGCCTGCACATAACAGCTGAAGATCTTTCCCAGACCCCAGCTGTGGATAAACGTAGAGATAAATGTTGGCTGTGTTGCCTGGGCAGCTGGAGCTGGCTCTCTGGGTCCTGGGCCTAATTCTGCCAAAGGCTCTGCAGCCTTTGAGAACTCAATCCTCCCTGCTTCAGTGCCTGCACACACTGATGTCCTGTTAGCTACTTACCTGAGGGAGTGGAAGAGGCATTGGGGGAGATATTTAGAAAGAGCCTAGAAATCAGGAAAAGAAAAAAGCCAGAGGAGTGCTAAGCAGGCAGTAGGCTTTTCATCACCTTGGGAGAGGCTTTTGTCTCTAGGGAGGTAGCTGGTTTTGCCCCATGAATGTTATCAGGTGATCAAAACTGCCTCTAGGGTATAAGCACCCATTTCCTCATCCATTTCCAAAGGAAATGGGTATTCAGATATTCTCTGTGATTTAGAAAATCCCAGTGTCAGCACCATCCACACAACCAGTACCATAAAAAAAACCACAGCTAGGGGAGGTTCTGGGGAAGCCTGCAGCATCGCAGGTCCATACATCGCAGCAGCTTGTGCCTCCCAGGGCCAGGTCCCAGCACAGTCTCCAGCAGCCCCTGTACACCTTCCTGATCTCAAACTGCTGACAGGTCTTGTTCTGATCCTCCTCTGCTGCACAGGTGAAGCAGGAGCTGAAGGCCCAGGTGGAGTTGTTCCGTGAGCTGACAGGTCATCTGCCTCCTCACATGGACGGGCACCAGCACATCCATGTCCTCCCAGGTAAGAAGAGAGTTCTTCTTTTGCCAGCACTCAGCAGGTGAGAGTCAGCTCAGAAGGAACTCCCTTGCCACGGCTCCCTGGTCAGGCAATAAACCTCTGTTCCCACCTGGGTCCTTCCACCTGGGAGACAGTTCTGGGCCCAAACTGGCTGCTTGGTGGCCTCTGTCTTCCTGTAGCAACACAAGGGGATAAATATGACACAAATGGCCCAGGTTACATCTTTGCCTCCAAGGAAAGATAATTCACCTCGGCACCCTAATTCCATGCTCCCACCACATCAGAGGAGGCAGGCTGACCAGTTTAAACTGGAATGCTTGAACTTGCAAGAGCTAGTAGCTCTTTTAGGTGCCACAGGAACCCCATCTGTAAGTTGTGTTTCCACACCAACCTGTGCTTGCAGGTTTCAGCATGCTTTACAGAGGTGAGCAAGTACCTTTTGTCCTTTATTTGCAAATAAGGTCATTGTGGTACAGAGATGGAAAAGAGAGAGAAAACCCCACTGCAACAGCTGGTTGCCTCAGGACAACGCTGCTCCTGGCAGTTTACCCTTACAATAAATCTGCCTGTACAGGGACCCGATGAAGAACTTGTTCCTGACAGGGCAGTCACCTCTGGTGAACTCTAGGATCACAGTGACTAACTTAGAAGAGATTGCTGGACTAAATGGTTGGTGATGAGGGGAAGGCAAGACACTTACAAGCAGATGTTGAGGGAGTGACATTTCTAGTATGGAAGGAGACTCCCATTCAGATGGCAAAACCTATTTCAGCAGAAGGTAAATCAAACTGAACTGTATTGTCTTACCCGTGGAAAGGAAAGACATCTCTCTGCTAACAGCTTGCTGAGCTGGTTGTCCTATTCCTGATGATGATGTCTCCATTTTCACTTACAGAGGTCAGGCATGTGTTTGCAGAGGTGCTGCAGGAGTATGGGATTAAGTACACACGTGTCCCAATAGAGCCAGGCCTTCATAACTGTGAGTGGATTCCACCAGCCCTGATGGACTTTTATGTGGGAGTAGAGGAAGATTCCTTTAACACAGTGGATGTGTTTACACAGCATGGAATAAGGTAAGGGAGGCGTCGCATATCCTTTCTGTAGTACAGCTTTAGGTGTTATCAGTTCCCGATAGTTTCTTTTCAGACTGGAACACATCACCTTTCTCTTTCCACTCTGGGGCATACAAGAAAGTTCAGCAGCAGTACAGAAGTGCTGGGGGGGGGAGTAAGACTTACTGAGGAGTTTTGTTTGAACAGAGATGACTCACTTCTCACCTGATGGGGATTGTTCTTTCCAGGGTGTGCTTCTCAGTCTTTGCAGTGGAGCTGCATTAGCCTGGCTCCTTGGGACAGTGGGAGGCTGAAGTGCTGGAGAGCACTGGAATTTTAAAAGCATGATCAGAGGGAAGCTTTCAAGAAATAACTTTTCATCTCCCTGCAACAGCAGACAAAAGGTGTTAAGTAGCAAGAAAGAGACTAATTATAAACAAGTGTTTGTTGTTAAAGGCAGGCAAGAAGCTCGGGGGGCTTGTAGTGCCACAGCAGGTGATCACTGCTCTGAGCAAACAGGCTTGTTGGTGTCCTGTATCTCAGGGGCCAAACCCCAAAAGCTCATTCTTCTCCAGTAATATACTTTCTGAAGCTTAAATCAGGTAGCATTTTAGGAACTACAGACACTTCATCTGAGACCCTTGCAGTCACCTGTCGTTTGGGGCATTACTTCTTGAGTCTGGGATGTTGTTTTGGTGTCAGTTGTTCTGAACGCTGAAAGCAGGCTGGCTGCTCGCCGTGGAGCAGCACATGGGCAGTGCTCGAAGGGCACAGCAGCATTGGAGAGTTCCTTGGGGGCGAGGAACCCTCCTGTCAGGACAGGGTCACGACAGGGCCCGCGCAGGGAAACTCAGCGGGAGCCCCGCACGCCAAGGGCCGTACCGACGGAGTGGGGACTACGTCCATGGCGGGAGCCGCCGCTCCCTGACCCAACCCTGCACGGCGCAGCGAGGAAGTGCCGAGGCAGCACAGGGATCTGCGCGTTTATAGCTGCCTGGCTGCTGGCGCCAAGCGAGGGTGAGACAGGGAAACCCGGGAGAATGGATGCAGTCAGCTGAAGTCACAGGGAACCCAGGTCAGCATCTGTGCCGAGGTACCACAGTGAGACCCCGGAGTTCAGTTTCTGGCACTGGGGACTCCACACCTGTGCTCACTGCACAGCAACAAGGCGTTAGGAAATTCAGTCAGCTTACAGCTAAAAAAAAGTTAAACTTCTTTTTCCTAAGTCCTGCAAACTCTTCTCAAGAAGAGCTGAGCGTTCAGCTGGGCTCTTCCCTGGTCACGCAGGTGAGTCTTGGTTTCTTCCAAACACTTCCTGTTCTGCCCTTGCATTTGCTTGTACAGACCTCCTGGGCTTGGACAGGCCATGCCAGAAGAATGAGGTTTATAGCCAGGACTGAACAAAGAAGTGAGTTGAAATAGCCTCTGGCTGGTGTCCTCTTAGCTGTGTGGTCCTGAGTTTTTGTCCGGTGTTCCTTTTTTATTATGGCTCTTTGATACATCCAAGCAGAATGCTTTGTTAGTAGGGTAGTTTCCATTTTATTTTAGGTTTGGGTGGGGTTTTTTTGTTGTTTGGGTTTTTTTTGTGTGGGGTTTTTTTTTTTTTTTTTTTTTTTTTTTTTTTTTTTTTTGGTTTCCACTTAGCTGAGGCTTACTATCTGGAGATGTGTTGTATTGGCCTAGTAATTATGATAACATTTCTCAGTTTAGCTCTGCTCATTCCTTTTGTGCACCTCTAAACTCACAGATGCCAAACAGCTCTCATGCTGTGACAGTGCGTGCAACAACAGGAGCAGCAGTGCTGGTGCTAGGGCTTTGCTGGGACTTTCTGTTAGACTGATGAACTGCTACTTTAATGAGTGTCCCGAGTTTAGTAGAGAAAGAAAAAAGTTTTACTGGCTTTTACTTTTGTCTACAGTTAGAAGTTTTAAAACCTCCTCTCTCTATTTTGAATTTTAGGTACATTTGTCTTACTAATCCACTGGCTGCAGCCCTTCTCTAACTTCCTGTTTAGCAGTAACATTGATGTTCCCTCCTCTGGCTGCAGGTGGACAGACATTTACATAGGTCTGAGCACCATGGGCAAGAACATGTCAGTGGGTAACATCTACAGTGCCATCGACTCTGCCATCATGGAGTTCACGTCCAAGGCACCCACACACCCCATGCCACAGAGCAGGACAGTGACGATTGAGCTGATGGTGCATCCAGGGTACCCGAGTGTCCCACCCATCGGTGGCTGTGGGGAAGGACCAGATGATTTCTCACAGTCCTGGGAGCGCCTCCATGAACTCCAGACGCTAATGCAGCCAGAGCTACAGAGCCATTACAAAAGCAGGAACATCCAGCTTTGTTCATTCAAGGACCTTTAAGTAAGTAAGTGCACATGCACAGAGTCATACTGTGACAGGCAGTTGCTAACATTCCCAAGAAGCCAGGCCAATGTTAGCAGTGTAGCACCTCCTGGGACAGCTGACAGGAGCTGTGAACAGCCTGGGAATAGCCTTCGGGTTTTCATGGAAGAGCAATACCCTGTGAGCAGTACCCTAGAGCCCTGACTGGTGGTTTTGAGGCCACTGCATCTGCTCTGAAGGTGACAAAGCATCACCCACACACCATTCCAGCATGCTGCCATCCTCCCTGGGCTCATCTCCTGCCACCATGACAGCGAGCAGCACAAGTATGACATGAGGCTTGGAGACTACAGCACACAGCCAGAGGGGTATGAACATTCCTCTTTTTGAGCTTAACTGCAAAAAGAGAAATGCGTTGGGAAGCGAGTGCTGCTTTGGAGCAACTGCTTGGTGTAGGTGCTGGCACTGTCAGCACTTGGGTTTTCTCAAGGCACTTGCTCATGGTTGCTCCCCCTCTACTGGCACCTGCTTACTGATGGAGAGGGACGCAGGGACATGTTACCTTCAGAGCATTTGTTTGGTCAGAGCAGTTGGATCATGAGTTTAGCACGGTGGTGCCTGCAGCCATGCTCCACATGCAGCCTCAGCCAGCAGGAACTATGGCTCTTTCCATTTACGTTGTCTGTTGGCATTGAGCCACCACAGGAAAGTAACATCAGCCACAGCCCCTGCACAGAGGCTTTTCTTTCTGTTTTTTCACTGGATGACTTTGCAAGAACAGCAACTGTTGACCCATCTGCTATTTCTGTAACTGCTGTGTACAAGAGCTCACCAGCAACTGTTCCTGCGCTGCCCACCGCCTCCCATGAACAATGCGTGGGAAGGCCTGCACCAGCTGGGAGTGAGTTTTCCTTTGGAGAAGGTCCTTGTGTCCATTTTAACTCCTGTCATCAAGGCATCCACATGCCAACAAGCCCTAGGAATGCTGATCCCTTTAACTGAGTTTAAGAAGTAGCCCTGTCACTGAAGTATGACCTTCACAGGGGCAAAAATATTTTATGCTTATTTTCTGCACAAAAGCAATTTAACATAGTAATTTTTTTTTTTTTTTTTTAATACTAAAGATTTCAATATGATTGTCATTATTTGAAGTTAAAAATAATAAACTCAGGCCTTTTTCTATTGTAATGCTTCAAGTGCCTTTTGATTTTAGTTGCAGCTAGAGAGCAAAGGGAACCACTCACCCGCCTGCTCCTCCTGCGACTGCCTGTGGCATGCTGGAATGCCAGCTCCTGCTCTGCGAGTAATGGGAAGTGACTCTTCCTGTAGGCCATCTGAGGAAGTTTTTGCTCCATACATCTAAGAAAAACAAGGATGCTTTACAAAATGCTTTTCATTCCTCACTTGCTGTCACAGAATTACTTTGAGATTTGACAGGTTAGTTGTAAAGTCCAAGTACGGTGGTGTGCAAACGCTGCACCCCGCAGCCGACTCAGAGAGCAGCAAGCATCTCCGATATCCCCGTTCCTGCAGCCCTTCCCAGCGGCGTTTGGCGGCACGGTCCTGTTGCGTGGTACCAGGATGAGCCCCAGGGACCAGAGCTGCAGAAAGCGGCTGCAGAGCACAACCAGACCCGATAGTGCCATCTAGTGACCCAAGACCCAATCACCGTCAGGGAGAGGCCTTGAGGGCACCACCCCTAATTTAATATCCCTAATTCAGGATTTTTATGCAATGCTACTCATTTCGATGGATATTTTTTACCTTATTTTTAACGTTTTCATTGCTCCATCTTCTGATGACTTTACTCTGATCATAACCCTCAGCACATCACTCACCTGGTGCCTGCTGGAAGCATTTTCTGCCAGCTGAACACCAGATCATGGTAGTTTTATCATAGCAGGCAAGTTCTGTACTGCCAAAAAATATATTGTGCAAATTTTGTACTTTTAAGTGAGCAGCATCAAACACTAAATTTCCTTTTAAATGCAAGGAAGTTTTACACGGAGCAATGAATATAGAACAACTAAAGCACTTCTAAATAGGGAACCTTTCAATTGCATGGATGAGCAGGTTCCTCAGTGGTTCATAGATGGCATCACGTTGGAAAGGACCCTCAAAGGTCATCTTGTCCCAACACCCCCTGCACGAAGTAGGAACACTTCCAACTACTGCAGGCTGCCCAGGGCTACATCAAGTCTGAAATTCCTATCAGAGAGTTGTAGCAATCCATCAAGGTACTTAAACCAAAACATCTTAGGACTTGGCATTAGCCCATCAGTCTATTTGTCCTAGAAAAAAACAACAGAAATTGAGTTAGAATCTAAAAGAAGAGGTCTAATTGACACTATCACCTAGTAAGGTTGGGGCAGATGATCTTTGGGGTCCCTTATAGCTTGGCATTCTGTGATTGTCTCTTTGGTCCAACGGGAGAGCTTGGTTCTATGAAAACTTTAAAGACAAGACTGAGTTCAAATTAAACACATTCAGAGCACTGTCTACAGCTGTCACCGTAGCAGGATACGTAACTAGTCTAAACCCCAGACCTCTCTGAAAATAAAACCATGCCACAAAGCCTTTGAGAGCAATTTTTATTAGGGTAGCAGAATGGAATTGCAGAAAGCCTGTACCAGTACTCCTGGGTGTAGTTTCAGCAGTATGTTGTTTTTATTTTGGATATTAAACGGCAGGTTTCAAACTCAGCATGGCTTAGTGAACCAGAGAGAACAAGAACGCGATTTCCTGAGTTAACGTAGGACTTCGGACTTTGATTTTTCTCTCCTCAGGCTTCAACCATACAGTCCAGTATTTGATTTCTATCTTGTTTTCAGAGGGCTGCCTACAAACAAAAGCCATCGCTTAGGTTACACATCTTGTAGTTTAGGAATTGAGCTATGAAGCATACACCAAGAGAAGTGATAGCAACATCTGTCTTCTGTGTGACCTCTGCAGATGAGATTGGAATAGCTGGCAGAGCGCTGCTGCAGGTCTGGAGCTCCTCCAGTTACACAGCCCTTCCAGTCCCCTTCCCACGGCATCCAAGTCACACTGAAAGGCAGAAACGCAGTCTTTGCCCTGAGAGGCTTACAACCAGAAAGTGTACTACAGAGTAGGAGCGAGGGCAGTGAACCAGCGCTGTGGTTTTGGTTTGAATAAGAAGAAAATTTAGAGAGTGGCAAATCTCCATGCCCACATACATGATCAGAGGTACAGTGACTCAGGGGGTGTGGAAGTTACACACCTCAGGTTGACAGATAATTTGGCATTATTTTTATTATGAATCCAAGTGCGACTGAATGAAACAAAATCAGTACCAACTTCCTGCAAATGGAGACACCAAAAATGTGGAGATCTGGTCACAGACAGTGCTCTCACAAGCCTGAAAACACTTAGGAAATGAACATTTCCGTAAATAAGGTGAACGTGGTATAACTTTATTTACCTGCCAAAGAATCTAAGAACACTTAAACATAAAATTTCTTAGCTCCCTAACTTATAAAAAACTTTACTTTCAACAGAGGTGAGGTACTGGGCTGTCATTATTCACACTAAGAAATGAAAGCCAGAAGAGAGGGATGACTGAGGAGACAGCAGATATACGAGACATTAAAACCAAGAGACCTACTGCTTGACACACTAGTTCTGAGAGGTTGCAAAGGCAGAAGCTGTGCTAAAACTCAATTCAGGAGTACAGAGAACCAGCTGGGTGTGAGGGATTTTCTAACTCAGCTTTCTGCACATCATCTGCTGAGTGCTCCTGGATGCCTACAGATTTCTGGAGACGAAGCTGTTTGCTCAATAGCACACCCAGCCTGGGCAGGCAGAGAGGAGGCAGCAGTTTGACTGTGTGGCAGTTTGCCTGTGGAGCTATGATCACGCTGCAGACTGGGGAGAAAAGACAGGCAGGAGAAGAGCAGAGACACAGTAAAGGATGCTCGGTTCTGAACAGAAAGGGCTTCCTTCAGCATGCGTAGGGGTGCCCTGGAGCAGTGGGGAAATGGCTCTGCTCGATGCATTTGGTGACAGAATGGTACTTGAAGTTCTCATAAATCATCTAACCTGTGTGGTTTAAAGCAGGAGCAGCAGGGAAGCACGCTCTGATACAGGTTATTGCTTAATCCTCTCCTCATACCATCTCCAGTGAGAACTGTACAGGAACTGGGCTGGGAAGGGGCACAAACGCCACCCCAGAAACACAAATGATTCTTATGCATTCCGATGGAAAGATGTTCTAGGATGACTAGCAGTGCTATCAGATTTACTACTCACATTCAAAATTAACATCTCTGAACTATCAATTTTTTAACTCGAACCCCAACTGATCACTCTGGTAGTTCGTGGTCCCCGAATTCTTACACACTTCCCAGCGGGTGGCAATGTTGTCCTGTGCACATCTCCCTTAGCTACTCTGCATGGATATTAGAAAGAGAAGTGAAAGAAGTTTGTAATCACATTCCACTACTTGTTTGCTATGGATTTCTTTTTTTCCCCAAAGTTTTCCAAAAGCAGGACCTAAGCCATATTTGAATTCAATGACGCAGACAAAAACTTGGGTTTCCCCGTTTAATAGACATTTTGTGGTAACATCAGCCAGATTTACATAAGATCTGGAAATTCATTCTGATTGTGGAGTTTTTTTGGTGGGGTTGGTTGGTTTGTTATGTTACAAACTGAAGTTAAGGGGAACTTGCAACAAGTCCCACAAAAGCACAGCGCAACACTGAAAAAAAGGAAACAAAACTGCCAAACACTCAACTTTTCTGCCAGAACTGGGACTTTTTTTTTTTTTCCCCTTTCCTAAAACATGAGTTTGGGGAGTGGGATAAAATTCAGTGAAGAATTAAATGAACTCAAGAGAATGGGAACTGCAAGGAAAAAAAAGAAGAAGTGACAGCCACAACCTTTTCAATTTAAGGGCAGAATATAAGTCTAAGATATTTTTGATAAATTCTGACAAGAAAAAGAAAAACAGCATACTTTAAAGAATATTGAAGCAGTGATTTTTTTAAACAAAGAAAGCAGAACTAGAACATCTTAAATTTTAATCCTTTCTTTACAGGTTACCTAGCCCACTTTTGATTAAGAAAACTGTAGAAAGTTAGTAACAGCCACAAGTTAACACCAAAAGGTGGCACTTGTCAATTTTCCATAGAGTCCTGCTTTACGGGGGTGTCTCAAATGCACTGCTCCGATCTTCTATCACACGGTGCTGACATCAACTGTGTCAGGATTTAGTCCACTGGTCGCTTTTCACCATATTTCTTTGTAAACTCTTCAGCATTCTTACAGAATTTTTTACGGTCCTTAGAGTATTCTTCAGCTAGGTCAGCCCGAAGGGGATGCTCGGGCTGTGGATCATTCACCAGTGCTATGAGGGACTGGATTACTGTTAAGAGAAGTATAAACACTGTTAGAGACCAAGATGGTTAATTAAAAAAAACCAAAAACCCCAGAAAGTACGCAAAACTCCCCAGTAAGAAAAGAACTTGAACTGCATGTAAATATGTGTCCATAAATCCAGGGTATTTTCCAAAGTATGGCATAAACAAGCTACAACAACATGCCAGTGACTGTGGATGAACACCAGAAAATTGTATTTGTAAACAAGATCAACTCCAGCATAGACAAAGATGCACTACAAATTTTTTTCTGATGTACCTGGCATCTTACCTGAAACCCTCTCCTATGGCTAAGAAAGAGACCAAGTTTCACACACAAGGACTGGGCAAAGATGGAATTTCTATTGTGGAACATTTTTTCCCCAACACCTGTCACCAAGACACAGTTGTGACTGGGACTGCTTTTGGAAAACCTTTTTCCAGCTCTATTTTCCCCTCTGTAAGCAGCAGACAATTCTTCTCTTTATCCCAAATATCTCCACCAGCAGAGGCAAGGTAATGTTCCCCTGCATGCCTCTCACCTCACTGTTCACAGCCATGTCCATCCACACTGCCCTGGCACATTCAAAGGAAATGTCATTCTTAAAATAACTGAACTGTACTTGACATCAGTATGGGGAAGCTCTTGCAGTACAATGACATTTATTGCTGTGTTTTCCTCAGACATTCTCCCAACCACATAAATGCAGACCAGCCACAACAAAGAGGAGTTCTCCTACCTACCCACTAAAAGGTGTCTGTGTACCTGGGCAAGGCTACGCAGAGTGGATACACAGAACAAGCATTTCACTGTACAGCTACATTAGCAATATTCTGTTTGAGTGAATCTGGCCTCCCCTGAAGAAAACCAAGCAGCACCCCAAGAGTTCTTAAAGCAAGTGTAACAAAACTCCGCTAAGTTCATGCACAGCACACTGGAGCCAGATGCCTCCTCCTGCACTCACCTACAACACACTGAACACCTGCACCACCCAGAGTAGGGAGCTCCACAGCCCAGCTCCACACTGTGAACACTCATTTTGTCCTTGTTTCTGAAGCTCCTGCTGAGCAGTTTAACTGGATTCTCCCTAGATCTGCAGCACAAGTTCTTACCCAGCTTATCACTCCAGCAGATGCTACAATATCTGAATGGCTTCTTTCAGAGCATCCACCTTTTCATGGTCATACTTTTTCCCACCTTTACCCAACAGGAAAGGGGAACATGCCTCAAAACAAACCCTCCAAAACCAGAGATTATGCTAAGTAGGAGTATTTCTTATACCACAAATTAGAGTTTAAAACCAAACAGACCACCTAAGGAAGGCAGAACTGCCATCTGTTTAGTGCACAGGAACTCACCAGCCCTGGCCTTACAGTGACTGTTGTCATATTAATGGCTGCTTCTGAAATCAGTCTGAATGCTGCACACAACAATCCCCTTTCACTCAGTACAAGCGAGGAAGTGTTCCTGTGTTAAGGTTATTTAACATGCAAGTCAGAAAGATGAGGATTATTCTAACAGGAGTTCCTTCCATACCCACAGCACTTGAAAACTATGTTGTCAACAACAGTCTGGTTTCATGTCAAGCATAAATTAGTAAGCACAGCAGCAAGATGTGTGTTTAGTACATGAAAGGCAAGGTAATGATTTATGATAAACTTAATCTCTCCACTTCCTTGACAGTTGACTGATCAAACCCTTCACTGTGATGCTGTACTAATAATGCTGACTTATTTCTTGAGAAAGGCTCAAGCACAGAAGAAAAAGGAACAGACACTTCAGCAAGGCTGCATTGATGCTGCTGCAGGTTCAAACGCTGATGTGTAACAACAGACATTGACACTAAAACGACTTCTTCAAGAATAAGTTAAAAAGACAAACAAACAATCACAACACAGCAGAGTCCCAGAGATGTGCAATATTTTGGTGACCCATGGTTTATTCCAAATTCTGGTTTAGAGGGACGTGGTCTAACAGCTGTGTACAGAGAGAAGCCAGGTTATGGTTAGACTCCATGATCTTAAGGTCTTTTCCAAGCAGGCAATGCTATCATTCTGTCACTTCAATAGCTCCAACTAAAGCCTGCTTGCATTTCAAGCTAGTTAGACACAGGTCCTTCCTTAATTTAGAAGGCCCAGATGGTTAAGAAAATTGCTAAGGTGTTAATATAAGTCTTCTCGGCATTGTTTCCATTTCATCTCTCCCAAGAATCTTTGTCCTGTAAAATCTGGAATGAATCAACAACACATCAGAAGATCTTCACTTACTATTTGAGTTCAGCAGGTTCTTTTTGCTGCCACCTCTGCTTCCCTAACATTCAACTGCCTGATCTTTTCCAAAGCAACTACAGGCATTTTCCTGTTTTGTCTTTGGGTTAAGATGATGCAAACTTAAGTCCTTTATAATAACACAGAAGTACACAAGAAGCAAACCTCCAGTGCAGCACTGTTTACTATTAGGAATACCACTGAAATGAAAACAAGCTGAAGGGAAATCTGGCAGGAAACACTCTCCTATGTAGCAAGACACTTTAGCGTCACTGAAGCTCTAGCACTGGACTAAACTGCAACTCCTTTGAATTAGTATTAAAGAATAGGCAGTTCTCTCAAGGATGATTGCTCTTTATGTACAATAATAAAGGCTTAGTCTCAAACTAATCATTATCTCAGAGAAAACAGGAAATTCTCACCCCAGCAAGAATAGAGAAACCTACTGAGATCACACTCAATCTGCCACACTCCCCAGTGGAACTTTTTTCCTTAAAATATTTAAATCTTGCCCAAAGACACCCCACACAGTAAGTCTCACAGCAGTGATCTTTTAAGAACTAAGTTATTTTGTGTTATGATTTCAGGTTTTGTTTCACTCCCTAGATATTTCAAACCCTATGTCCAAATCACCAAACCACACAGCAGAGATTATAAAACATAGAAAGCATTGAGGTTTTAGATATTTTCTTTCAAACATCCAGGGATGGACTGAACATCCCTGTTTAAAAAGAAACAAAAAAACCCCACTGCAAACAAACCACCACTACCATTTTAAATCATGGTGAGGACATTGGCTTAAACTCTTCAGTCATGAAGAGTCTGTGGTTTCCTGGAGGTGGAAGTGCCATGTGTCAGCGTCACCTTATGCTCCAACAACAAAGAGAGATTCCAAGAGAGTTGCACGCTCCTGACTCATGACACAAACCTTACCACAAGGAATGCACCAGAAGAGCAGTGCCCAGCAGACAAGTTTGGAGTTTAAACACAGAGTTTCTCAACACCCAGTTCCTTCTCCATGTGCAGTCCTACCTTGGTCAGTTTTGGTTGCTGGTTTCCAGTTTTCAGCACTAATTACTGGCAGACAAACCTGCCCCTTTTCATCGATGTTAGGGTGATAGATCTTTGTTTTAAATGTAATCTTAGGAGGTTTGAATGGGTATTCTGCCGGGAAGTTGATTTCGATTCTGAAGGCTCCTTTATCATATGGAGGATTGTCCTGCAACAAAAAGGCAAAATGTCGAGACTCTAGCACGTTCTAATGGATACAATTCAGACAAAGCATGCTCCAGCCTTTGATCTACCAAATGACCTCTTTTAAAGGGTCTGTCTTGCAACAACATATTGCCATGTCTATCTGCTGGGAAACATCAAACCCTGCTTAGTAAGAGAGAGGAGATCCAAGCACTGCTTTTGTACTTACCCTGGAAAAAGCTAATTACCACTGTTCTGAAGCTGGCTGACAGCTCTGCTTGTAAGAAATCAGCCAGTCCCATTTACTCCAAACTCAAAGTCCTACCTAGTAAATAGGTTTATTCCCAATGCTATACTTCAAACAAACATCACAAACAGGAAGCACAACAAGGAAAAATGGTTTCTCCCAACTTTTATGTGGCACAAACAGCAAAGCAGTTTGATTTGTCAGATTTCCCTCTATGTTCTGAGAACAATTCTGTGCTGACTACACCAAAATCTGCTGAGCATTCATTGGTACTAAAGATAGATATTCACTGTCTGCTGATCAGAACATTCTCAATTTGTATGCAGTTTTAGCACCCACTCTTATCGGATCATTTTGGAAGGAGCATGATGAGAGAACTGTGAAGTAAAGCAAAGTGGTTCTTGATGCTGAAACAGAAAACAATGCCTAGAATGTCACTTAGGAAACTTGTTAAGACTATTGATACTGCTTCAGACAGTAACCAGATAAAACAGGCAAAAGAAAAATAAATCAGTGCTGCATTTCAAGCCTACAAAAATGAAGCATGAAGCCCTTTCAAACACTACTGGATCAAGAATCACAGGACAAGAGTTCCCACTTGGTGTGAAGTATAATCTGAAGGGGGCCTACAGGAAGGCTAGAGAGGGACTACTTACAAGGTCTTGTAATGACAGGATGAGGGGCAATGGGTTTAAACTGTCAGAGGGGAGATTTAGACTGGATGTTAGGAGGAAGTTCTTTACAGTGAAGGTGGTGAGGCACTGGAACAGGTTGCCCAGGGAGGTTGTGGTTGCTCCCTCCCTGGAGGTGTTCAAGGCCAGGTTGGATGAGGTCTTGTGTAACCTGTACTAGTGGGAGGTGCTCCTGCCTATGGCAGGGGGTTGGAACTAGATGATCCTTGAGGTCCCTTCCAACCTTACCATTCTATGATAATCACACACCAGTTCTGATGTCCCCAGCAGAAGGAGGCTACAGAGCTGTTGCAGAAAGTCCAGGAGGCCACAGAGATGATCGAAGGGCTGGGGCACCTCTGGCACAAGGACAGGCTGAGGGAACTGGGGTTGTTCAGCCTGGAGAGGAGAAGACTCCAGGGGGACCTTACAGCTGTTTTATGATACCGGGAAGGATAGTAAAGGAAGGCTGCAGAAGGACTTTTCATGAGGGTGTCTAGAGACAGGGTACGAAGGAATGGTCTGAATCTGAGGGAGAGCAGGGTCAGACTGGATCTTAGGGAGAAGTTCTCCAAGTGTGAGCATGGTGGGACTCTGCAATAGGCTGCCCAAGGAGGTTGTTGATGCCTCCTGCTTGGGGAGTGTTCAAGGTCAGGCCTTAAGCAGGTGAATCTAGTTGAGAAGCCTCCCTGTCCATGGCAGGGAGGATGGAGTAGAATGTCTCTGAGGTCCCTTCCAACCTAAGCTGTTCTATGATTATGTGATTCATTAGTAACCAGAACATTTACTGCAATCAAATCCACTCCAGATTTACCAACATTTGGGGGTGGGGAGCATCCTGTTAAAACACTATTCAAGAAAATACATGGAATTTCAGTTCCAGCCATACGGCTGAGTGTCTCTAAGAAATACCACACAATTCCAGCAGTGAAGGGAAGAGGTAAGTAGAGTCACTTTACAATCTCTTTGTATCCCAAGCAATCCAACAACTTCTGGTGGTGGTGACAGCTTCAGCAGTTAATGCCCTCTCTCCCCATGGCTCACTTATTCTTGCCTCTAGATGACACTAATTTGCGAGCATGTTCAGTGAACTAATACCTGACTTAAAAATGTCCATTTTCTGCTTGACTCCCAGTCAGAACAGTTCCTCTATCAGAGAGTTTATTAACACACATTTTTTCTTAGCTCTGTCAAATTTTAGTGTCAAGGCCTGCTTGCTTGATTTGCAAGAGCAGCCTCTGCCACTCAAAGGAACTGTTTGCAGAAATACAAGTAAACAGAAAACTAAGAGGATTCTACATTACTGCAAGAGAAAGGGCCCAGTCATTCTCTCTTAATTCAGAAATAGCTTCCACCTAACAAAGCAGAGGCATTGCTAAAGAGTGTTTCAAAGTGTTGCAATAAACCCCACAGATTTACAGTAATTGAGAGACCCTTTAGGTAGCACCTAAAGAAACGCAGAACTGATGACCGAGTGGCACAGCATCTCTTGCTGCAGACTTAGAAGAAGCTCATGTAATGAAGAGAGCACAGTACATGTTAATGGAAATTAAGGAAGTGAAAATCCAAGTGACTTTCACCCAAGGAATTCAGCATACTGGACTGCCTGCTTTCTCTTTAGTAACACATCTCTGTACAGTGTTAGTAAGCAGTCTTGTAAAATATAGTTGTGCTTTAAAAAAAGGGAAGAGTTGGGTTTTTTTTTTTTTTTTCACTAATGAATACTTAAATAAAGAGACATTCTTTTAAAGAGATCACTTCTGGAAATCCAAACCTTTTCCTTTCATCAAACCATTTCCTATGCTCAGTTATATCCTAGAAATAAATCTAGTCAATTTAAACCTCAACTAAAACAATGTAACTATTACAAGTACAGAAATTTTTTTTTCTATGATGTAGATTTTGCACTTTAGCTTAATATAGTAACCACAAACTTCATCTGCCTTCCCCTTCCAACACCTCTCCCAAGTAACCCAATGCCACCACTGAGTCCACAGCACTTGGTGGCTGGAATTTTGTCAGGACAAGCCTGCGGTTTTGAACCTCCCATGCAGGAAGTGATCAGAGAAGCCCACAACTCCTTGCAATCACAGTTGGATGTTTCTTTAGTTAGAAGAAACACCTACTGACATTATCAGCCTTTTCTAGAACAAACCACAGAAGATACTCAACTAAAATGTGACAGGAAGATTACTGTGTTTGTCCAAGATTCCATGAGATGCCTAAAGAGAAGCAAGAATTAAATACAGGAGCACATCTCACCACCCCAAGAACATTTCCTGTGGTGCACTATATCTATATAAACTCATCTTGTAGTTATAAACAATGAGCTGCTTCTGCACAAAGCCCCAAGTCTGGAAGTCAGATTTTATTGTTATAAAAGAGATTTTTGTCAGGGTGCAGAAATTATCTCTTGGTCACCAACAGTGTTACTAAACTCTGGATTTATGAGATACAGACGATCCTCATTTTATTTTAAAGCTCATTAGAATAAGGAACAATCTATACTCACAGGAACAATAAGCCCTTGCCAGGTCAATAAATTAGCTTCATCAACCTGGATATTACGGAAGTTTTTCATTCCACATTTGCGGATTTCTTCAAGCTCCTGAAAAGCAAGCAAAGGGGTAAGTTAACAACAGTTTTATTAAGTAAAGATGCTCAAATTTATTTTTCAAAATGTTTAGAGGTCAGTGTGGGTTTCTTTAATGTTAAGCAGCTTGAAGTTTTAGTGGTGGCAACCCGCATAAATGAGAAACAGAATTTTGTACCTCTAAGCAGTAAAATTCTCTGATAAAAAAACCTTATTGTTACGGTGTCATGAAAATACAGAAATTCCTTGTTATTAACATCACTAAAGACACAGAAGTATTTTAAAAGTGCATTAAAAAATGCTTTTATACCTTCAGTGAAAGCTGGTGCCTTTGGTAGAATCCTCTTGACAACTATGAAGCACAGGAATAAAGTAGGGCTTGCCTGAAGGAAGCCAGTGTTGTGGGAGAATTATTTCCTAACCGTTTAAAACATGGATAAAGTCAGTGAACGGGCCAATTACTTCAACTGAAAATTAACAAATTCCTGCATGCTCTGCTTAAATAGATGCAAAACCAGAAAAGCATTTAATCCAGACTAGTCCTGTTGATACCAAGAACTCAGGAGACACATCTTTATCTCTGCTTTTGTACCTCAATGTTAACAGTCTACATTAGGATACCTCTTTGTAGCTGCATCACTCTTGCGCAAGCTCTTTCTGCACCAGTTAATCACCAGTCAAACCATTTGTGATCAGTCAGAGATTTAGGTATCACCAAATCAAATATTTAAACGTTTTTGTGTTTAAAATCATATACAGTCTCTAGTGTAGCAACTGTTTCCTGAACTATTTCATAAGACCTGAAAAGAAACAACTCAAGATTTCACTGTTTCATTTCCCCTCTGACCCCCACAATAATTTTAGCCCTCTGGCATTGAATTCATCTGTTTTATTATCTTGAAAGAGAATTTAACTGAATTCAAATTCAAAAGTCATCCACAGTGAGCTATAAAACTTTCCCAGTGCTTTCAAAGCTGAAGCACATGCCTGCATGTCCACATAGGTTAGGAAAAATGTTGCTTATACAGCAACTCTGGTGCCCTATGCCAGCACACAGCTCTTTCCTGGCTGCTGGCATATTTGCAAAGCTGGGTTGTACACAATGATGATAGAAACACCAACTACAAGCAAAGGCACCACAGGCTGAAAAACTAAATCCAGCAGTTTTCCCGATACAAGGGAAGCTGTGTGCTCATCTTAGATAAAACCCTTCCACATCTGACCAGAAGAGATTTGATACTTGTAGTAATCTCTTGCATAAACTTATCATGATGATAAAATGCAAACCCAAAGGGAAAACCAGATTTCCAGATGCACGTGAAACAAATCACATGACAGCCAGACCTCGGAAGATGAACATTTACATTCCCACCCACTGCACCTACAAAATCAAGGGCACACTGGGAACACAGCAGTTTAACCTTGGTGTCTTGGATACTGAACTGATGCCTAGCACAATCCTCACGACTCTAAAATGGACTATTTAGTCTAGACCTGTGGATTAATCCCCAAATTCCACTGCTGCTAGATTTATGCAACATCACAGACAGTTGGGTGTTTTTTTTAAAGAAGGCTAAGAGGATTATCCTATTTCCTTAAAGCAGGAAAACATAAAACCTACCAAAAAATAATCCCATGAAGCACATTTGTAAGGATACAGAGCAAACCAAACTATTCAAGAGCAAATAACCTTTATTATCACAGCTATAAGAGATCCTTTACGATTCCTAAACCTACAAATCCACACAACTCCCTGCAGCTGGCTTTGGGTGCCCAGTGCACAAAGCAGCAGCCCAGGAGAGTCTGACCCATTCCAGACCAACTGTCCCCTGAAAGGGGCAGGAGAGCAACTCCCCTGAAGATCATGAGCTGTGTAGTCCTGGCAAGCCACTACCTCATGGCCTGTAAAAGGGATAAATCCCATTCCACACTAGATGTAAAACATCAAACACTGGAAGCAAAACAAGCTAATTAATCAGTATGTATTTAAGCATGAATAAACATGCACCACAAGTGCCTTCACTCTAAAACAAGGAAAGGAAAATGGGTTTTGACAATTTTCTACTTACTGTTATTAAAGCCACTCTACATACAACAGAGATTTCCCCCATAATGTCCCAGGAGGAGTGTAGTTTCCACACACCTTTTCTCAGAGGTTCAGATGATAGCATTACACTTCTGGTCCAAAGAACAATTGCCCAGACACAGAAAATAGGGAGGACTGTGACTCTGTAATTTAGGTATGTTACTAAGCTAATAAAACAAATTAGGAAATCATGGGCTTCACATCACTGGAAAATTAAACACCTACAGTTTATAATTAGATTCAGGTTAAAAATTCTGATGCTGAATTAAGAAATGCAAGAATCCGGTAGAGAGATGATCACAAAATGGTAAATCTTCGTATGAAAGCAAAGCAAAGTTTAAATCAAATATGCCAATTGCTCCCCATTTTCCCCTCAGTTCCACCCCATGACACAAGACACTACAGCAGTAGCTGAAAATGACTGGGGACACCTGCCAGTTGGAAGAGAAAGATGAAGTCTTTGCAGGAATTCACTCTCAAAATCAAACCAGTGCTGAATTACTGCAGGTTATCAGGACTATATCCTATGTTTCCCTTCTGCTGCCTTGGGTCCTGTGCTAGTAATTGACAACGAAATTTATAAACAGGAGGGGTTTTGTTGTAGGCAATTTTTAGGTTGTTTGGTTTGGTTTTTCCTACTCTTATCCTCACAAATGCAATGTAATGCTCACAAGTTAAGCTTTTAGAGATTTTGTGTCTAGTGCATCCGGTGTGGTAAAAGATTTAGCATTCACAATTTGAGCGTGTGAGAAGAGATTGTTTTGTTTTCTCTCTGGCACCTGCCACAACCCTTCATAAAGACCTAACTGCCTCAGAGTTATAGAGGTAGACACAACTGCAGTATAAATGTACTGTTAAAAAAAGCGAATGAGCTACTGAATAATTTGAAACACCACAAATTAAAAGTTAATACTGTCTTTAACACTGGCTTGAGCAACTCCAAAGGGACAAAAATTACATTATGAGGTAAGAGGATACAGTCCAGATATTCATTTTAAAATAATACTTCAGAGTCTAGGCAGACAGTAAATAGATCAATTCCTTTTCTTGTCCTTCACCTCTTAATTTTGTCAAGTAACGTAATTAAAGGAACACAGGAGGAGCGTAACTAAAGGTTAGGAGACTGCAGTAAGAATTTCAATCAGTTTTCCTTTCTCACTCTGTTATCAACCTTGTATGTAACCTTGCTGAATTCATCAGTAAAACAAAAATGTCATATTTCACAGGGCTTTCTTGAGATGTGATGTTTGCAGTCTGGATATGTTTAGAGGAAGCCTTAGACACAGCACATGCAGAAAACTGTTTTTCTGGTCTGGTATCTGATATTAGAGGTGGTATCTGATCTTCGAGTATAATAGTCATTAAAGTATCTACTATCTCTCACACATCTCAATAAGGATTTAAAATGTTTGTTTGCAACATTGTGTAATAGTTTTTGCTCTGAACATCAAAAATTAAGTGTTTGAAATTAAAATAAGTGGCATCAGCTTAAAATGTAGTTAAGTCTTTTAAAAACCCTGTATCTCCAATTGTTTTGCCCATGCAGCTTTCAAGTGTTGGGACTTCTCTAAAAAAAAACCAAAAAACAAGCCAGATGGGAAAACAGAGTGAAGAGTTGCAAGAGTACAACCCAGAAACACACGAATAAGCACAAGGGCTCATACTGACTTCAGTGGAGTCTGCATTGAGCCCAGAACACAATTAAATGCACAAAGGAAAGCAAGTCTACTGCAATAACTCCAAGCCACAAATCTGCTGTTTATATTTCCCTTGTTTATAAATACCTTTCCTAAATGAAGCATCACATAGTTAAAAAGGCTTCAAGACACTGATAAGGAACCAGTTTTACTTCCAAAATCCCATATAGTGCAGAGAAGTGTCAAATATCTTAAAATAAAATTTCACACACAAAAAATAAATCTAAAATAAACTCAAACCCCCAAACAGCTTCTAGCTTTTATAAGAACTGCTATAGAGTTTCCTCTGCAACATTACAACTCTGCATACTCATGACTTTTACTTACTGGGTAATTCTAGGTTTTGGCAAAGTATTTTCATTTCACTAAAAATCTTTTTGTCAATTCTCAGTTTCAAAAGGGAAAATGAATCAGTATTCGTACTTCTGCATGACAATCACACAGTGCTCAAAACCACATTTCCCTTCTTAACGGGAATTGGTGTTGGGATCTGTTCAGAACTGTTTTTCAAATATCAAATCCCTTTATCTGAAGGGATATCTGTGGAGCTGACAAGACCACAGCAGGTTGGAGATTGCAGGCCATCCACAGCAGGTATCTGGGTGTGGCCTGCTCTTAGTGTTTTATCGTGGACTTCAGCAATTGCATAAATGTTTGACTGTGCAATTATGGGAGCAGAGTAAAACCAGTAAAGGTAAAATAACTCTTCACATACCTCACTTGATCTGTGAAGTGGTTTGCTCTTTAAATCTGCTTTCAATTTTTAACGCTAAAGATACTTTCCAATGTGGAGAAACCAGGAAACAGAAGTGCAGCTCTTACAGACACCTTCACTCAATCCTAGGGCAGTTCAGCACATGGGCCAACACAGCCTTTTCAAAGACTACTACCTAAAAACACCTACTGAAGGTGCACCTCAGAAGCACGTAGCACTACACTGCATCTGTACTATGAGTATCCAGCACCAAAATAGCCTTCCTTTCACAGCTACCTGCTATCTCTCCACACAGTGTGTGGCTATGGATCTCACCCAGAGAACAGTTATGGTTTACATTGGTGGGTGGCAACTGTGAACAGTATTTCACTGACATCTCTGGCATGTCTCCTGGAGATGTGTCCACCATCATACACGGAGACAATTTGCTTTTTATGAGAGAGGGTCAGGAAGCAAAGCAATTATATTTAAAAAAGAAGCCTCGGCTCCTAAACATATTTACTCCCTGTTTGCCTGGTTTTACTCTGGTAGATTGTCCATAACAACATATCCTTGACAAAGACTGCTTTATTCCCACCTCTCACGTTACATGAGGAGTTAAGATCTAACAACTGTGGCTCTTTGAAGAGGTGTAATGGCATCTCATAGATCAAAACTCCATCTCAGATGTCAATGGAATGATTCATGTTTATCTCACATTTTTACTAACCTAGGTGTGCTCTTGGGAAGGACAAACCTCCATAGGTGTTCCTCTAACTCAGTAGAGAAAACTTCGGTTAGACCACTCAATGGTAGAAACAGGCTATGAATAAGGTCTTCCACCTAGGAGATGTGCTTTGCTCACAGAGACTCTGAGGTACCAAGACAATTGTTCTGGTTATAACCTGACTTTGTGTTTTGAAATTAACTGTCCAAGTACAATGGCAAATGTAGTAAGTCTGTCACAAAAAGGTTTGTAACAAGTTATTTCCACAATATGACAAGGACATCCATTTCCACCTGGAAGCTGGAAATTACACCCCTACTCCCAGTTTCCTACATGCAGACAGTCTGTTGTTATGAATGTACTACATCCAGTCATTTTGAGCCACTGTGATTAATATGAATAACTACAATGCATGACACGAGAGCAGAAAAAATGCGCTACTTAAAAATGTTGGCGAGACCTTAAGGAAATGGGAATTGCTTTATTTTATGTGACCTATAAAAAGTTCAAAGTTTATTTTCACTTGATACTTAGCTCAAAGACAGTTAATGCTTAGCCTAAGTTATTTTACACATAACTGAGTGACACGCTGAAAAACTCCATTTCCTTCAGTTATAATCATCTTACAGCTCTGAGAAAGACACCCCACAGACTCTTCTACACTGCAAAACTTCAACAGTGAAAGACTTTTAAAAGTGAATTCACAACTTAATTATATCAAGTTGGTCCATATGCAAGTTTGGACCTTATAAACATCACACTGCAGCAATCCAGATGACATCATCTGGACGAGAGAGCTCCACTTTGTACTGAGATGAATGGCAAAACTCAAAGCCATCACAGCTGACTTGACTTCCCAGAAGGCAGGAAGGTGGCTGCTTATTTACAAGTCTCATGATAAAACATCCCACAGCTCTGGAACCAGCACAGAAACCACACACAACATGCACAACCCACAAACATCAGGCAACAGAAATGAAAGTAAAAATGTAAGAGGGAAGTTATCAACATCTCTTTCCTTCCTATACCACACCCTTTCAGGAGAAACCACCACACCACTCTTCTAAAAAAGGAGGTCAGATCATCAAAAATTATTATGATGGCACTTTACAGAAAGACCAAAGCCCTAACATTTCAGAAATACAGGGGAATTGGGGAGGGGGCTGAGAAGTAAGAGGCTCTGCAGATAAGAAGACCACATTTTCTTGCCTCTCAGATTTTTGTGTTCTATTTTAAAAAGAAGAAATAATTGGAAATGTTTTTACCCTACCAGAGGAGCAGTGATATACTTTTGCACCAGTAACCAATTTTTACACAACAGGCAAGAAAGCTGCCCTATGAAAACAGTAATTTAAAGGGTTGTTTAGTATCTGAAGCTAAAAGGACCTTTATTTAAGTATAAAGCAACAGACATATGTGGTATTAAATCTGTGATAAAACACAACAGCTATCAAAGTAAAAAAAAAAACCACCAAAAAAAAACAAACACAAAAGAATTCCAGTTCATCAGGATCCTTAAGAGCAACTGAAGGCTTACGCTACTGATTTAATATATGTGAATGACTGTACAGCACGTAACTACTATTTCATTTGTGATCACTCCACAGCACATCTGAAACACCATCATCCGCCCTATGAAAACACTGCTGAGCTACTAGTTTCTTAGAAAATAACCAAGTTGTAACGGTTAATTATGTATCTGCACAATCAAGGAAATGCAACTTCAAAATACGCCCTACACATCCTGGAAAAATCTCAGCCCTATCGGGGTCTACACTCTCGAAGCCAGGATACTAAAATAAGTTTAATGGAATCATCCATACATCTGTCAAAGTCCAGCGCATGGCTATGCTGCACCCCACAGGGTCAGGTTTTCAACAAGGCTAAAACATCACCCAACAGGTACCTAGGCCCTTCCCTCCATGCTGCATAGGACTGGCCTGTGAAGTGCACTGACTTATGTTACAGGCACTTTGCATGCAAATACCGTAGGGTATTGCCGTGGCATTTTACAGATGACTAAACTTCACGCCACTATGGATGCATGTCCTAGGCAAACCCATTGCATACAGCTTGTGACGTTAATTGGCAATTATATACAAGACATAAACTTGTATGCTCTGGGGGTTGTGGTCCTCCTTTTCTAAGTAGTACTGTACTCATCAAGTAAAACGACCGGAAACGCACCCCCATCAGTGTTCTGCAATTAACGATGCCTACTGTTCCAGCTGAGGCCGAGGTTACAAGTATCACTCGCACTTCAGCACAAATAAAGCAAAGACAAAAACATTACCACGTCTGCAGTGAATGAGGAAACTTCTGAACCCAAGTCCATATTTCAGTGTGATAAACCTCTTACTCATACAAGGAAGAAGTTACTCTCCAAAACGACGAAAACGAAATAATTTCATCCTGGCCGTTCGGGGAATGTTCCTCACCAAAGGAAGAGCGGGGAAAGCAGAGAACCCTAATCCGCAGGACGGGGGGAAAGGGAGCTGCCCCGTCGAGCCCTCTCCGCGGGCCGCGCGGGACCGCGCCGCGACTGCGGCACCGCCTGCGGCGGCAAGACCACTCACACCGCCCCGGGGATTGCCCTGGCCCCGAGCAAGAGGCGAGGCGTCCCGGCAGCGGCGTTTCCTTCCCCCCCAGTCCTTCCTCTTTGCTTAGTCACCGCAGGAGCCCCCCGAGGGAGGGGGACGGGGCAGCCCGCGGCGGCTCGCGGCGCTAGCCGAGCGCCCCACCCAGCCCCGAGCGGCGGCTGGGGGGCCGCGGGGCGTCGCCAGAGCCCTGAGAGGCGGTGGGGGAAACAGGGAGGCCCCTCACGGCCGCGGCCTAGGTGCCGGCTGCTCTCATCCCGGTCGCTCCGACCCGGGGTGCTACTGAAGGGAGGAAAGGAAGCCGCCCGACCGGGCCGCAGCTGGGGAGGCGACCCCCCACACCTTGAGGGGCGCCGAGGCGGAGTGGAGGTGCCCGGTGCCGCCCACCCGCTGGCCCTTCCCGGCGCGGCGCTGGCTGTTACCTTCATCAGCCTCCTGCTGGCCGCCATCTTGGCTCTGCTGCTGCCGCCCCACAATGCATGGCGGCGGCGGGCAGGGCGCTAAAGCCCTGCGCTTCCTGAGGCGGTGGGCAGGGGCGGGACGGCGGCGCTGTGTGAGGACGGACTTGGACCCGCCCCGCCGGCCTGGGGTGCTGCGGGAGGCGCCGGGGTCCGTGGCGGCGGCGTGTGGCCGTGTCTCTCGCGGCGGCTCGGACAGCGCCGGCGTGGAGCGGGAAGGCAGAAAAGACTCTGCGCCGGCCCAGAGCCCGCTAGACACCGACCTCCTGCGGCCCGAGGAGACCCTGGGCGCTGAGGGCTCCTACAGCATCCTCTCTCTGTGGACCAGTTACCAGCCTTCCTCCAGTATTCGATGATGTCTTCTGTCCGAGTGCATTTTTCGTCATCAGACAATGCTTTAAAGTACTGGTGTGGATTATTTTACTCACCGTGCATCAGCCCAAATTCGTCATAAGCTTTCTTGTAGGGAAAGAACAACCTGTAGTTGCAGGTTTCATCACATAAGCTCACACCACATTTAGAGGCCTTTACAACCTTTATTTCATAGTTTCTTAAGATACTCTGAAAAGGGAAGAGGGATCCAACCAGAGAAACCACTCTAGCGCCGCTGATCTCTGATGAATCCCACCTCTCAAGTTCCATCACTGGCTTTATCCAGATCGTTTCAACCGAGCCTTGCTCCTGAGCTTCTAGCCTGCTGTGGCTGGCCGCAACCTCCTAGAGAAAAGCAAGCTGTGGAAGAGGAGATAATGTCACAGTCAGTTTTAATCAAGACTGTAAGTTGCTGTGTGTGTTTTACTCTAATTTTAACTCCTTTCCAGCTCTGATCCTCCCCAGCTGGCCTCTAGCAACCACTGTAGAAGGAGTTCAGATGTCTAACCACAGGTGTCCAATGTCACATCATGTGTGGTAAGGTATCCAAGACACAGAACTAGCAGATATGGCGTGGGATGTAAGTTACTATACTATGTGGCATGTAAAATACCATCAGACATCTGTGTGCAGGCATCTGACTCCCTAAAACATTCCCAGCTGAGTCAGTGTACTCAAGATTTACTCTAAGATCTGCACTGCTGATGTGTTGCCTTATTTCCCCTTCCCTCCCCCCTCATGTTGGTTTATGTCCTCACTTGCTCTATGGAACATGTCACCTGAAAAAGTTCTAAGCTCTAAAATAGGCTTTACAGACTCAGGCAGCCTGAAAAGATAATGCTGTGGGTATTATAGAAGGCTTTCAACAACTCGTAACAATGCTACAGCAATTGTTAATTCTGAAGTGTAGGATTCCTGTCTTAAAATTATTCCCTGAAGGGTAGTCAATATTTTGCATTAATGTAGTGCTTATTGCTCCAAAACTCAATCAGCATTTGTTAATCAAGTAAGCTACACAGCATTGACATGAATCAACTTAATATTCACCTACTTTATATGAGTATTATGAAATAGTTTGTTAACAGTTAAGATGTTAAGCACATTTGAAGGTTGTAATAGCTTTATTCTATCAGATACTTAAAGTTTATTCATTTTATTTGAGGAAAATGGAGTCAAAGGAAACTGAAAATGAAAGAGGCAACCCATCCTGCTGAAGCAGCAGAGACCCAAAGCAAGGGTTCATGCTGACTGGCTGGAGGAGTTACACACATGTCAGGCAGGTACACTGAGGTGTTGGTGATGATTTAAAATGCTGATGTCTGACCAAAGGGCTAGTTCAGATTGTATGTTTCTGAAATGTAGAAATACCTAAATCTGATACTATGGAAACTTGGAAGAGCAGTTTTTACAACTTGTTTTCCAGATGTCTACAAATACAGAACCACAGAACTGTTGAGGTTGGAAGAGACCCTTGAGATCATGAGGTCCAACCACATGCCTAGAGCTCACAATCCCACCACTACTGCTAAGCCACTACCACTGAACCATAACCCTCAGCACCACATCCATCTGTCTTTTAAATACCTCAAGGGATAGTGACTCCACCACCCTCTGGGCAGTCTGTTCCAATGCCTGAGAACCATTCTGTGAAGGTTTTTTTTCTAATATCCAACCTGAACCTCCTCTGACACAACTTGAGGCCATTTCCTCTTCTCCTGTCACTTGTTGCATGTATCCCACAGGTAAATCCAGACCTGCTCAGTCATGACACCTTTGCCAGCACCAACTCATTTCCATGGCATGGCTGCTGCTGGAACAGGAGGGCCTGGCAGGCAAGGGAGAACTTCCAAATATCATAACAACATTCTGGCCTATCACTTTTCCATCCCTGTTTGGTGCCCAGTGCAGTGCCCATGCACAGCTTTGCTTTTTGTGGCATGGCTGGCGATGATACACAGCACCCTGCATGGGCACAAAGTCAATGTGACCACTGCTGCAAAGCCAGCAAACCAGCAGGGATGGAAAAAGAAAGAGGCCCATAGGGCTAATGCTGAACTCTGATCTTTGCTTTTGTGTGGTGCTGGGCACCTGCAAGCCTGGGGAGGCACCAGGAGGCACAGGCAGCTTTCTCAGAGTTATTACCACTCCCTTTATGGCTACGAAAACCAGGTTGCTTCAGACACTGTCTTGATTTCTTTATTTGCCGAAACTCTAATCATTATTTGACTTCAGAATCTTCCAAGATCACCATTTGTGTGCAAGTATTGTCTAAATGTTTGTTTTATCCACAAGGGACACATACCTGCTTCATACAAGAGACAGTACTAAAGCACTACAAGGAATTCTGCATTTCCTACCTGTAATTTTAATCAATGATTTTAGGGGTTGTAATAGAGAGTCAGAAGTGTCTGGGATAGTTATAAGATAATCCACATTTCCTCTGGCAAGACAAGAACCACCACCCACACTGTTGCTAACAATAGCCCAGCCAGTTCTGAAGAAACTGTTGACTGTAACTGTCCTCACGAATCGTAGAAATCCTTTATTGCAGCAGGTTTGAGAAATTTCCGTAGAACTAGTCACTTTTCATGTACCTCCTGCCAATATCCTGGATCCTGCCACTATCTAACTTCAGACTGGTTGCGAGGCAGATCCCACAGTGCTAACGCTGAGCTTGTTTACAAACAAGGGCTGTGCAGCTGTACTCCTGGCGCTGGATCACTCTTGGATGTTGGTTGCTGGCAGCCATGATGCTATCATACAGTCTTCAAGGAATTTCCTATCAGCTGCACCAGGAGAACTTCAGGTTGAATGGTAGGAAATATTTCTTCACTGAAAGGCCTCTCAAACATTGGAATGGTCTGTCCGGGGCAGTGCTGGAGTCACCATCCCTGGAGGTGTTTAAGCACTTGTGCTGAGGGGTGCGGTTTAGTGCTGACTCTTCAGTGCTGGATTGAGGGTTCACTGGATAAACTTTGAGATCTCTTCTAGCCAAAGGTATTCTGTGACCTGTTAGAAACAAGACCCTGGCCATTAGTTAGACCGAGTTTTGCAGATGCTTCTGCGTTTTTTTAACCCCTGTTTTCCAGGTTGTAGCCACTATTTTACATGACCATTAAGAGTGTCCAGAAGCACAGAATGTTAGGGGTTTGAAGGGACCTTGAAACCATCCAGTCCAACCGCCTTGCCAGAGCAGGATCATCTAGGGCAGGTGACACAGGAACGCATCCAGGCAAGTTTTGAGAAGCAGACTCCACAACCTCTCTGGGCAGTGTGTTGCAGTGCTCCATCACCCTCACATATAGATTTTAGTGCTTATCCTGTAATATGTTCAACAGACTGGACACCATGTTTATGCCTACCTACTCCCAAAAATAAATTTCTATCACATTTTTGCTGTTTTAAGGAAATGTTCGTGTTCAAAAAAGAAATTGTGTAAGCAGACTTTCTAAACAAACTTTGAGCCACAACAGCCCAGCCCTTGAAAATATCAGAAAATAATTTTGTTTGCTTTAGTGTTACAAGGTATCCATCTGAAAGAAAAAAAAAAAAAGAAAAAAAAAAGAAGGAAAAAAAAAAGACAACTCATGAAAACTGAAGGAGAAGAAGAAAGAATAAGCATAATTTCGTTCCTGTGTGAAACCTTGGTACCCCTACATGTTGATTACAAGAGGGACAGGCCTATACACCTCAAGAATCATAGAATCCTAGAGTGGCTCATTTTGGAAGTGGCCTCAGAGGTCATCTACTCCAACCTCTCAACTAGACTTGGCTACTCAAGGCCTCATCCAGCCTGGCCTTGAACACCCCCAAGGGAAGGGGCATCAACAACATCCCTGAGCAAGCTATTCCAGAGTTTCACCATCCTCATACTGAAGAACTTCTTCCTAAGCTCCAGTCTTCCTCAGCTTCAAACCATTTCCCCTTGTCCTGTCTCTAGACACCCTGATGAAAAGTCCCTTTGCAGCCTTCCTCTAGAATCAGAAGGCAGCTATAAGATACCCCTGGCTGTTTTCCAGGCTGGACAACCTCAGCCTATCCTCATAGCAGAGGCACTCCAGCCCTTGGATCATCTCCGTGTGCCTCCTCTGGATTTGATGCAACACCTCTGTGTCTCATGCTGGGGACACAGAATGCAACACGACTAGAGAGGGTGAAGAGAAAGGCAGAAGCAATGATCAAGAAGGGGGAGAAAAGTGCTAAGAGGGTGGAATACAAACTAAAATGGCTGAGGCCTTTCCACCTGCAGAGGAGAAGGTTGAAAAAATATAGCATCAATGCTTATGAAATCATAAAGGCAGTGGCTAAGGTGAATACGGAGTCGTTAGTTATCAGATCTGACAATCCTAGAGTGAGGGTGCACACAGGGAGACCAGTTGGGCAGTACTAACAGCCAGGAGACAGGGCCTTTTCTCACAGCAGGTAATTAATGTCTGCAACTCCCTACCACAGGCTGTAGTAAAAGCAATAGTCAGCAGGTTCTGAAAGAAACTGGTCAGACTGGGCAACAGGATAATAAACAGATTGAAAAAAGAGAACAGGCATGGAATCATCAAGTAACATCTCTAATTGATGCCTGGTTGTAATTATGGGTTCCCGGCAGGATCAGGTGAACGGACTCTGAGGTTGCATGCTGGTCTCCACACAGAGCATCCTCTGCTGCATTGGACAGAGAGAAAGCAGTAGCCTAGCTGGACCTTTCTTCATTCAGATTCATTGGATATGGTAGCTTGCGGAATATAGACAGAATTCAGCTTTCAAACAGATTCTAATTCATTCAAAACACATTAAAGGGATCTATCTGCAAACCACACGGACAAAGTTCATCTCCAGCAACAAGTACCAGAAAAAACTGCAGAAGTAATTAATGTCTTAAATTGTGATATGCCTCTCCAGTGGCACTGTTACAGCTAAAATGGATTTTTTTAAAACTGAAAATAAGTTGTTGGGGGGGTTTTTTGTTTGTTTGTTTGTTTTTGTTGTTGTTTTTTTCCCTTCTTTCTTTCGGGTGGACAATTCTCCAGCCTATAAAATTGCCAACAAATTAAAGTTTTTTAATATAGATTTTCTTATTCCTCCAGTTTATTGGATCTCTAATGACAAGCATTTAAAAGCAATTGATTATGTGTGATGATTATTATCTGACATTTGTTCTGTCAGCTAAGTAACCACAACAGAATGATACATTAATTTTCTTCCCCCTGCATTTTGCATGCCATGCACTTTGTTAGAGTGATTCTGTCCTGTCCGGACCCCTTTCCTCTTGAATGCAATATATCTTAACTGGTCATAAAAAACTAAATACACTAAGTCCCTAAGTACCCTTTTGCCTGAAGGGAAAAAAAAAAAAAAGTGGGGGTGGCATTCTGTTGCTTTCTTTTGTACTAATAGCACAGACTCCAGCTCAAATTAGCTCTGCACAAGCCCTAGTAGACTTATAAGATCTTTTAGTACTATGGATATAGCAGCTTGTGACCAATTTCTTTCCTTCTTAGCTTTGGGATTTCTTCCCCTTCCATCCATTTGAAAAAACAATCTCTCATAGCTGCTGGAGCGAGTGCAGAGGAGGGCAACAAAACTGGTTAAGGGTCTAGAGAATAAGTCTTGTGAGGAGTGACTGAAGGAGCTGGGGGTGGTTAGTTTGAAAAAGAGGAGGCTGAGGGGAGACCTCATCACTCTCTGCAGCTCCCTGAAAATGGAAAGGTTGGTGCTGGTTTCTTCTCACAGGTAATTAGTGACAGAACTAGAGGGAATGGCCTCAAGCTGCAACTGTGTAAATTTAGACTGGACATAAGGAAAAATTTGTTCCCAGCAGGAGTGGTCAGGCATTGGAATGGGCTGCCCAGGGAGGTGGTGGAGTCACCAACTCTGGATGTGTTTAAAGTCATTTGGATGTGGTGCTTGGGAATATGATTTAGGGTGTACCTTGTAGAGTAGGGTTCCGGGTTGAACTTGGTGATATTGTGGGGCTTTTCCAACCTGAATGTTTCTGTGATTCTGTGATAACTGCACTAATGTGATTTGGGTAGAAAAAAAAATAACTTCAGTAAGATAACTGCCAAATTACACTGTGCTTCAACAGCAACTGTTTACGTGTGGTGCTGCCAACTGATGTGCAGCTGGTGAGGTGAATGTACCAGGTATTAAAGCAACTACAATGTAAAATTTACCCTGCAAGTTTTCTATTCATTCTGAATTTATGTGTATCAGCTTTAGCAGGAATGGGTTTCCACGATACTAGAGACTCTGAATATTACATTGACACAGAGCACCTCACTTCAAAAAACTGAGAATCCAGTGGTGCACCCCTTCCAGAATAACTCAAAAGGCAGAACAGCTAAGAAGTGTTCCAGAAGACCATACAATTGCATGATGTGGCAGACATCCTGAGGCCTTTCTTGAGTGCTGAGGCCAGGCAGGCCCCAGTGCCTGAGGAATTATGAGCTGCCCATGAAGGTGGTAGAGTCATTGACCCTGGATGTGCTTAAGGGTCGTTTGGATGTGGTGCTTAAAAATATGGTTTAAGGTGAATCTTGTAGAGCAGAGTTATAGGTTGGACTTGGTGATCCTTAGGGGCTTTTCCAACCTGTATGTTTCTGTGATTGTGTGAGGAGTTGTTTTCCTGTTCTGGTTTTGGGGTGGAAGTGCTGTGCTCATGTAAAAGTTTCAGGTATCTCTGCTGAGTTATAATTCAGGGTACAGTGACAAACACCAGAGCAATATCTTTACAGCTAAATTGTTTATCTCTAAATAACAGTACAGTCACAAACACTAATCAACAGTACAGTTATCTGGATTAAACAACAGCAAGTCCAATAGTTCGCCATACTGGGCTAAACTTAGCATCTGGGTGTGGCAAGACTCTCATACTTGGGCACTGGCCAGACTCATTAAGGACTCATCACATCCCACCTCTGCTCACCCTCTGTGCCAGTTCTCTCCCTGGTAAGCACAGAGCTTGCAGACACCATTGCTGAGGGCTGGCCCTGGCAGCTAAACCATTGCACAGCTGCTCCCTCCCTCCCCAGTGGGAGTGGGAAGAGAATGGGGAGAGCAAAGGTGAGAAAGCTGTTGGGTCAAGATAAAGACAGGTTAATAACCAAAGCAGAAAGGGAAAAAAAAAAAAAAAAGTCCTACCTGTCTGACTGCCCAAAGACCTAGCAGAAACTTAGAACATTCTTTGTTAACCCTCTATCTGTGAGCCATAGCAAGCTTTGCAGGGAGGCAGAGAGTACAGAAAAGTGCAGCTTACTACTGGCATAGGACTGCTTCTCTTCTCGATGTCTTTGAAGCTGTGCCTAAGCCCTGCCTGTGGTGACAAGACACAGTATCGCTTGCTGACACTCAGTCCTTTGCTAGACTCCTTTAATGAAGAGAGAAGAAGGAAGCAAAGGGACCCCTGCTGTTAGAGCACTGCTGCCCAGGTAGGGGGCAGATCAGCAGCGGGTGGCCTCAACGATGGTGGGGAAACCATGAGGTGGCAGCAGAGCCCGCACAACGCGCGGCTGCCGCTGTCGCCCGCTGGCTGCCTACGCTCGCAGCTCGGCGGCTGCCCGTGGCTGGTACAGCTCCCTAAGAAGCGCTCTGCAGTCAGAGCGGGGCTGATACCTATGTTACCGGGCTTGGGTTTCTCACAACTGCGATGATCAGAACCGTAACCGATCTCTATTTCACAAGTCATTTTCCTTCCCTTTTCCCCCGGTTGATGCACATTTTTGTATCTCCCTCTAGACGGGAAAAGCCTGTACAAAAGCGAGGCTGAGTTCTGAGCCAAAGTTAGCTTTCAAGTGTTCATTCTGCAGGCAAGTCTATTTAGGAACACTCAATTACAGAACCGTTACTGTAATTACAAAGTTTAGGGTTTTGGTGTTTGCTTCCTTTCACTGTTTTGGGGTTTTTTTTGATTGTTTGTTTGTTTGTTGTTGTTGTTTTTTTTTTTTTTTTAAGTGCTTTCAATGTTACAAAGAAACATATAAAGTTGAGCTTAATGGAAGGGACCAGAGGACAACACTACAAGCACTTAAAAGCAACAGTGAAACTCTTTGTTACAGCAAATAAACTCTAGAAAGATTGTTTCCAAGCCTTAACATTCCTGGATACTGCCAGCCCACTGTTGCAAAGTATGTTTCATTATAGCAGAAAAGAAGTTGAAATCTTACTGCATTAATTACTCAACAAGTTGTAGAGACCTCATCTTTTATCACCATGAGCTTTACTAAAGATAACTGAGCTCAAGTGACAGAGAAGGGGCTTGAAGAACTCTAATTCTAAAGGCTGTTCGGAAGCCAACAGTTAAAGGAATCATCTGGTGCTCTAGAGCTAGCAAGGGTCACAGAGGTAGGCTTGGTGAAGTCAGAAATGAAGAAAAGGAGGGTCAGTAGCAGAGACAGCTTGGGTGTGGCTTCTGTGTCATTAGTAAGGAAGCCATGAGGGTGGCAGGAGCTGATGCGTTTAGCAGCACATGTTGGGAAAAAGGAAGGGCATCCTACAGCTGCTGAAAGCCTGGCTCAGCCATAACCTCATGGGTCAGCAGCCACAAAGCAGGTTAGATACCAGCTTGCAGCAACCAGTAGGAAAGTGAGCTGGGCTCTGTTCTGTTGAGTATCAGCTATGAACTGGGCTGCCTGCCACTGAGGAAGGCATATCCTACTTCAGTGGAGATCACCAAGAGCAGTGCTGAGCCAGGCTGAAACAGCAAGTAATGCAGTAACAGATGTAACACCGGACTTTCCTGTGGCATCATAAATACTACCCGGTACAGTCATCTTGGATATCACCATCCACATGTTATCTGAAAATTCCCTGGAAGATTAGACAGATGAAGGACAGAGATGATATGATTTGGGAATTGGCTTCAAGAGTTAGATGACTGATTATTAATTAGTGTCTGATTTCTATGTTTAAGTAGCCCCACTCCTCCCAGCCAAAGTTTATATTAGAGGTGTACTTCATTCACCTGGCTTTAACTTGAAGAACTGTGGAGGGATAATAGAATGAAGCAGAATGTTGATCCTAAATTTCAATCAATCAGATTTGAAGAAAGGCATCATCTCTCAGGAACAAAATCAGAGAAAATGGTCCAGAGCCTTAAACTGAGGCTTTGCCTATACCCATGCCCTGAAAGATCCCCTTACTGCACAGGCTGTAAGCTTCTGAGCCCATGCTTGGACATGGATGAATTTCAGCTCTCTGAGCATGCAGGTGTGCAAAATAACTGGGAGACGAGTGACTCTGCCAGACATGCAGAAAGCAGTCCACAGAGTGATTTGCAAGATTACCCCATTAAATGGAGCCAGAGGACTCGTGCTTGCTTCATGGTGAGAAACAATCTTTTAGAGTAGAGCTGATAGAGGCTGGAGATGCACCTATAGGTGCCCTTCCCAAGCAAGGCTTGCAACTCTTCTTTACTCTTAGCTCACTTACCTCCCTACACAATTGATGGAGCAGACCCTGTAGAATATCATCACATTAAACCAAGCCTATTTTAGTCAGATTCCAGTATTTCAACACCCCTGATATTACTCTAACCAATGAAAAGTAGGAGTGTCATCCACTTGAAGGGGATATATTTTGCTCTGACTTTCACCCCTGGCCTTTCCTGCACAGAATTTTTCACTCCTGTGATGCAAGCAGAGTTGGTGCTTGCTATTCAAGGTGTCACATCCATGTAGGAGGAGGAAGCAGGACTAGCATTAATGTCTTGCTGCTCATTCACACAGTCAGGCCTGTGACCAGAAGGCAGATGCCAAAAGTAAGATTCAGCCTTTGAGGCCGGCATATTTAGAGCTTAGACTGACAAGAAGATTCATCTGTCTTAGGTGTGCACCTTCTTCATAGTGTTCTACAGATATATCATCACTCTTTATTGCCTGCAGGTAGAGCTGTGATGAACATGGTTTGACAAGAAAGGTTTAAATTGGATCTTTTACCAATACATCACTAAAGCAAATAGTTTCTTATGTCGCTTGTCCCCACACCATATGACCAAAAGCATGTCCCCAACCAAAATGCTGGTGTCCTCCATTGTGTAAGGAGTTCACTTCTGCTTACATGCTGGGGACAAATGCTTTTAGTCCATGTCTCCATGGGTGTCTGTCCAGCCACAGGCGAGTCCATCTTGTCATGTATTAAGAAGAGGACAACAGATATGGCACTGAATGACAAGAGGTCTTTTGCCCACAGGCTGGAGAAAGCAAGTGGTAGAGCTGTCCAAAGGGATTGTTCTGCCACCTTTGGTCTGGATCCTGGTGCATGGCTCTTCATGTTCACTTTACTGAAAGGATCTTTTCTAAAGCAGGTGGAATGACAGTGTTCTTCACTTGGTTGTTGGCTGTCCCTGCTGCATTCCTCAACTCAGCTACCCTTCAGAAAAGCAGAGAAGGAGCAGGAACACTGGCGGTGCAAGAGATGACTGACAACTTCTGCTGTCAGCTCTTCTCATAATTCACAAAAATTACATTATTAAAAATTTAGGAATACTCTGTATTTTAGGTCACCTTCATTTCTGGTTCTCTGTCACTCTATGTTGCCATAATTTTCCTTCAGATCATGCTAGCAACTTACCTCAGAAAGCTCCAGCACAACAAGGTTTACAACTGGGCTGTGAAACACGGAGACCAAAAACTTGTCCTCGTCTTTTTACTACTGCTCTTCATCCCAAGACAAAATCTCATGAAGAAAGTTTTTAATGTTTTGCATAATCAAACCATAAAGTAGGAAGATCATCTTAGATTCAAAACAAATTCATCACACACTACCAGTGATCTCTGAAAGGGTTCCTGGGTGACAAACATGGTAAAGACAAAATTATTTTCTTCTGTACTGCAAAATAACCCTCCAAATTCTAACAGAAATCACCACCACTTACCTTACCCTAGTAAAGAAAGACGAAGAGCCCAAGGATAACAGAGCTTCCATGACTTATGGCTATTAGAAATTACCTGCCAAGTGTGTAATTCTAAAGTGATTGTCTTCCATTAGGGCTACAGTAAACAGCATGGTGGAAAATTCAATCTGATTAGCTTTTCTAATGAGCTGCAGGAGGTTGTAGAGGCCAGAGCAGAAGTATCTTAAACATTTCATCACTGATTACAAACCTGCCTCTGAATTAATCAGATAATTAAGTGAATAGATTTAATGAACCTAATGCTGATCAAATAATTATCAGAGATCCTCGTAGATTTTTGGCAGGCTAAACACCTTTTTTCCTAAGCTTTCCTAAAGCAGGAAGGCTACACAAAGAACATACAAAACGTACGCAGGCTTCTGTGCAATAATCAGTAGATGTAAACTTTATTATTTACACAATAATTTAATTTACTCACAATGTGTTCAAGTTCCTGTTGGGTCTCCAGGAGGGCTGTTGTTATCACAAATGCAATTTGAGACAGAGGCAATTAAAATGATGAGCTAAATCCTGAGAACTTTTAACTCCAGTCTCTCTGGAACAAATGGAGGTCTTGCTCTGGAAAAGGGAGCAGAACAGGTTGTAGGTATTGCCACTGTGTTGTGTACCTAAACCCAAACTGTCCATTTTGGTAGAACCACTCACCACTGCTAGCACTCAAACTGTGTCCACACTGACCTCTTGGCATCCACTCTGCATTCACGTTGCTAGACTTTAGCAACAGGCTGCCCAGGGAGAATGTGGAGTCTCCCTCTCTAGAGATACTCAAAACCCGCTTGGACATGTTCCTGTGTGATCTGGCATAGATGATCCTGCCCTGGCACGGGGGTTGGACTGGATGAACTTTTGAGGTCCCTTCCAGCCCCTGACATTCTGTGATTCTGTGACATGCTTCCGTCTCCCAGCAGAATAACTGGCTGCAATACCCAGAATCAGTTAGATCTGGCTGGGCAAGAGAACAAAAGAAAGAAATGCCATTGGTACTCAGCACTCTGGTTAAGTCTCAGCAATCCCAGTTGCTCCCTGAGGGCAACATCTCAGCTCCAGCTGATCAGCCTGACACTTCTTTGTGAGACAGACCTTAAAGGCACAGAGAGTAATGGTTTCACTACCTGTTTCTTCTGAGTTTTGGAGTGCTCTGCTCTTGGGATTTCTTTTCATTCTCTGCTTACTCACCGACTTAATATTCAGTGAAAGATCAAAGACATTACTGCTACAAACGAATACACTTCTCTTGGCTACGGCCAGAACCAGGGTGCGAGCTAGAGAGACCTTTGCTCTGATCCAGCATTGTAGGTCTTATGTTCTTATTATGACTCAGAATTTACGTTCCCCAAAGGGATGTGCTGGTAGAAGTCCATCTGTGAAATGATTCATGAGAAGTGGACATAAAAGAGAACAGAATATGGCTAACTGAATACAGGAAAACAATTAAACAAGGATTCTTGGCAAATGAATACTTGAAAGATCTTAAACAAAACCACCAAGAACTTGAGTTTGTCACCTCTGTAGTGTCTGCTTTGCATTTTAAATGGCTGCACCTTTGATGAAACATTTTTTTAACATTATGCATTGCCCTTTTCTTGTAAAAACATATGTGGGTTTTCTTTTCTATCTCAGTTGTTTTGGATTAAAGAAGAAGAGGCACTTAGAGCAATATCAAAGAAAGACACAGAAGCAATTGCATGGATCAAATTACTATCTCATTGAAAGCCGGGGGCCTGTTGCTTGCAGGCCACATCAGGATTAATCCTCAGTGCCTGGAACAGTGGCAAACTGGTTTTAATCCTTGTGCATTACTCATCTGTGCCCAATATGATTTATCCCTGCAGTGTTAGGTTTTTGGTATTTGTCTGCATGGTTGTTAATAAATACAGCTCTGAAAATCCAGAACACTCTGAATGAAAATATCAAACTTCTTTTGTAATGTAAATTTGGTAAGAAATGGATTTTTAAAATTTCATTTCTAACTTCAAATCTCCAGTATCTGAAGGGGGCCTACAGGAAGGCTGGGGAGGGACTGTTTACAAGGTCTTGTAATGACAGGACAAAGGATACTGTGTTTAAACTGGAAGACGGAAGATTTAAACTAGATGTTAGGAGGAAGTTCTTTACAGTGAGGGTGGTGAGACACTGGAACAGGTAACCCAGGGAGGTTGTGGATGCTCCCTCCCTGGAGGTGTTCAAAGCCAGGTTGGATGAGGGCTTGAGTGACCTGTTCTAGTGGGAGGTGTCCCTGCCTATGGTGGGGGTTGGAACTAGATGATCTTTGAGGTCCCTTCCAACCTAAACCTTTCTATGATTCTATGATTCAAATGTTCAGAGTCACCACGAAAGTACTTTTTACGCTCACTTAGATGACAATAACCATTTTATACATTATTCCCAACATTGGTGTATGTGCTTTCAAGTGGTGGCATCCATGTGTTGTAAATATGACATCTCCATGAGTCTGAAATCACCAAGAATGGATCAACCAAACCAATAGATGAGTGACTGTATCTAGGGGTGCAATGATACAACACTGTCACTCATATGAAATGATCTCTTTCTGCCCACTGCGGACAAAGGATTGCTCACTGAGGTTCTGAGGGTGATGTGTCTCTGAAACATCTTTTTCTAAGCACAGTTTCAATCATCAGCTGTTGTATTGCTTTGAAATCTTCCTGACACACTCAATTTATAATGTTAAAAAACAAGCTACTGGAGCATCAGCAGGCTATGCAACCCCCCTAAAAGAGCAGGAATTCTATTGGATGCCATCTTAAGTGAGATGGAAAGATGGCAACATCTGAAAAGAAATAAAGATGAAAACTGTGGAGTGCTTCACATCTCAGCCTCTGCTGGTGATGCTCAGCTTTTCTGCCCTACACAAGGCAGGGTTCCTAGAAGGAACCCAGAGAACAAATTAATAAGCCTGAGAGTAAAAAAAAAAAAAACAAAAACCCAACCAACCAACCAACCAGAACCAAAACACCCCAACCAACCAAACAGCCAAATTATTCTACCTGTGTTATTCATAGAAGATTCAGGGTATGACTAATTTTTTTTCCCCCAAAGAGAATCTAACCTGAAACATTTCTCACTGTAATTTGGACACTTGGACACTGTTTCTTGCTGTGTTGTACCTATTCTCCCCTACATCTTTTTACAGAGATTCTATAATGGGAATAATAGAGCTTTAAAAAACCCCAACAACCCCATGTTTAATTTGTTATTTCTCAATTAAGATTTGTGGTATATGTTGCCTACTTCCAGAATCTCTGACTCTCCAAAGTATTAATGTTGAAGCAATGGCAAGCATTTCTCTGTGATGCCAATCGTTCTTTTTCTAGATGAGTTGGTGATATTTGATTAATTAATTTCTACTTATTTTGGGGTAGTTCATGCAGTCTGAGGCCACTTTCAGGAAGCTTATTAATAAGCCACCAAAGTCTTACCAGTTTCAGGAGGCAGAGAGGCAGAAATAGAAGAGAGTGCTTATCTTCTGCAAGTTGTAGGAAGGACTGTGTCTAAATTCAGGCTCAAGGCAGCAGTTTGGGTTTGTTTACTTGTTTTGATTTTCCCCTTCTTTTTTGAGAGGGAAATCAATGACAGATATTGTATTCACATCCTAGTCTTACTGAGATTTTCGCTTGATTTCAGGGGGGCTAATTCTGGTCATGAAACTTCGGTCTTCCCAATGGTACAATTTAAATAACTATTTTAGTACTAAACTGTCAGCAAATGTTGTGCAGAACACTGTTGGTTCTTCCACATACCCCATCCTGTGAGTCACAAGTACTTCTGTCTGAGCTGAAAACAGGGCTGGATGGATCCTTTAGATGTATTGATGACCTGATCTCTTTGTAAGCTGTAATCAGTGGCGGTTCGTGAGACACGAGAAGGCATTTTCCATATCTCATCTACCTGTGCAAACAGACAGAGAGTGGAGGAAATGGGATAATAAATCTAATAGTTAGGTCAGATCTGGGCAATGACTGTATGACCAACTCCAAAAATGCTCCCTCTCTGGCATTCCACGTTCTCCACTCTTAACCTGCTCCACTGCTCAGTGTGCTATCCACATACTCAGCGATGAAGCCGTAACACTCCATCCTATAAAGCAGCCAACTATCTCTTGTTTAATATTAGTGACCATAGGGAGTGATGGTTGACATATGAAAATGCAAAATTTTGCATTTTTGGAGACCTGTGGCTTCCTTAATTACTCTTTTAAATTTGAAGAAGATGGTTCTTTCAACCTTTCCTATCTGATCACACTTTCTAAATCGCTTAGTGCTTTAGCTCTCCCTCTCTTTCTCTGTCCCACCATCTCTCTTTCTCCCCAGTTCTGCTCTTTTCAAGCTTCACAGCCCAGAACTAGCTGCATCAATCTGACTAGTGCTAAACTGAGCACAGCAATTGCCCTCTATTTCCATACATGCCTTTTGCAGACACATTCAGGCTGTGATAGATGTCAGGTCTTCATGCCATCCAACCACTTATCCACTACATTCCTGTGCATTTATCTCATGGAGAACTGAAGTACTGCCACAAGTAACCAAGAGGAAAAATCACTCTTGATCTTAATTAAATGGCTGAGAATTAGCAGTCTCCATGTGTCCCAACCCCAGGCAGGCTCAGCATCGTTCCAGCTGTGTACTGTGGCAAGTGTAAGAAGGCAGTCCAGAGAAATCTGTTTACTAGAGCATTATGATGGGTCAAAGAAAGTTCTTGGCAGGCTACATAAGCTCATGGGTCAGATGTTATGCAGCCCTGGTTTATGTCTTCTCTTTTATGTATTAAATTCTTGGGAAGTTCTTCAATAACCAAACTTCTGTTGCTCTTCTACATGTTTTTCCAATGCCTGAAAATCAGCACACGGAAAATCTAGGGGCAAGCTTTTGTTTACAGATGCTTGAATTCACACATTTACTATTGAAACTTACTGCCAGTGATTTCAATCTGTTAAAAAAAAAAAAAGTCTAACATTTCCAGATGGCTCCCAAATTATTGTTACCTCAAAATCCTTCAGAGAGCACAGTTAAAATTGCATAGGAAGTCTGGAAATGATGCAGATGGATACTGCATTTAACGACTCTTGAAGCAACAGAAGATATGCAGAACACCAGTGGATTAATGTATATTCTTTACATGGAGCTGAGAGCACTGGCAAGTCTGTAAAGTTGTTTTTCTTAGTAGTTGTCCTTCATTTTTGCATAATCCTGTAAAAAGCAACATGGCAAATAGTGGCTGCTGACAGGAGAAACCTCTGTTACCAAAAACTTAAGGTGTGTAAGAGCAGGAATAACTTTCAGGTGAGTAATGGATTTTAATGACATTAAAAAAAAGAAAATTATCCATATGCTTTAAAAGTTGTGAGAAGTTTAATTCAATACAATGAGAGGTTTTAATTTTCCAACACAGAGCAGGTATATTAGGTTAGAACAGTGCAACATAAGGCAAACTCCAGCAGTCCTTCCTCAGTTCTTACTCAAAGCTTCCATTGATCTCTGAATGAGTGTAGAGTGGGCAATGACTTCAAGATATGCTTTATAGATGGTGTTTCACCCAGATGCTTCAAACACAGTTGTGAAGGTTATTATACAGTGAGTCTTTTGGTCTGCATTCCCTTCATTAAGGGCCAAAACAGTGTCCCAAAAAAAGATCAGTGGAAATTTTCCTACTGTCTTCAAAGAAAGTATTTTGGAGTGTTCAATGGACATTGAGAAGTAAAAGCTACTGCTATAAAAGTGGATTAGAACTTGTGTAACCTGACTTTAGATGGAGTGAGGAGAAGTGGGGGGAAGAGAGAAGTAAAGAGAAGGGAAAAAAGGAGGGAGAGGAGATTCGAGGAGAGGAGATTCGAGGAGATTCGAGGAGATTCAAGGAGAGGAGATTCGAGGAGATTCGAGGAGAGGAGATTCGAGGAGAGGAGATTCGAGGAGATTCGAGGAGATTCGAGGAGAGGAGATTCGAGGAGATTCGAGGAGA
>VWZE01020946.1:340719-369495 GCA_013396675.1 Eubucco bourcierii | reverse complement strand
AAAAGATGACTACCAGACGAGGCCATCTCTCAAGGTCTCTGCCAGGCTTATGGTTCTATGATACGTCACTGGTCTGGAAAAGTCTGTTTTCATTCCTATCTATGGAGTTGCATTGTCTTAACTTTACACAGAGGAGTGGTACTGCAGAGAAACTGAAGTAGCTTGCCAAGAAGTAAAAGAAAGATCAGTGACCAAGTCTGTGCAGAAATCCAACTTCTTGTTTTCCACTGTATAACCAAAGAGCATGGCCTCTGATGGCACTGTTCAGCTGTCAGAGCTACATTCTCTACAGAACCTGGTGCCTGATCCTTCCAGTCAAATGTCAAATCCATGAGCAATTGTTTTCATGAAATTCTTGAACATTTCTTCACTCTCATTCAAGTTTCTTTCTTCCATCTCTTCACATACCCACATCGCCATCGCTTCCCTCCCAATGGCTATTGCGGCCACAGAAGCAGCGAACATATGCACAAGCTGTGAGAACAAACGGGCAGGTTTGACATGGGAAGGGAGAATAGACTGAAGAAGCAGATCCAGGTTGTGCTGGCCTTACCCATAAACTGGAGCATTAGCTGGAGTTCCTGAAAACTCTCCTAGGAGAATTTAACACAGAACAAACAGGCAATGCCAAGAGTCCCTCTTCCCTGCCACCGGCAGATAGATACCACATGCCAGTGCCTCTGACAGGCTCACAGCCACAGGACTGTAGATATTCTGCACTTACTTAAATCAGCTCTACAATGACATCTCAGTATTTGTCTTCCAATGCAAATGAGGGTTGTGCAGTCACGTTAAGTGTCCCAGCAATGTTTGAACTGGATGTCCAGTCTGAAGGAAAACCATTTCAAAGCAATTAAGCTCCCAGATGTTTCATGAAAATGAGTATGGGGACAGAACATGAAAGCTTTGCCATAAGAAGTTCCTACCCCTCCTAACAGAGATCTGGAAAAGGACATCTGGTTGCCCATCCTGCTCTAAGTTAGACTCAAATGTATCTACATTTTCCTTAGGGAATGGTATTTGAGTCTGAATTTGTCCTTGAAAACCTCTCATAAGGGGATGCCTCAGCAAACCCAGAGCTGCCACCTTTGCCTTCCTCCACAACTGCTTCTGCATCAGCATGGTATGAAAGACAGGTTTAGAGAAACACAAGCAAAGAAGCTTAAGAGGAAACAGAAAAAGGAAAAGACTTCTAAGTAACAATGCCACACATCAGCTCTGCAGCCTGAGATAACTGCATCAGAATACACCATCTGTCTATAGGAGTAGGCCCTTCCAAAATGGAGAAACAGTCCCTAAGCACAGATCAAAACATGGCAGTGCAGGATGTTGCCAGTTTGTTGCTGACAATGCTTTGTGTCCCTACCCCCATTTAAGAAAATGAGGTTGAAAATACACTCCTAATACCTACTTCTTATCTCCAGTAGCCTCTGTTTCTTGCACCATTTAATTTTTGGTATAAATCTACTCTACAAGCCATATCATTATGGGAGAAGCAGGGACCTAAATGTACATAAAGATTACTGAGAAGCATCCCTTAGCCTTGAATCCCAGTGAGAAAGTATTGACTTCGTCCTGAAGTGCAGGGGGATAAGAGCACAAAGCCAAATGCCATCTCCGTTAACAGCCCCGTGGAAAGCATTGGTGGAGCACGGAGCATCAGGGCTGTGGAGCAGCAATCTCCCCAGCGCTTGCAGTGCAGCAGACCGAAGCTGTGCAGCAGCTCTGCGTGCTCCTAACCTATACCATGGCTCCCAGCCCCGGGCTCTGCTTGAGAACCCAGCAGAGGGCACTCCTAAACCAGCGCCGGGTGATGTCCATGAGTGGATGAGGTGAAGCTGAGCTGGGATCTAGCTCTGGCAGTTTGTGGCTCAGATTGCTCTGATCGCTTTCTGCTCATGCAGGGGCATTTGGTGAGAGGAAGTCCTGGCACAAAATAAGGCTTTGGGAAAAAAAAAAAAAACAAACCCACAGAGATATTCATTGGCACGCTGCTCCCATGATGTGTTTGGTTTGCCAGGGGAAAAAATTATAGTTTTCCATGCCCTCCAGCTCCTGACTGTGAGTCCAGCTGCAGTGCTTCTGCCAGGTTTGCTGGCAGTGCCTAAGAACTAGGGATTATATTTCAGTATTTATTAAAAAGAAAAATTAGGGAGGGAGTAAAAAGTCTTGTTTTAACGGGATGGAGAAGGCAAATGAGGAATCTGCACTCTTCATTTTCTTTTAGATTTCTATGCAAACTGGTTGATCTTCCACCCTCTCTCTGCTATCCTGCCAGACTAGCTCATGTTGCCCTTCCAACCATACCGCAGCACAAAGGAGGCTTAAACATTCATCAGTGCTCCCAAAAACCATTCAACATTGCTGCTTACCCCCCTCCTCCCTGCCTCTGTTGTCTTTCCTCAATGCCTTGTGCACTGATTTCCAGCTCCACAGCCCTGAAAGAATTAGAAAGTGCTGGGGGACACAAACACACACACTTAATTCTGGCTTTCCCATTTCACAGCTGTCCTTTGCTCTGCCACCTACATTGTATTTTACTTACACCGTGCTGAACACTCTCCCCCTGGACCTTCCACCTTTCCTGGATAGTTACTTTAAGATTTTGCCAGAAATGCTAGAGTAGGGCAGAGGCTGGGCAGGGAGAAGCTCAGGCACTACACGCTCTGCCCTGCACCCTCTGAAGTGTGCCAGCTCACAATAAATCTTCCTGCTGCTTACCACTACTGCTTACTGCCTCTCCACAAACATCACAACAAAGAAGTAAGAAAAACTTTGTTAAATGTTCTAAGTGACAAAGATGCTATTTAGAATTGAACCTCGAAGATTCAAGGAGGTTGAAGCCTGCAGAGGGTGTGGGAAACATCCATCTGAACTCAGCCTGAGTAAGGGCCCTGGCTCCATGTGTAGGATGTGCTGCAGGATGGGGACGCACATCCCACACCCATTCTTCCTTAAGGATTTTATGCCTGCTGCAAGAGCTATCAAACTTTCACTTCCCCTCACCTGCAGGTGAGAAATGACAGGTATGAAACAAGCTTCAGCTGACTTTGGAGAAACAAAGGCACAAAAAATCAACTCTTTTGGTTTCAGATTTCAGTTAAGATCTCTCAAGAACCAAATCAATAGGTTTGGTTCTTGTTGAAGTGACAGCAATGTCTAGTGGGCTGGTAGCTGAGGTTGTGGCTCAGTCTCACTGCACAAAGGCTTCTCCATCTGTTACTGAGTGTTTAAGCTCTCAAGTGTTGAATTCTTGCAGTAGACTCAAGGAAATAAATCAGATTTAGTGATTAAAAAAACCCCCAAACTTCTTGTACTAGACACAGATGGATTCCAAACAAAGGGCTGGTTCCTGCTCCTGTTGAAGGTATGGAGTTGAGGCCCCTTGGTTACATTCCTGACTGCTTTAGGTTTGCAGGAACAAAGAATGAAGTAAGAGCCAGCTGTAAGGCCAAAAGCGAGCACTGACTTGCTGTAAGACCCTTGTGATTACCCTTGAGGGGAGAAATGCAGCTTGTAAAAAAAATTGTAAGAGGAAAACTGCACTGTCTGCTTGATGAAAATGAGCAAATTCCAGAGTGTTTCTTCTTCTGCCTGCTACGCAATTTGCTTCAGCTTCATCTCGCCTGCTGTCTCACACAATAGCCTCAGGGATTCTCAAGGAAAAAAATTTAGCTGTCTCACCTTCTATGCCCAAATCCTGCCTTCATGCAAGAAAATTATTTGCTGCATTCCTAAGAAGCCAGCTTCAGTTGTCACTACAGTTAAGGTTATGTCAACACTTCTATTATAAACTCCTCTTGTCAGGAATTTACAAGTCAGCTTTAAAATTCCCTTTGCGTTTAATTCTGGCATAGATGAAAAAACCCAGGAGCACATTAAATATATATATATATATATGTGTGTGTGTGTGCGTGTGTATGTGTGTGTGTGTGTGTGCCAACATTTACGTATTGGATTTTAACACTTTCCATGAAATGAGAATTTCAACCTTAATGTAAACACTGTATCATCAGAGAAAGACCTAAACCATTGGCTCCAATCAGCATGAAAATCCTCTGTTGAAATAAACCATCTTGGAGCACCTTGCATTTCACTGTTGCAAATGTGGAAATGTCTGAGTGCTACCACAGGGATAAGAAGAAAGTCTCACCTACTTCCCCTGTAATACTGAGAATGCAGGCAGCCCTGATTATGGAGAGACACATCCTGCCTCTCATACCAAGATGCTGAGTTTAATGTATGAAGGCTTCCTGGGAGTTGAAGTAACTATTTTAGACAGATAACAAGAATCCTTTCTCACTTCCGTCCTCCTCAGAACCCCATAATCTCTGGTACCTTTAGCTCTTCTGATGCATTACTGCTATTTATTTTCATTTCAGAAACAACAGTGCTATGGAGAGAGGTGAAATGATTTGCCCAAGGTAACAGAGAACAAGTCTCTGCTTTGGCAAAGGCATTTGTGTGTATGCCTGAGATCCACAGTTGCAGACTCTCCATCCTCTCATGGCCTGCTAAGGAGTAACAGCTATTGTCCTTAATACTGCTCTGAGCCTGAAGCTTCTGCAGTCTTCTCTGGGCCGCTTGGTAGGATTTAACAGTTACTAGCTTCATCCTCCACTCCCACTCTTTCTTCTTATGGGTTTAAAAGGAGTCTTAAAAGGTCTGGATTTGGCTCTGGGGGAGTCTAGAGGACCCACATATAGGCTCCCCAAATCCTTTGTGTGTTGGAAGTTTTGCTGCTGAAGCAGGAGACCAGGCTTTGCTGTGTATGGAGGTGTGTGCTTTTGCATTTCATCCAGTCCCACATCAAAACAGAGTAGTACATGGCACAAAGCTAAGCTCTGTATGTCTTGAGAGAAAAAAAGGCAGGGCGAGGGAATGGCAAACTAAGATCAGAAGAGGCATAAGTGTTGTGGAGACAGCCTTGAGTTCAGTTTCAAATGCTAGGAGAAATCAACAATGAAAGAAATGGCAAACAATCCAGCCAGAACCAGTGCAGCTTCCATAAGACCACCGTTTAAAAAGTATCATTCCAGCTCTCTAAACTTTTCCACATATTTAGAGCATTCAAGCATCTACACCCATATGTAGACCCATCTACACCCATGTGCACATGCAGCCCAGACAGCAACCGAGTTCTGGACTGCATCAAGAGCAGCGTGGCCAGCAGGGCAAGGGAGGGGATTCTGCCGCTTTACTCTGCTCTTGTCAGACCCCATCTGGAGCACTGTGTGCAGTTCTGGAGGCCTCAGCACAGGAAGGACATGGAAGTGTTGGAGCGGGTCCAGAGGAGGGCCACAAGGATGAGCAGAGGGCTGGAGCAGCTCTCCTATGAGGACAGGCTGAGAGAGTTGGGGCTCTTCAGCCTGGAGAAGAGAAGGCTTCGAGGGGACCTGATAGTAGCCTTCCAGTATCTGAAGGGGCCTACAGGAAGGCTGGGGAAGGATTATTTACAAGGTCTTGCAATGACAGGACAAGGGGCAATGGGTTTAAACTGGCAGAGGGGAGATTTAGACTAGATGTTAGGAGGAAGTTCTTTGCAGTGAGGGTGGTGAGGCACTGGAACAGGTTGCCCAGGGAGGTTGTGGCTGCTCCCTCCCTGGATGTGTTCAAGGCCAGGTTGGATGAGGCCTTGAGTGACCTGTACTAGTGGGAGGTGTCCCGGCCTATGGCAGGGGGCTGGAACTAGATGATCCTTGAGGTCCCTTCCAACCTAAACCATTCTATAATTCTATGATTCTATATATGTGACTTACCTTTGCAAAGTTATGCTCACATTTGCACCACTGCAAGCCACATCTTAAACACAAACTTGGATCTCTACCTTTCACCTTCCTTTAACTGTGCACAAGGTGGCTGGCATGATGCTTACTTTGCCGACAGCTACAGAGGAGAAAAGGACAAACAGTAACCCTGTGAGAGTCCAGGTCCAATTTTGAGCAAGTGATGGTGTAAATCTGCAAAGCCAAGCACTGGATGCTGTGTAACAGAATCAGGCCCAACAAGCGCAAAAGGAATTTACAAAGCAAGATTTTCTGTAATATGCTCCACTGACTTTTGATAATAAAAACCACACTGTAAATGGCCAAGAAATTAATCTTTAAAAGGCAGCTGTAGCCCATGTGTATTAACTATTTCTTTTCTTTTCTTTTTTTTTTTTTTTTCCAAAGACATTTCCTCTGGATTTTTGTCACCTCCTTTTAATACATGTTTCCAGCCAGCGGAGATGTTATGCTCTATGGGCAAAATATAATATGCATTTTTAAACCATTTATAAATATGTATACACCCTATGGATTCACACAGCACTGTAGGAGCTGCATTCTCTTCTGCCTTGAAAGGATGGCAGCCTTTAAAAAAATAATTACAAATATACTAAGGTGTACGCTCAACACAATGCACGGGGGTTTAGCCGCAGCAATTTCATTAGCGCTAATGAGAGGTGTGCAGCTAAAGCCCTGCATATCAAGACATCATGCATAAAGAAAAGCCTGTCTAATGATGTATTTACTTATTAAACCAGAGCAGCTCTGAAGGGCATGCATGTTTATCTATTTTTATTTAGCCCTTTCCAAACAGAATCACACACATGCATGCACACACACGCATCTGTATTCTGTGGAATGCAGATTTTCTCCATTTGGATATATTAACATATTGGGAAAAAAAATCAATTAAAATGATTCTTCAGTTTTTGGGTGTTTTGGTTTTTTGTTTGTTTGTTTGTTTTTTGTTTTTCCAACAAACAAGATTAAGTGTCCCTCGAGGTCACAAAGCAGAAGCAGGCAAATAATTTGACTACGTGGAATGGCACTTTTGTGCTAGAATAAACAGGTGTGATTATAAAGGCATCGGTGGTATATTTTAGCAGACCTGAGCTTATGCCATCCACTGCTCAAAGCAGGGAAATTCTCTGTTCACTTGCCTCATCTCTCATTTTCATCTTTTTTAAGCTTCCTTCCTTTCCTCAGCATCGGGGCATGTAGAGGGCTCACAGTCTGCATCAGGGAAAAGCCTTGGTTTTAGCGCACATGGGTCAGAAACAAGGTATTTGTCATGAGTATGGTTAATTTCAGGACACGAAAGAATGAATTTTATGCAATTATTTATTTGCATCTCTAGATCACAAGTGGGTTTCTTTGCTGAATAGCTACAAAATGCATTTGCTGCCAAGTTCGGAGTCCAAAGATGTTGTTCTGATGTATCATTTGAACACTTTGATGCCATCTACTAGATCATTGTGTTAGGGGCCAAGTTAGGGCCAGCAGGGTAAAGGCAATTTATAACCCACATAGTGACATCAATCTAACCTAGCAACCTCCCTAGCAACACTGCCAAAGCATCACAATGTGGCCCCTATAGCTCAGATGATATGAAGATAGTAGCATTGTTAGGGTGGGAGGTTGCCACTTTGGCCTAGCAACAAATAACAGCCTGACCTTGGGATCTATTGAATGCTGAGAAGCCAAGCAGAACAGAGGGAGAACCACCAAATGAAAACCCACGAGTTCCTGCCTGTTTCTTTTATGTAACCTAAACAAATTCTTCAGAGAAAAATATGGCAATGCTTCCAGACACACTGCATGCATATATATTCAACACTGCTTTTCCACATGGCTGAGTAAGAGCTGCACAGCTTTTGCATTGTGCTTTGGAACTCATAAAATCTGGGTGCAAATGTGTGTGTGTATGAATGGAAAAGTCACCACAGGCAATTCAGCGTGCTGACAAACAGGTTGCATGTTGCTTTTGAGTGGCACTGATACGTGAGGGCTCACACTGCCAGGTATGGCACAAGGTAATCCAGGAGCTGCACGCACGCCAGGGTCTGGGCTCACTCAGGAAATCCAGCTGTAGCCAGCTTGTATGCAGTATTTTGTCACTGAAAATAATGAAATAGATACAAATCACATGCCCCCCTCCCTTCTCTTTCTTCTTGCTACCCATTCAGACGGACCCCTATACATGCCATTGTGCCAGCTCTCCACATGCAGCTGCTGAAGCTGCTGTGTACACATCGAGTGCAGGGCATCCTCTAAAGACTCTTGGAGCTGTTAGGAGTGGGACCTGCCCTGCCTGATGTTTCCTGTTTCTAGCGATCGCATGCTCCTGGTGTTTGTAATTGAGTATCACCTAGAGCATCTCGACGGTTACAGGCAACTGACAGAAGCAAACGAGGAGTATAGAAAAAGTCTGTGAATGCTTTTGTTCCTGTACAGCTGGCCCAGCAGTACCTATGTGAATCATAACCCTTGTAATTGCAAAGCTGCCCAGTGACCACTTCTAAGACGAGCTACTGATGATCATTTACCTTCCCCTCCCTGCTTGCTGGCATTAAGCTACCAGCTGGCCAAGTGCAGAGAAGCTCAAATTGCAGCTGCCTTCACCCTCTTTAGCATTGAAGATAAACAGAGGACTTTGGTTTGCAGCAGCAAAATATTGACTATGTATTTTCAAAACTGGCATTTCCTTTGTGAAATGAAAGCTGTTTGCACATCTGGGTGGCTCTGCATGTGGGGTGTGCGTGCACACAGTTATAACTAATTACAGGCATTTAAAAGAGGATTGTTTAGGGGTTTAATGCCTTCCGTTTTGTGCCTTGTTTCCCCTTGTATCACACTTGGTATCACTTTCAGTTTATAACTTCTCTTGAGAGAGTAGCCACAAGCCACAAATAGGCAATTGTCTGCTTGCAGCAGACTTTAACAAAGGGACTGATAGAGCCGAACTGGAAATGGTAGGTCTGTACTGCAGGCACTGCTGCAGTAACCATGGCCCTCATTCTGCTAACACAAAGTCAGGGGCAGTTTGTCTATAAAACCTTAGTGGAAGTTTCATCACAGAAACAGCACCTGTCCATCAGCTCCATTTCTGTTTTCAGCCAAGACCACAACAAATTCAAAGACCTTGTGTGAAGTGCCTCAACATTTGTTCCTTTGCATGTTTCTTGAATTGCAAGCTTTAAGTGGATCGAAAAATAGTGAGAGTTGGGAGAGACCTCTCCTGTGGTAGTGCCACTTCACCCCATTCCATGTTTTTCATACTGAACCTGGCCAGTTGAGGTTTTCCAATGCCTTGCATCTCCCTTAAGTGCCCTTGTTGGAGCTGTGCGTCCCAAGAGTAACATGGAAGGGCACAGCGGTAACGGAAGCAGCACACCTACCTCCCTACCATACAGATCTGCTGGGATTCCCACAGACATCAAGACAAAATTTCAACTTCCCAAAGGGCTTTCCAGCCAGTCTGCTGTGTCTCCTTTCACCGCCATCCCATTAGCACCATTTCTTCAGAGACTAACTTCCAGACTGAAGGAATGAGAGGAGAATGGGAATGTGGGATGAATTCTTACAAACTGACCATAGACTTACGCCACTTACTTCCCACAAGGGTTCCTGGTAAACAGTGATAATCATAGAATGGTTTGGGTTGGAAGGCATCTCCAAAGGTCATCTAGACCAAACCCCCTGCAGACAGCAGAGACATCCTCCACTAGAGCAGGTTGGTCAGAACCTTATCTTGAGTATATTCAGGGATGAGGCCTCAACTACCTTCCTGGGTAACCTGTTCCAGCGTTCTACCACCCCCATGGTGCAGAACTTGTTCCTAATGTCCAATCTAAATGTCCTCTAATTTTAAGCCATTGCTCCTTGTTCTATCACTGGCCACAGTTTTCCCCTTGGGGAACTACTTCACATCAGTAAGTGAGCCTCCTCTCTCTCTTTTCTGTGCTTCCTGAAGGAGGGAAGGGAGCAGGGTGTGGAAGTTACTCCTCCACACAGGGCTGGTGGAGAATGGATGGTCACTACTGGCTGCATGCCTTTTCTGAGGCACCATATTTTGCCAGTCTGAGGAATAAAAGGTGTGAAATACACTTGTAAAAAATAACCAAGCAGCAGTACGTTTCCTACTCCTTCCTCGTCACTCAGCACCTCTGAAACTGCAGCCTAAGCTCTCACCAGTTTCAACCATACTTTTTGAAAATTCCATCTCTGACTGTCCTCTGCCCTCCCACTGCAAATACAGCTCAGATCAAGAGCCCAGTGTAATCAGTAACCTGGGGGAGATTCAATGGGATCCAACACCAGGAGAACAACTTGATTTATCTGCTTACAATATCCAGTATAGTTCATCATCTTCCAGTTCTAAAACCAAGAAACTGAGGCAAATACCAGAGGAAGTTGCACCTACATAAAAGAAACAAAAGTGTCTTCCACCAAGCAATACTTTTAGATGATAGAGGTTAGGGCTGCACCACCTGGATTTCTGTATGTGTGGAGATTTAACATTCTTAATAGCTGTGTTTCTTCAAAAAATAAACGCACCTCATTAAATACTCAAAATCCTCATCCTTTCCTCTAGGGATCATGCACAACTAGCATTGAAGCTGGCCTATGGCAACCAAAGGAGACAACTTGTAGTCAAAAAAGAAATTACTCTTGGGGGGATGACAGGATCCAGTTTAGGTAGTCTTCGTCTGTATTTAACTTAAATGTAGGTGCCTTTTTGGTGTAAATCAGGGTAAAATCTCATAGACAAGCACTTGGGAAAACACAGAACGCATTTATTCTTGCACAGGAGGGAAAAAAGTGGCTCTGCATTTGTGAGAGGAATGTAGCTATATATAAGGATCTCCAGTGCCTGCGGTTAATGCCAAGGTCAGCTCCAGCTGACACCCCGTGCCTGGGGCGGTGGGGGAAGGGCTCGCTGTACTCTGTAGCGGAGCCACAAGATGTCAGGAGACTGCTGCTGCTCTGCTGCAGCTCTGCTGCGTTGCGGGGGCACTCGGCACTAGGGCCTGGGAGCTGCCTGCAAGCTCCTGCCATCGTTTTTCAGGTCTGCTTACTTCTCCCCTGGGCTATCCTGCCTCCTTTCCGTGCCATTCTGTTTCTCGATGGAAAGGTGTGAGCAAGAAAATGAAGAATTCTCTCCCTGTCGATGGCTTTTCCCAAGCCCGTTTTACAGCTTGCTAACTTCACAGAATCACAGAATGAACCAGGTTGGAAAAGACCTCTGAGATCATCGAGTCCAACCCATTCCCTAACATCTTCTAATTAACTAACCTCTGGCACTAAGTGCCTCATCCAACTTCCTTTTAAACACTTCCAGGGACGGTGACTCCACCACCTCCCCGGGCAGCCCATTCCAATGCCAATCACTCTTGCTGTAAAGAACTTCTTCCTGACATCCAGCCTGAACCTGCCCTGTTGCAGCTTGAGGCTGTGTCCTCTTGTTCTGTCACTGCTTGCCTGGGAGCAGAGCCCAACCCCACCTGGCTACGACCTCCTTTCAGGTAGCTGTAGAGAGCAATGAGGTCTGCCCTGAGCCTCCTCTTCTCCAGGCTGCACACCCCCAGCTGCCTCAGGCTCTCCTCACAGTGCTGTGCTCCAGCCCCCTCACCAGCCTTGGTGCCCTTCTCTGGACACATTCAAGCACCTCAACATCTTTCTTAAACTGAGGGGCCCAGAACTGGACGCAGCACTTGAGGTGTGGCCTAACCAGTGCTGAGTAAAGGGACAGAAGGACCTCCGTGGTCCTGCTGGCTACACTGTTCTTGATACAGGCCAGGATGCCACTGGCCTTCTTAGCCACCTAGGCACACTGCTGGGTCATGTTCAGCTGGCTGTTGATCAGTATCCCCAGGTCCCTCTCTGTGCGGCTGCTCTCCAGCCACTCTGTCCTCAGCCTGTAGCACTGCATGAGGTTGTTGTGGCCAAAGTGCAGAACCTGCTGTGTATCTACTCACTGTATATCTATGTTCAGCTTCCTCTACTGTATCTCACAGATTGCATTGGGTTGGAAGGGAACCTCAAAGTCATCTTGTTCAACCCCCCTGAAGTCAGCAGGGACACCTCCAACTAGAGCAGTCTGCTCAAGGCGACATCCAGTTTGATCTTGAATGTCTCCTGGGGCAGAGCCTCAAGCACGTCTGTGGGCAACCACTTCCACATAACTTCTTATGTCCTACCTAAATCTACCCTGCTCTACTTAGTATGGTTGTGTTCATATTCTCTACAGAGCTCCTGGCAGTTAAAATCCACTGTGAGATCACTGGTTCACGTCTGAGTTTCCAGAAACTCACCTTACAGTTAGTCTGTATACAACTGAGAATTCACCCGTGAGAAGACAGCAGCTTGCAAGACTGCTCAGGATAAAAGGGTAAACAAGATCTTACACAGAACCGTGCCTGGGCTTACATCCAAACTCAGTGTGTTGTATCTTTCATGTAAAGGGATGTCTGTAAGATGCATTTCATCCTCACTGCATGCACTCTGCTAGTGACTGCTCTAATCACCAGACACTAACTGTGTGCTATGCCCAAATCCTGCAGGAACCTTCAATAAATCCTCTCTCCACACTTGAAGTACACTCCTGTGTTAGTGTTTGCATGCCAAGCAGCTAGAGCACAGCTGTGCGTGTTTCCAAAGCAGCAATGGCCGCTCCACTTGGGTCAGTTCCAGCAGGTGGTATTTGGGGTTCACACAGTTGCTGGGAAATGGCACCTCGTGGCAAGTTTTTAATATCTCCTGTCAGATTCAGTCTGCTCTGCAGACAGTATTTACCTGATGAATTGACGGAGCACTCTCCAAATGACTCCCATTAAGGGGCAATGGGCTTAAACTGGCAGAGGGGAGATTTAGACTGGATGTTAGGAGGAAGTTCTTTACAGTAAGGGTGGTGAGGCACTGGAACAGGTTGCCCAGGGAGGTTGTGGATGCTCCCTCCCTGGATGTGTTCAAGGCCAGATTGGATGAGGCCTTGAGTAACCTGTACTAGTGGGAGGTGTCCCTACCTATGGCAGGGGGTTGGAACTAGATGATCCTTGAGGTCCCTTCCAACCTTACCATTCTATGATTCTATGATTCTATGATTTTGTTGCTGCTGTCAGATGAAGCCCCAAATGGTGTCCTGCTCCATCCCTTTCCCTTTCACACTGCCACTGACTTGCCTGCATTTGCAGAACAAAACTTTTCTATGGACAGGTAATTTCTGACAAGTTCAAAGCTGGCATAAGCAGAGACTGTGTGGCCATGATCTGCACAGTTCACAAACTACAGTGGGAATTTTAGAGTACAGCTCTTTGTTATATTCAAAATCTTGGTTTGGGTGTAAACTATTGCTCATCTGAATCAGGAACTGACCCCCCTCTGCGTGCAGGTGTAAACACAAATACAAGACACTGACCTGCAGGGAAGAGTCAGTCCCTTACTTATCCACACTAGAAACACGATCTGCCTGTATGGAAAGTCCTGCAAAAATCTCACTTGCTTTAGACAAATTTCGTAGAATCATAGAACGGTTTGGGATGGAAGGGAACCCCAAAAATCTTCTAGTCGACCCCCCCCTGCAGTCAGCAGGGACATCCTCCACTAGAGCAGGTTGCTCAGAGCCTTGAGTATCTTTAGGGATGGGGTCTCAACTATCTCCCTGGGCAACCTATGCCAGTGTTCCACAATCCTCACAGTAAAGAATCTGTCCCTAACACCTAATTTAAAACTCCTCATGTTTCAAACCATTGCCCTTGTCCTGTCACTGCAGGCCTTTGGGAACAGTCCCTTTACAGCCTTCTTGTAGCCCCCTTCAGGTACTGGCAGGCTGCTATTAGGTCTCCCTGGAGCCTTCCTTTTTCCATACTGAACAATCCTAGCTCACTCAGCCTGTTCTTGTAGCAGAGTTGTTCCAGTCCCCTGATCGTTTTCATGGCCGTCCTCTGGATCTGCTCCGTCAGGTCCAGGTCCTTCCTGTGTTGAGGGCTCCAGAGCTGGTTGCAGAGCTCCAGGCAAGGTCTTACCAGAACAGAGTGGCACAATCAACTCTCTCCATCTGCTGGCCTTCTGGGCTGCAAGTGCAGACTACTGGCTTCTGTCCAGCTTCTTATCCACAAGCACTCCCCAGTCAGACAACTAACAACTCTCGTACTCAACTAAGACCTTCCTTCCACTGAGCTGAGTCTTCAGCATACTCCACATCTTGAGCACTGCAGCACCTTGTTGTCAGAACTGTCTGTCACTTGCAGAACACTTAAAAATGGATTCCAGCTTCAAGCAAAATTTCTGATGACTAGCAAGTGCATGTGATGGTTTCTTGTCAGAACTGAAAACTGAGAGCTGACTACTTGTAGGGATACAAGCAGGTGAAAAAAAAAGAAAGAAAAAAAAAAGAAGACAATTTCAGTTAAGTTTACTGTTATGTCCAGGATAAGACAAGGGAAAGAGGCAGTAGATTTGGGCAGCTGAACAAAATTTCTCCATAAATGCAACTGTTTTGAAGAAAAAATGTTCTTATTACCCAGCAATATCTTGCTGTCACATATGATGCTCAACATTTCACTTACATGAATGTTCGCACTGGGTAGAGTAAGTTGGCATTTTCTTGCTTTCTGGTTTTAGCACTCAGGCTGAGTGCTGGCATGATGGATTTTTTTGAGAACTAACTGCTAAAAGAACTTGTGTTCCACAAGTCCAACCCTTTCGTGGGGAAACAAGGACAGCAATGTGCAAGGACTGCTGCACGGTGTAGTGTGGTTTTGTGTCTCACATTGGCGGAAAAAACAAGTCGATGGCAGCACAATTTGTAAACCAATTACTGCTTCTGGAATTGATAGCCTCGTGCTGCTAACTGAGGGTCTAAGGGAATCAGGTGTTTTACTGCAGCACTGGCCCAACAAGGACAGGCAGCAAATGAAGAGCTATCCTGAGCAGCAAGGAAAATATTACATTTCTTGCTCTAAATTGGCAATGCTGAAATTTTAATTTAGATTTCAAAGGCTGTCATGGAGACCAAAGAAGTATATGTTGCTCTGTGGTCAGTTTACATTTAAAAAAAAAAAAAAAAAAAAAAAAAAAGTAACAATGCTAGATTGAAAAGAAAACAAAAATGTCACAGAATCTGCTCTTGCATGGAAAAGACCACAAAGTCTGGGAGCATTTGCCACTGCGCCATGTGACCAACCTTCCCCTGCCTGTGGATTATCATCAAAACTATTTGGACACACGCATGTGACCTCACAAAAATGTGCACTAGCAAAAATACACTTCTTCAAGACAAAAAGGGAACAAAATTGTTTATCAAAGAGACCTAACCCCTGCTTTCGTGTTGGTGATTGGATTAGGTAATGACTAATTAGATGAGGTCATCACTTTCTATGTCATACATATCATATTTGTGGAGAATTTGCTCATTCTAATTAACAACGTAGAAATAGTTTCTTGACAAACTTCATTTTCCTGAAACTAAGAGGCTTGAATTTGTTCCACTTTTGATCTTTCTTTGGTGGCTATGTTTGCTTTACATTAAAATAACTTCTAACATTCCCGTTAAGGATAATCCCTCCAGCAGCCACAGTATGACATTTCTATATTAATCTTTTAAGCATTTTTAAAAAGCAAGGTTTCATGTTTTAATAATCACAGTGTTTTTCTCTGAGGAGTTGTAAAAATTTATGGGGCCTTTCTATCCTATTTGACTTCTACATCTTTAGAGTTTGGTGCTAATGGCCCATTCAGGCTGCTTACTCTTTGACTCCTCTATTTCTTTTTCATCTTCTCACAAAAGAAAAATTGCTTCAGTGCCTGATGCTGTTGCAGATGCTATTCAAGTGGTAAGTTAATTTCAACTCAACCAGCTTGAAAATCCCACAGCTCACCCTCATCTCAGAATCACTTGGGGGTCTCCACTGTAGACATGTGCACACAAATCCTTTAATTCTTAATCAAGAACAAAAAGTTAATGCAGCAAAAGCCACAGCAACAATCTACATGCCTGCCTTTTTATCAGCCCACCTTAAAACCAGCCAACAACCAACTTTTCTACTTCAATATTTTAGTCCACACTTGTTTTTTTGGTGGTTTTGGGTTTTTTTTTTTTTTTTCAGCAGAAAAATAAAAGTAGTAGATGTTTATTACCATTTTAAGATGGCCACAAAAGTGGCTCTCCAGTATGTCTGGAAACAGTCCCGTACTACTCACGCTTTGCTCTCTACAGAGCTAGGAAAGCCATTGCAACTAATAAAAATCCAGCCATGCAACCACAATAATGAAACAAGCACATTCCTCGCTCTGTCACCAAGACCTCTCTCACTGCTCATGGTTTCACTTTCCGAGAGCTGGCAAATCTCAGCACTTTTGGTCAAAGGAATTTCCAAAGCGGAGAGAAAACAATGTGCCTGCTTTAAGTCAAGATTGCCTCTCGATCCCCATCGCTGAAATCCCTGCAGGAGAAGCCACAGCTGCTCCCTCAGGCAAGTCTCAGAGCACCTGCAGTTACACAGAACAAACGCAACTGCTCTGTTCCAGTGCAAGTGGAGCACACTTAGTAGGATCAATTTCTTGTGAGATGCTTCACTCAAGAAATATATTGACACGATTAGCATGAGCAGCATTACTGTCAGAAACAGGGTCTTATCTCTGCCCAAAGCCAGAAGTCAAATCTCACCTAACTGCCCTGTAGAGAAAACTAAGGGGATCGAAAATGTTCTGCAATGTCTCACAAAGCGTATCACTCTGGTTTGTGATACGGTGCACTGCGGTCCTTCAAAAGCACTGGGACAGAGAGCACAGGGAGCGGAGCAGTCAGCAGCACTTCGGAGCAGCTTTGCTAATGAAGGAGCCAGGAACTCAGGGGCTGGGAACACTCACCAAGGAAACTGCAGCAACTACAGAGGAGTGGGAAAAGGTAGCTTCTATCGCATACTCGGGGCAAGTGCCGAGATGCTGAGTGCAGCATCCAGAACCTGTCAGGGTTGTCTTGCCACAGCTTCCTGGGTGATCCTATCCTAAGACAAGTGTTCCATGAGGCTGAATGATAGCTCCAATGCATGTTTAAGAAGAGGCAGTTTTTTTCCTCACCAGAACGTTTTATGCCTTCTTTAAAGTAAGAGCAATTATGTGTCAAGTCAGTCTCCACCATCACAGCCAGTACTGCCTTGATGCCCCTGGCAGCCCACAGGCAGATGGGTCTTCCCTCACACAGCTTCTGATTTACTGCATCCACATAAAGCCTGAGTAACATGAATGCCTCCCAGATAATGTACAGAGGTGTGGGTTGCTCATCTAAGCAGAGGAGTGGGATGCAGAAATGGTTGTGCTCTAACCAGTTTCTGACACAGACTCCTGCAGCCCAAGGCACTCCATGTTGTTTCTCAGCCTGTAGGCAAATCCTCAGTTACAAAACAACACCCCACGTGTTTTTAGATGTGATGTGTTAAAAGTTTGAGGAGAATGGAGGGAAAGTACAGAAGCGCCCAGCTGTGCCACACCAGCTGCCCTCTCCTTCAGCCTCTGACAGTGAGTACTTCTGTGGCACTGAGATGCAAGAACATGCAGGGGTTTTCTTCAGGAGCCATCTTTTGCTTCCTGCCTCTGGAACTGCCAATGCAGCATACCCGTTGTGCCGGATGAAAAGCAATGATGGTCATGTTTCAAACCCACATCATTCTGATCCTTCACTATTCCAGAACTTTCCTTTGGCCTTCATTTCCCTAGGCACTTGGATTTTCCTCTTTGTTTATCTGTTTATACAGTTATAAATGCAGAGTTTACTCTTCTGTCTCCTTCTGTTTTTTGCAGAGCCACTGAAAACTGAAATGTTTTAAATGCTGCATTTTTGTTGATGAGGTAAAGATATTTTCCAGCAAATATAGATGTTTTATATGTAAATAAATATTTTTTTTCCCCTCTCTACATCAAGTTCAATCTTTAGCGAACATTTTTTGATAAGTAGACTATTACCTGGCAACATGTCAGAGCTTGCAAATAATACACCAAGGAATGAGACCAGCATCACAATTTCAAACACCAAATTTGTCACCAGAAATTAAGAAAGGTTGAAAATATTTTGCTTTGATTCAGCCCAGAGCTCCTTAGCTTGTGAACGTGGCACTTGTGATACTACGTGGCCACTGTGGTGTCTTTGGTGTTCATTGATATTCATAGTTCCCTGTCCTTGCACCATCCTGTCACTCATCACTGGTTAGAGCAGGCTAAAAGCTGCTGTAAATGACACTCTGGCCCAGGGGCAATAAAAGAGCACCAGGGACCAGCATCCAGCTTTCTAGTATATTGCTTTCCACATGCATTGTCCTTAAGCTTGTTTACTTCTAACCCGTATCTGGGACTAAACTACAACAGTTGCTCCATCACCCTGTGACCCCTCCCCAACAGAGAAGAGGAATCTGGAAAAGGAGAGAAGGCCCCAAAGCTAAAATGAAAACAGAAATAATGAAACAGCAAAACAAATTATACAAAGCTATACCTAACACAGCAGAGGTACAGCAGGCACAATAAACAGGAAGGCAGTCCTCAGGAAAAGGAAGAGGAGATGGATCAAAAAGAATAAAAAAGAAAAAAACCCACTTGTCCACACCAAATTTCCCCCTTTATACCAATTATGATGCTTATGGTATAGTATACACCTGTAGCCAGCTCAGGTCAGCTGTCCTGGCTGACTGGAAACCACTAACAGCCTGCACCCCATGGCTGGCCTTGGGATGCATCCCAGTAACACCAGGACGAAGCTAAACCTGTGTGAGAACATTGCCAGAGCTGCTGTGCCTCCAGAGAAACAAAAGGAAACCAAAAAAGCACGCAAGTATTAATATGAGGAAGGAGAAGCAGAGGCTCTGCATTCCCATGGGTAACTCCTAAACCGGCACCACATCCAGAGCTCTGCAAGACAGCCCCGCTGAGCTCGCACTGCTGATACTGAAAACAATGAAACTTAATCGCCCCAAGCACTCATAACCAGGCCTCTGTCTGCTCCTGAAAAAGTCCCAATCTCTGGTTCTTTGTCCCCTGAACTATAGTCACCTTGCATTACACGCTGTGAAATGACTAGCCAGCCCTGCCTTTGTCACTGCTGCTAATCACAGAAGATGAATATGAACTGGCCAATGGTGTTTACAACCCTGTTTAACAATGTCAGGCACCGGGCTGGAGTCTCCTCTCCCTTTCACCCACATCATTCCAGTAGCTGCAGCATCGTTTTTTCTGGTTTACAGCAGCACCAGCCAAGTCAGACTCAGAAAGAAAAAATGTAACCACTTTTGAAAAGAATGAAAAGTCTCAGAACCCAGTAGGTTTCTTTGCTTTGCAGCTGAGGTGCATGGAAACCTCTTTTGCATTAAAAGAGCATCGTGTATGCTAGGGCAAGAGAGGTTGGTCTTATGCTATAGCAAGAGAGGCTGGTCTCTTGTGCTGAAGAGAGGCTGGTCTCTTATGCTGGAGCAAGAGAAGATGGTCTTTGAATCAGATGCCCTGTCATCATAGAGCAAAACACGTTTCACACACGTGTTTTCACCAGCACTTCAAAAATCGCATTGTTGGTACTGAACAAAATCTCTCTCTAGTGGTAGAGCAACTTTTATCTTTGATCACCAGTGCCCTGCTGGCACTGCTGGCACTGGAACATATTTATTTTTTAGCATTCTGTGACCTTTGATACCAGTAACTACAGAGGGCTGCCAAGCTGCCCATGGGCTGGCTCTTCCATGCCAGTCTTTATCTACTTTGTATACTGGGCAGTTTGGACATGAACTCTGCTTGTTTGCAAAGAGGTAGGCAGGAGAGGCAGCAAAGCCTACAGGGACTGTGCCCTGAGCCTGTGAGTGCCTCTCTTGTGTGTGGCACTGATTCTGAGGCCACTGATCCTCAGTTAATACACAGCTATGTATGTGTATCAAGGGAGCTGCAGTTTCTTTCTCTTACACACAGAAGTCATATTTGCATGACCATTTGCTTTAAAGCACAGTCCTCAGCACACCTTAATATTCTGGTGTCCACTTTGTATGGAAATGAGTCTTTTTGTTGTCCTTGTATTTTGTGATTATCTTCTCCACCACACTAATCGAAAACATTGTTGTGACCTGACCAAACCTGCAGTACCTGCTTGGTTTGTAGTTCGACCTGGGCAGTGCCAGCTTTGGGAAGTTGCTCTGTGCCACTTCGTTTTTTCTCAGCTAAGGTCCCAGCTGGAGAGGCACATGCTGCCCTCGGCTACCTGTCCCATGACTTGTGATCACCTAGAGAAAATGCCAAGCTGGAGAGGCAGGAAAAGGTGGCTTATAGTTAGAGCTGGCTGACTAAATCAAGCTGAAATTACCTATGCCCTTTGCTTAAGTGGCACTGCTTGAGGAGCAATCACATTACACGTGGTAAACACCTAAGCTTAAAAGCATTCAGCTAAAACAAATCCTTCTGCTGTCCCCTGGCCACCAACTGGCAACAAAACTCCACAATGACACCAATCTGGCAACCTGTAGATTTGCCCTCTTAACATTTTGCTTCTATAAGCATAGCTATTATTGGAACTGCTTACTTGACCATATTGCATGCTTTACCTCCATCTGACAATAATTCATTCTTCCAGCCTGCAACATTAATTACTTCTGCATAATGTATATACTGCCACTCAAAGTACATATACAGAGAAAGTAAAGAAGATTCTATGTGGAGATGAATTTTTTCTCTTCCTATTTTTATATTATGTGAGGACAAGAAGGGGTTTTAGTTTACCTGTAACTTGAAAGTGCACACCACAAATACTCCGAAGTGCAGCACATTAACAAATCCTGGCTGGCTCTGTGCATTATTGCAGGCAATGCAAAACATAGTTCAGTATCTCTATGCTACTCAACAAGGATTAGAAGCAAAACTTCACTTAAATAAGTATTTATGGATAGATCATAGAATCACAGAATCCCAGAATGGCTGAGGCTGGAAGGAACCTCAGAGATCATCTACTCCAACTCCAACCTCCCCACCACAGGCAGGGACACCTCTCAACTAGGCTTCATTATTCAAGTCCTCATTCAGCCTGGCATTGAACGTTGCCAGGGAGGAAGCATCCACAACCTCCTGGGCAGCCTGTTCCAGAGTCTCAGTACCTTTGTACTGAAGGATTTCTTCCTAAGCTCCAGTCTAACCCTGCCCTCCCTCAGCTTCAAACCATTCCCCCTTGTCCTGTTTCTAGACACCCTTACAGAAAGTGCCTCTGCAGCCTTTCTCTAGGATCCCTTCAGGTACTGTCAGGCAGCTCTAAGATCCCCCTGGAGTCTTCTCTTCTCCAGGCTGAACATCCCCAGCTCCTTTGGCCTATCCTCACAGCAGAGGTGCTCCAGCCCTTGTATCATCTTTGTAGGCTCCTCTGGACTCACTGCTCTGTGTCCTGCTTATGCAGGGGACACCAGAACTGGATGCAGTATTTGAGGTGGGGTGTCCTCAGAGCAGAGTAAAGGGGCAGAATGACGTGTGTGCACACATGTGTATGTACTTATGGGTAAACACAAATAATAAATACAAGAGCAAAAAAAGGTAGTCAAAGCATACACATGCTTGTGACGATTAGCACTCCTGTCTGTAACATTAGAAACATTAGACTGGAAGAGATCCTGGCACCTCAGAAATTCCCAGCCACTGCCAGCAGCAGATCACACCTCTCTCACCCATGGATCAGCATTTGTCTGTGAAGTAGTTGTTCTCAGTTCTCTGCTCCTGTTGGAAAGCTGGTGTCTCTGATGATTACTCAGGGCACCCTGACAGACTGATACCTGCCTTGAGACCTGTGATGAGGTCCTACTGAACAGACATGATGTGGCAGCAGTGCCTTGTGCAACGTCAGCTGTGCCTTCCTACTGCTACTGGGAGAACCTGGTCTAGGATCACATTTGACATTTCAATTACTGCCTCAGGAACTGACAGTTCACAGCCATCCACTGACAGACGAATGCATCCATTGTTGTGCTTTTTGGCTTTGGCAGTCACTTTTCTTCCTGCAAGAGGATCTATTTTTCTTCATCCATCTGCATAGGGTTCTGTACAGTTCAGAAAGGGACAACATGTCCACAGAACATTATGAGTCCAGAAGGGACAGGCTACACTTCTGTTATTGAGGTATTGTCCTCTTTCCATTGGCTGCAGAAGATTCCCCTGATGATCAGCTTGTGTAATTTTCAACAGCTAATGGTGACCTGCACCCCAAATCTCTGTTGTTTTTGTATGCATTAGTCATTGCTTTTGCTGTCTTCCAGCTCACTGCCCATGATTCTCTGATCCTGCCAGTGACCAGGGCCTCCTGACTGTTTCATCAGAGAATTTCTCTAGCATACTCCATCTTAAATGACAAGCGAATATTAACCAAGCTCAGTCTTGAGTCGTTGGTAATCTTTCAATCCCACCAGCAACCTATTGGCACCTTGTCTTCAGACAATTCCTAAGGAATTTTACTGTTCTGGTACTAATCCCCATCTTCTCCATCTTAATTAATAACTTCCCATGTGGCATCATATCAAAAGCTTGACGAAAATCCATACAGATTAGACCTACTACATTTCCCCTTCCTTAGGAAAACAGTTATCTCAGCAAAGACAGAGCTCAGGATACTCAGCAAAATCAGTGGTGTTGTTGCGTGTTATTCTATTTATCTTCTCTTTTGTTCTCTCTCTCTCTCTTTTTTTTTTTTCTGTTTTAGTTTGTTTTTTAATTATATTTTCCTTCAAAACTCTTCAGAAAACCTGAAATGGAGTCCAAGTAAACGAGCTCAGTGGCTTACTTAGAGACATTTCTAATAATTTGAAAACCAAAAGTATTGTATCTACTATTTCCAAATCATGCAAGAACAATCTCCAACTCAAACATTTATTTGAAATCCTTGCTGTCAATCTGGAACTTCCTCCATTGGAATTCTGGGATGGAAATTACCTAATCTCTCTTGCTTCAAAATGATGAGCCCTTACAGAATCTTAGGATTGTCAGGGCTGGAAGAGACCTCAAGGATTATGCAGTTCCAAACCCCCTGTCATGGGCAGGGACACCTCACACTAGATCAGGTTGCTAAGAGCGAAGCTAAAAGCCTGGCCTTAAAAACCTCCAGGGATGAGGCTTCCACCGCCTCCCTGGGCAACCTGTGCCAGTCTCTCACCACCCTCATAGTGAAGAACTTCTTCTGAACATCTAATCTGAATCTAACTACTTCCAGTTTTGCTCCATTCCCCCCAGACCTATCACTACCTGACACCCTAAAAAGTCCCTCGGCAGCTTTCCTGTAGCCCCTTTCAGATACTGCAAGGCCACAATAAGGTCTCCTCAGAGCCTTCTCTTCTCTGACTGAACTGCCCCAACTCTCTCAGCCTGTCTTCATAGCAGAGCAGCTCCAGGCCTCTAATCATCCTCATGGCCCTTCTCTGGACATGTTCCAGCACATCTGGATCCTTCTTGTAATAGATTTGCTTTCACCTTTATTGTGATAATTTCCGTTTTCATCCCTTCATTCCAACTAATCTTGCTGGGTTTGCTCCCTTCTTCAATTCCATTCTTCCTCTTAAGAACTACGGCAAAGCTTTAGTTTAGATTTTGTGTCCAAAAGTATTTTTATTGTATTCCTTGCCCACACACTTCATAGTAGTTCTTTTCTCCACGGTAGTTCTTTTCTTGTTCCCTGTTTATTCATGTGGTTAGTTCATAGAATCATAGAATGGTTTAGGTTGGAAGTGACCTCAAAGATCATCTAGTTCCAACCCCCCCCACCATAGGCAGGGACACCTCCCACTAGAACAAGTCGCTCGAGGCCTCATCAAACCCAGCCTTGAGCACCTCCAGGAAGGGAGTATGCACAACCTTCCTGGGCAGTTGAAGAACTGCTTCCTTTTTCTCTGAAACTTCTTTCTGACATCTATTTCAGAGTTACTGTCAGCAAATCTCACTGAATTCTTAGCACACGGAGGTAGTTTTTGTGTTGTTCATCAGTTGTTTTTTATTGCTCTTCTATAGCCTAGTGAAATGATGCCATTGCACAGACCGTAGTAACCAGCAGGGCAGGCATAGTTAACTACAGATGTTAAGTAGATGGGTACAGAGTGAACATATAGGCAATGAAATTCACAGGCCAAGAGAAATCAAAGATCTTGTAATAATGGAAGCAATGTTTTTATCTGAGTTCCCAAACCCCTTTCATCAGCCGTGTGAATGCCAGAATGCGCAGAACAAAAAGCTTCAGCTTGCAGCCACAAAACTATTGTAAAAAAAGTTGTTTCTGCTCTTCCAAGGAAACGAAAAGAATACAACAAAAGCAGAAGTATACCAAATAGTCCCTCAGACAAGCACCGAGGGACAAGTCTGATTTTTCAAATGGTTAGCTTCTGTTGCTTTGAGTTTTTTTAACTGGGTTTCTAACTCAATGAACTGTTGGGAGTGAGTCCAGAGGAGGGCCACAAAGACAGGGAGGGAGCTGGGGTTGTTCAGCCTAGAGAAGACTCCAGGGGGACCTTAGAACTGCCTGACAGTACCTGAAGGGGTCCTAGAGAAAGGCTGCAGAGGCACTTTCTGTAAGGGTGTCTAGAAACAGGACAAGGGGGAATGGTTTGAAGCTGAGGGAAGGCAGGGTTAACCTGGAGCTTAGGAAGAAGTTCTTCAGTACAAAGGTACTGAGACTCTGGAACAGGCTGCCCAGGAGGTTGTGAATGCCTCCTGCTTGGCAATGTTTAATGCTAGGCTGAATGAGGTCTTGAGCAATGAAGTCTAGTTGAGAGGTGTCCCTGACCATGGCAAGGATATTGGAGTAGATGACCTCTGAGGTTCCTTCCATGCTAAGCCATTCTACCATGATTTTGAACAGAGCCCTACAATGCAAACTTGTGACCAGCTGCAGCATACAACCAGGGGACCTTTGTGGCTATTTTTGGTATTAAGGACTCAGATTACATTTATAGTTTTGTTTCCCTTGCTATAAGACAGTGTCTTCAGCTGTGGAAAAAAACTCTTTGCAGAATTTGTGCATTAGTAAAAATAGGAACAGATAGGAAAAACTAAGGTAACATTACACAAAATGTTCTTTGTGTCTATCCACCAACTGCAGCTGAAGATCATGGAGTGGAGTGGCGTGGAAGAACCAACTAATGCAGCTAACTATAAAGGAGCTTTCCCAGATTCACACATAGAGCATTTGCAGTTGAGAAAAGAGTTTCAAAATTCAGCATAAAACTGGAGTCTTCTCCATGGACACTTCTGACTGTTGGAAAAGACCTTCCAGACGTGTATGTCTGTAGAGGGATAATGCTATTGAAGGCACAGTAAAATGACTTTGTAATTCCATGAGCTATCAACAGCTGTTCTGCTACTGGTCAAGCACAGTTTTTCTGGGTTACTCAGTGCTTCAGAAGATGCCAGTTTCAGTTCCCATCTGATGTTCTGGTCCTCACCATTTTTGGTGGCACTGTTACGACTGTCCCAATGGAAAGGCAATGACTGCCTCTGCCTCTGCTAAGAAACTTTATTTTTAGGGCTAAATCCTCACTTACTCTGGAGAAGCAGGCTGGTTAGCCCTCGCTTTCACTTTCTGTTTAGCCATACCCCCTATACTGACATTCTCTGCCCTGTATGTTCTACATAGTTCCTTCAACTTTTCCACCCACCTTTACCCATCAGTTTCCTTCTGTAAACAACTGTTTTGCCTGCTAGATGGCACTGGACATCCACTAGCGTTGGGACTGAAGGCAGGTGGCACTGAAGAGCTGCAGGGGCACATGGCCACTCTGCTCGTTATTCTATTTACTTTCTTCAATGGCATTTTCTTTACTCAGATTACTTCATCCCTCACTGTCTTGCCTCCGCAGTTCTGTGTCCTCTTCCTGGTTTATGATGAGTATAAACTTACTATCAGCATCCCTGTAATGGTCTGGAGCTGCTTCTGAACCCATCACTTGCTTGAAAACAGTTGAAACAGATGCCCTGAAATTCCTCTGAGTTTCAGCCACTGACTTGATTCGAATGTAAATATTTTGCAAACAATGATTTACTTTGGGGGGGTGGATATACAACTGATTAAACTTTTCTGCCTGCAAACAGCACAACAGAGCTGTATGTGAACAGACAGAAGGATGGTGTGAAATCTGCATTGCTCCTGGGATTCCGTTCTGAACTCTTTGTGTACCATTCAGACAAGGATCTATTTGGCATAGCTACTTTGGATGTGCTGTTTTCAACATATTCATCAAAACATCAAGGAGGAAGCTGAAGCTTTTATTTGCACCTGTAGAATGCCCAGCACCGCCCGCTGCTGCCATCCTGACTGTCCTCTTTTCAAAAGAAAGGTTAGAAAAACTCTCAGCCAAACAAAATGAGCAAACAATAACAAGTACTTGGTTGGAAAAAGAAAAGCCTCTTTCTTCAAAGTTTTCACTAGCCCAAATCAACCTCCAGAACACGATCACTGTGCCACAGGGTCTGTACCCAGCATGCCACCATCACCTTTCTGCTCCAGTTCCCTTCCTGAGAATCCTGTTCTCTGCACCTGAGTAACACCTCTGCTGTTTCACCCAGTGCCAGATGTGCCCACAGTGGATGTGATTTCTTGGAACTTGAGGGTGTACACCCTGTTTGGATGGCAACTTCCCTGGCTGTGGTTGCTTGGAGACATTGTAGGTATCGTGGTATCTGCCTTGCATGCCTGTAGATGTTTTCCAGGTGGGTGTGGCCATACTTCTAGTTGGCTCATCAGATTCTCTGCAGATGTCCACGGTTCTAGTGACAGTGCCAGGTGTAGCTTTCTCATTAATTCTTTTTCAACCTTATAATTATCATGTATACATGAAGCTGAATGCAGTGCTGCATTCTACCATATCATTTCCAGGTGCCAGACACCCAGTTTCTCTTTTTTGTCTCCCCTCCACTGAGAAAGTGTTTATCTCTCCATTTCCTTAGGACTGTCCAGAACCAATTGTCCCCAGACCTAGAGGAGATTCAAACACAAGAAAAGCTTTCTGCGGATTAAACCTTGTGGTAGCATTTTAGTAAACTTCCCAGCCTTCCTCACTCCATTCACTCTCAAAAGTTACCACCTGCCTAACAAAGTTGGCAGACACATTAAAACGACTGTGCCTCAAGCCATTCCCTGCAAAGCCTGCCACCTTTGTTCTTTGATGAAAGACGTTGGCCTGTGAAGTGGTAGGGGCACTCAGGCTGTTCTGCTGACTGTTTCTGGGGTAGTAAGCTTCAGCGGAAGGAAGGAAGATTGAGGGCAGATGGTGGCATTGTTGAGGTCTTGAGATGCCATACTGAGATTCACTAAACCCAAATGTCTAAACTTGCCTGAAGTAACTCCATGATGCATCTTCCTGACACTATGTTATAGAATAAGGACTTCTGTATATTTGCCTACCAATTCCTCTGGCACAACATGAAGCAAATGGCTACCTACACCTCCCTCGCTATTTGCAGGGCCACTTAGCTTTAAAATACAGCTAGAAGCAACACCGCCAATCTTAAATTAGCTTTCCAAGAGGGTGGGGGAAGAGTCTTGAATTGATTCTTATCTACTTCACTGGGTCTTGTGCTGACAGTCAGGTTTGCTGTTCTCACCACTGTTAAAGTGTTCTGCTCTTTATTTGGTGTACTGTAACAAACCACCAGTCCAGACCTTTCTGATATGGCTGTTGTGATTTGCCTTATCTTTATTTGCTCCTCAAGCCACTTTGGTAGGGCTGAAGAAACCATTTCTTGCAAAAACTTTGAACTCTGGATGAGTAGCTAGAAAATAGCTTTATTATCGGGGAAGAAGAGCTTAGGCTGCAGCTGGGATCCAGCTGAAGTGCATGCAAGCTGCAGAGATCTGCACAGGAAGTGACTTGGGAGAGTGGCTGGCATTGAGGCTATTAGGGAATTCTTAGAGATGTGTTAAATGGCAGGCTGGGCTCCACTAATGAATCACCTTGCTTAGGCTACAGAGAGTTTTGGCGATGGGTGGCTGGAAGGGCACAAGAGAAAAGAAAATGTCATCTCATGCTTGCAGTTAATGCAGTGATTCCTCCGTGGGACAGTGGAAGAGCTCTTGCACATGATCAGAATAAAAATGTTTATATGCATTGTTCCTCTTACTACAGATTAATTAATTACTGCAAGAAGAAAATGTTGCAAAGGTATAATTCAAATTTCTGCAGAGCTGTACTTTGTGGCAATGGTCAGTAAAATTAAGATGATATCAGTTCACTTAACATCGTGCAAAAAGATAGCTTGAGCTTGCATTCTGTGCACATGCTTGGTGTAAGCATCTGAATAGCCCCTGATTGCTCATAGTGTGATTACTGATGTGCTTAAAGTTAAGCATGCATGAAAGTCTCTGCTGGACCAAGGATGCAAAAGACAAATAACTGTACCCCTAAATATACTCCCAGTAGGTAAGTAACTAAAACAAAACAAAAAGAAGAAAAAACAAAACAACCCCCCCCCCCCCAAAAAAAAAAAAAAAAAAAAAAAAGGGACAACCCGAAACTTCAGATTTCTCTGGAGTCTGTGGGTGCCTTGGATGATGCAAAATGCACTGTCAGTCTTTAACAAATAGACACTGATAGAGGCTGATATGCAAATTGCATTACACATCAAAATGTTTCTTCATTTGTGTATAAAGCTCATTTAAGATTCCAATACGTGTACAAGCTATAATGTATATAATTTCTCTTAAGGCATACTTGAGAACTCATCAGTGATGGGTGAAATACTCCTAACAAATGCCTTTTTCATTGCTCAAAACCTGGGAGGGACAGCAGGATTTGGGTCGCCGGGAGGNGCCCCGCCGCGACATTTATTGCAAAAGCAGGAAATTGCTTATTACTAAACTAGCTGGCAAGGGAGCCGGAGCCGATGCTGTTCCACACTGGCACAGCACTTGCTTAGCTGCTGCTTTCTCTGCCTTTCCTTGTTCCGTTCTTTCTTCTTCTCCTTCTTTCTTTCCTCTCTCCCTCTCTCTCCTCTTCTTTTTTTCATTTTGGCTTCTATTCAAATGTGGGTCAGG
>VWZE01020946.1:261200-332574 GCA_013396675.1 Eubucco bourcierii | reverse complement strand
CAATGGGTTTAAACTGGCAGAGGGGAGATTTAGACTGGATGTTAGGAGGAAGTTCTTTACAGTGAGGATGGTGAGGCACTGGAACAGGTTGCCCAGGGAGGTTGTGGCTGCTCCCTCCCTGGAGGTGTTCAAGGCCAGGTTGGACTAGTGGGAGCTGTCCCTGCCTATGGCGGGGGTTTGGAACTAGATGATCCTTGAGGTCCCTTCCAACCTTACCATTCTATGATTCTATGATGTTGCTTCCCCTACCCTTGGAAGGGTGAGGTGCTTTTTTATTCTGAGCGTGTTTACCCTTAAAAAGTGTTCAGAATGATCCTCATGTGGAACTTTTTGTATCAAACTTCTTGAGTCCTTGAAATGGGTCATTGTTCTGTTTCTAGACATTTCAGATGCTCTTTGATAATGTGATATTAGTGACAGGATTATGCCCGGTCCTCAAAGAAAAACATGGATGTCCTTCCAGGCAGGAAGAATACCTACCAAATGTATAGGTGAGAGGGCATCTATAGACCATGTGTCTGCACATGTATGAAGTATGCATAGCCAGCAATCTAGAACTCAATAGATGGAATTCTAAGAGAGAAAGAGTCAATTTTTAACTTAATTCTTCACATGTTAGCACACTGATTTGTGGCTGAGTGTGTCTTAAAAGGTGTGTAACTTAGGACTCAAAATGTGTTACCCAGAAAACTTAATTCTAAGTGCTTACTGTTACGAGCTGCTGTGGTGATTGAATGAATGCACACATTCCATTCTCCTGGCTGAGCTTGTGGTCTGAGGAACTCTGGGTTCAGTTTCTATCATTGATAAATTTTCCAGGCTATGGTCATGAAGGAAATTAAGCAACATCAGTTTTCTTATTTTTTAAAGTATGGAGAATATCATGGCCTTGGTTTGGCTTGTGTATTTGTCTTATAGATGCTCATCATATGTAAATGTTTGCACAACAGGACCCTGACATTAGCAAGGACCTATCAATGCTGTCATCATACACATAATTCTAATAAAGTTTCAAAATGGTGAAGTTGCCAAAGGACTGGGACTTCCCACAGTCTCCAAAATCTTTCAGACTTGATAGTGAGCAGCCACATAACAGCATCTCGGGCAGTTCTTCCAGCACACTTGAATGACACCCATCCTTCCCTGTGGACTCTGTATGGGTACAGGCTGTGCAGGGGCTCCCTAATTCAGTTCTCTTCAGGGGCTGATAGGCTGAGGGCAGACCTCATTGCTCTCTACAACTACCTAAAAGTAGGTTGTAGTGAGGTGGGTGTTGGTTGCTTCGCTCTAGTTTCAGATGATAGAATGAGAGGAAATCATAGAATCATAGAATGGTAAGGTTGGAAGGGACCTCAAGGATCATCTAGTTCCAAACCCCTGCCATAGGCAGGGATACCTTCCACTAGTACAGCTCACTCAAGGCCTCGTCCAACCTGGCCTTGAACACCTCCAGGGAGACAGCATCCACAACCTCCCTGGGCAACCTGTTCCAGTGCCTCACCACCCTCACTGTAAAGAGCTTCCTCCTGACGTCTAGTCTAAATCTCCCCTCTGCCAGTTTAAGCCCATTGCCCCTTGTCCTGTCATTGCAAGACCTTGTCAATAGTCCCTCCCCAGCCTTCCTGTAGGCCCCTTCAGATACTGGAAGGCTACTATCGGGTCCCCTCAAAGCCTTCTCTTCTCCAGGCTGAAGAGCCCAAACTCTCTCAGTCTGTCCTCATAGGAGAGCTGCTCCAGCCGTCTGATCATCTTTGTGGCCCTCCCCTGGACCCACTCCAACACTTCCAATGGCTTCAAGTTGTGCCAGGGGAGGTTTAGTTTGGATAATACGAAAAATTTCTTTGTGGAAAAAGTGGTTGGGCATTGGAACAGGCCATCCAGGGAGGTGGTGGAGTCACTGCCCCTTAAGGTGTTCAAGAAACATGTGAACATGGCACTTCGGCTTAATGGCCATGATGGTGTTAGGTTGACGGTTGGACTGAATGATCTTAAAGGTCTCCTTCAACAAAACCAATTCTGTGATTCTGTGACTGACATTTTACTGTTATCAATACCCATGGTGGGGAAGGAAGAATAGAGAAGACTGCTCTCCAGTCTCTCAGAAATGCTGTATTTCTTAGTCTGAATCTGTACTTTATCAAACAAGGCTTTCAAAAATAAAATGAAAACTGAAATATGCCAGCTAGAAAAATTATTCACTTTTTGCTACAGCACTGAAAATATTAATGAGACTGCAGCGAACACTGGGGGTTTTTGGACGGTCTGGTTTGCACTGCCAGTCTCCTTCTGGGAATAAATAAATAAATGCCTCTAAATAATCCCTTTCAGGATGTGCAGAGCAGCAGCTTGGAGTTCTTTGCTTTTCCTCCCTGGGTTGTGGTGCAGTGCCAGTGTACCGCGTGATGCAGCAGTCTTGGAAATTCTTGGAAAAGAACTTCCGTTTGCTCTAGGTAAAAACTGTGTTGGCAGCAAAACTGCCTCTGCTGCTCACAAGCTGGCAGCATTCTTCAGTGAACTCCAAGAAAAGGAGTTTAATGTATGTGGTTCTATGTATCTGTCCAGGATGCAGAGGTGTTGGAGACTGTTGGGCTGTTATTGTGGGTGGTGCCTCTGCAGAAGGAAACTCTCACCGATTTTCCCGAGTGTAGACCTCCTAGCACTTGTAGCAAGCTGGCTTATCCCAGTTGTGCTGGATCTCCCAGTTGCTGGTTGCTACTTGGAAGTGATGGGTTTAATTGCCATAGTGATATTCGTTAGCTCCTGAGTGAGGGGAAAAAGTGATCCGAGTGTGGAGAGGGGACTTAAGCCATTACCTTGCTCCTGAGGCTTTCTGGTTTGGTGGCTAAAACAAAGAACCAAATATGAGAATCGGTTTGCCACTGATTTGTTGACTGATACTGGAAAAAATGAGCTCACCTGTCTGTACCTTTCTGTCTCTGCCTGTGTAAGGGCAGGGTATTTGGAAGATGGGCTGAATTTTCATGAGCATTTAAGGAGCTGTAAATAACAGCAGTAGCCACTGTTGTCTAATATTTCACTGTTAATTTTGCAAGAGGATTTCAAGGCGAATGCTGCACTAATAACTCAGTGTCTTCTAAATGGAACCAAATGCAGAGAAAATGAGTACATATGGGAGTGCTGTCATGCTGGAAATCATGGTGATATTAGAAAGCTGCATGGAGGTGTAACTGACAACAGTGGACAGTCGTAGAAGGCAAATATATTTTTACTGTTTTGCTGGAATAGTGATCACGGGAGGATGGTATTAAAATATTTGCCTATCCAGTAAAAGAGATCCTTTCCACCCAGGGATCTCAGAATGCTTTTATTATTAGTGATATTTTATTATTGGTGACCTGTGTGTGGCATTTTAAGTAACCTTTTTGGAGATGTGTATATGACTTTCTGAAAGCTGCACAAGGTTTCTTCTCTAACAGAATAGAAGCCATGGCTGTGCCCAGAAAAACCAGCTTCCACTCCCAGCAGACATAAAGGACTGATCAAGCACCTCAGCTTCTTGCTTTCACTTATAATAAAGAAACAAAATCTTCTCCCTTCTAAATTTTAAGAGTTCATATGAAATGGGGCCCGGGCTACCTGACGCCAGCTGTACCATATCAAAAGACTTATCAGTAGTTTTCTACCTCGTAACCAGAGTATCTAATGCTGTATGCCAGAGGCTTGGGATGTGCCCTGTCCATAAACTGGTTGGACAAGACAGGGGAAGAGGAGTCCAGGTGAGTCCAAGCAAGTTTCCTTGTGCATCTGCTCTGCCATTATTCAGAATATTTGCCTATTTGTGCTTGCTTCCTCCGTGGTTACACATGGAGCTGTGCTGCCTCTGTGTTGATCCAAAGCGATGTGGATTATACCCCCACCAAAAAGCAGGAAAAGGAACCCAAAACATTCCCTCTAAACCTGCATCAAGCAAAAGCAAAGCACATGCCTTTTGAAGGTGCAGAGAAAGCTGCTTCATTACAATGGCTTTGACCATCAAAAGTGGTGAGTGGGAGGGTATCTGACAGCATTTGCTCTGTGGGTTGACTGGCTGGGATCACGTTTTGGTAAGTGAGAAGGTAGCAGCTGTCCTTTGTGGCATGTAGGATGTGGCATTTCAGGGGAAACTTGCAGATTTGTTTTCCATAAGAGCTGCTCCACGCTGTGCTGTGCTGCTGTCCCACCCATCCCTCTGCTGTGCCTCAGGAGGAGGAAGGGGCTGGGTGCCCATCAGGAATGCTTTTCCTGGCACAGGGAAAGCAAGTCTGCCTCTACTAAACTTAGGCATTAGTGAAGATTAATCAGTCACATTTCTTGCTTCAGCTTTGGTTTTGGTTCTAAATCTTCAGGGCAGAAAGGATGGCAGCATCTGGAGTGAAGTCAGTGTAATGCCAGGGTGTGGGATTTCCATAATTTAGTGCTTGACTTGCCTTTTTTTGGCAGAGTTCTTGAAATTAAGGAAGCAGAGAGGTGGTGTGAACGGGGCAGGGGGAGGGGGTGGGGGGGTGTTTGCAGTAAAATGAGAAAATGAGCAGTGGGTGTTGGTCAGATCAGTCTTTAGAGGAAACTGTCCCTAGTAGATGTCATTGTAAGGGTAATGCTGCACTTGGCAACAAAAATTAGGTTTAATGCCATAAATGGAGATAAAGCACATTGCAGCTGACAGTGTACTTCCAGACTGTGTCCCTGGCTAAAGAGCTTGCAACGCAGGGCACAAATAGGTGCAGTATAGATAACTGACTGGAGGGAGTTAGATTCTGCAAATGCTTACTCAGGCACTTAGCTTGAACTCAGTGTGACTGCAGGAGTAAGAACTTGCACAACCCAGCCTGAGGAGCGGGGCTGCAGCCTTATAGCTGTTGGGTAAAACAGAACTGCTTGGGGCTTTTATTTATTTTTCAAGTGGGTGGTGAGGCTGGCTTTAAGTAAATGCCCGCTTCCGACCCCGACTTGCATGCCTGTTTGTTTACTGTAGTCACCCGTAACCTAGAATTGCAAAACTCCTCTGGATACACTAATGATGTCTTTGTAAAGTTTCCCTAGCAGAAATTCAACTGGATTTTAAAAGCACACTCTTCTTTCCAAACACTTAGCTGTAAAGTTCAATCCTGCCGGCCTGGTGGGCTGAGAACATTTCAGAAAAGGTCAGAGGGCCACGTTGAGTGCTGTGGGTCCAGTTTCCCAGACTGATTTGTTGCCTGAACTCTTTGAAGGGAGAGGAGCACCTGCAGATCCCCTTCTGGGGATTCCCTTCAAATGTGGGGAAACCTCCAACAGGTGTGTGGAGCTGGCATGGCCTTAGCCCAAGATGGGGAAAGGTGTGGCTGGGACACGTCTGAACCTGCACTTGGGCTGGAGCAGGGAGTCAAAGAGGCTGTAAGTGGTAGCTATTCTCAGCTCCTTCATTCCCCTGAGCGCGGGGAAGGGATGCCAGCCTTTGCCAGATAGGGCTCACTAAGCCGCTCTCTGCTCTCCTGCAGCCTGTTAGGCAGCGGGCAGTGGACAAGAGAGTTGCAGCTGTTTGTCCCCGCTCTGAGACTGGGGTTGGCTCCAGAGGCATATGCTGACTAATTGTATCAGGAAGCAAGTGGGAGGTGATAGAGCTGATTCAGATCCCTGGTTTAAAAATCCTGAGCCTAGCTGAGTGAATGCCTGATTAATGGTATTTTCTTCTCAGATTCATTTGCCTTGAGGTCACAGTTCAGAGGCTCAGGAGAAAGCAGGCAAGACATTACGAGTCTCGCTGGCTGTGTCACACACTCACTGCCTAGATGCTCTCCCTGTAAAAGGCTTTGATAAAGTTAAGTCTCAGATGGTGTGGTCCCCCTCCATGCCAGAGAGGCTCTGGCTTGGATGTTTGTTTCAGAATGGGTTTGAATTTGTCTGGTTTATAGGAGGCATTTCCTTGTCTGGTGTTAAAAAATGATTCCTTCTGATGGGCCACTGGATCTTCTTCACAAAACCTTTCTGGTTTATTTTAAAAACTTCATGTTTAAGGAATTGACAGAGCATTTCTTCTGCCTTCATTGAAAAGAATGTCAGCACTTACCTGAGTAGGAAAAGTGTGGTTTTCAGGTGAAATCGGCCTCCTCAGTGAGTGACTGAGCAAAAAAGGTCTGACTGGACAAGCTAATCGCTGTTACTGAGAGTAGCAGAATTTTTAATTCTCTCCATCCCCAGAAGTCTTTGAGAAAAACAGGTTTTCTCCCTCCTGCTTCTGTCAGGAGGATTTGGCAGGAAGAAATCTACCTCCTTCCCAAGCTAGTTTTTAGAATGTATTGGCTGTTGAAGAACAAGTCAGCACAGTAATCCTGTTCCATGTTAACTGCTATGAAATACAATGTTAACTTTTTAGCCTTATGGTGGCAGGAAATGGGATTTAAGATTTTTTTTCTATGGGTATAAAAAAGTTTAGGAGCAGGATTTAAAAACCAGAATTATTCCTTACAATCCTCTCTCCCAAGTCTCTTCCCATAGACTGATCTTTCAGTTAATCTCATTTGTCTGTTTTGTGATTTGGTGTGTGTGATTTTAACCATGACAGTCAGTGAGCTGAGCTGACACTTCAGATCCCTGTGCTGGCTTCAACTCTTAGTCCTTAGTACCTGCTTATTTCAACTGATGCTTTGGCTGCTAACTTGCTGGATTCTTTGCTTCCTCCAGGATCCTCAGTTGTGCACATATTTGCTTTTTCCAACTATTTCTACATATTTGCCCTGTAATCCTAGAACAGCTTATATTGGAAGGGACCTTAGAGATCATCTACTCCAACCTCCCCACCATGGGCAGGAACAACTCTTCAATAGACTCAGCCACTCAAGGCACATCCACACAAGTGCTGGTGTAGCATCTGTGTGTGCGGGAAGACTCTCTAGCATAAGATCTGTGTTTTCAAACTCTGCAAACATCCTTTCTGTTCTAACACTGGAATGAAACTTGGCAGAAATCTTCCTTCTTTTCCTGAGGCGTATGAAATTGACATCCCAGTATGTCGAGTTTCATTGCAGATGCTTTCAGGGAGAGGGAAAATGGGGAACATCTACTGTGACTTGCAGGAAAGTCTTCTGGCTGTTGTACTGATGATGTCCTTCTGTTTCCCTTAATATTCTTCTTAATATTTGAGTAATTCTTCTGAAGCAGAAGAGTCAGATGATGAAGTGGACAAGGGAAGGGCAGCTGATGTCATCTACCTGGACCTGAGTAAGGCATTTGACTCTGTCCCACATGACATCCTGTTCACCAAACTGGAAAAACATGGACTTATGGGTGGGCCACTTGCTGGATAAGGAATTGGCTGGATGGTCGCACCCAGAGAGTGGTGATCAAGGGCACAATGTCCACCTGGAGACCAGTGCCAAGTGGTGTCCCTCAGGGGTCAGTGCTGGGACCAGTGCTGTTTAACATCTTTGTCAGTGACATGGACAGAGGAATCAGTGCACCCTCAGCAAGTTTGCAGGTGACACCAAGTTGTGTGGCACAGTTGACTTGCTAGAGGGCAGGGATGGCATCCAGAGGGACCTGGACAGGCTGGAGAGGTAGGCCCAGGCCAACCTCATGACATTCAACAAGGCCAAGTGTAAGGTCCTGCACCTGGGTAGGCACAATCCCAAGCACAAATACAGGCTGGGTGGTGAATGGCTGGAGAGCAGCCCTGAGGAAAAGGACCTTGGAGTCTGGGTTGATGAAAAGCTCAACATGAGCCTGCAGTGTGCACATGCAGCCCAGACAGCAACCGAGTCCTAGGCTGCATCAAGAGCAGCGTGGCCAGCAGGGCAAGGGAGGGGATTCTGCCCCTTTACTCTGCTCTCGTCAGACCCCACCTGGAGTACTGTGTGCAGTTCTGGAACCCTCAGCACAGGAAGGACATGGAAGTGTTGGAGCGGGTCCAGAGGAGACCACAAGGATGCTCAGAGGGCTGGAGCAGCTCTCCTATGAGGACAGGCTGAGAGAGTTGGGGCTCTTCAGCCTGGAGAAGAGAAGGTTTCGAGGGGACCTGGTAGTAGCCTTCCAGTATCTGAAGGGGCCTACAGGAAGGCTGGGGAGGGACTATTTACAAGGTCTTGTAATGACAGGACAAGGGGCAATGGGTTTAAACTGGCAGAGGGGAGATTTAGACTGGATGTTAGGAGGAAGTTCTTTACAGTGAGGGTGGTGAGGCACTGGAACAGGCTGCCCAGGGAGGTTGTGGCTGCTCCCTCCTTGGAGGTGATCAAGGCCAGGTTGGATGAGGCCTTGAGTGAGCTGTACTAGTGGGAGCTGTCCCTGCCTATGGCAGGGGGCTGGAACTAGATGATCCTTGAGGTCACTTCCAACCTTACCGTTCTATGATTCTAAGTTCTAAGGAATATTCCAGAAACAACAAGCTTGACTGTGTTGCTGCTTTGTCTTAGTAGACACTAGTGGTTAATTGAAGCCTCTGGCTGTACAATTCCCACTTGTTCTTGACCTCAAACCTCCAACCTATGTCCAGGTCTTGCTTTTGAGAACTGCATGCCCGTATGTCTAGGGGAAACTTGTGACTGATGGAAAGTTTGATATCAAATGCTCTCAAGTTCTACTGCTATCAGTAGGTTGAGTGTGCTCCAACAGCTAAGATGCAGTTTGCAGATCAGGTCCCTCCAGCACTTGGGTCACAGAGCCTTGGAGAAAAGCAGTAGACAGTCTCATTTCTGGTTCAAGAGTGACAGGGATGTGCTGGATAGAGTCCAGTGAGGAGCTACAAGGACGATTAAGGATTGGAACATCTCTCCTATGAAGAAAGGCTGAGAGATCTGGGATGAAGGCTGAGAGGGGATCTTATCAATGTTTATGAACATCTGAGGGTTGGGTGTCAGGATGAAGCTGCCAGGCTCTGTTTGGTAGTGCCCAGTGATAGGACAAGGGATAATAGGTACGATTTAGAACACAGGAGGTTCCACCTCAGCATGAGGAGGCACTTCTGTATGGTGAGGGTGACAGAGCCCTGGAAGAGGCTGCCCAGAGAGGTTGTGGAGTCTCCTTCTCTGGAGACTTTCAAAACCCAGCTGGATGTGTTCCTGTGTTGCTTGCCCTAGGGTATCCTGCTCTGGCAGGGGGTTTGGACTGGATAATCTCTGGAGGTCCCTTGCAACCCCTAACATTCTATGATTCTTTGCCTAGAACAGTCTTGAGCCTTCTGATTAAACCGACCATTACTCATTACACACATCCAGGCACACTTTCTCTCATTTAAATACATGGGAATAATAGCAGACAGGAGTGTTCCTGTGTGGAATAACTGAACTCAGTAACACTTGGCACTCAGTTACAACAGGGAAAAAAGAGAGGAAAATGGGTTTTGGTACTTAGTGCTGACTAGCAGAGGCCAACTCATCAAGTTTTTCCGTTGCAAAAATGCCATGTCTGAATTTCTCAAATACTGTGTGTCTATAATAGGCCCAGAGGCATGACAGCACATGTGGAGCACATGAAGGGGAAGACATGGGATGTGAGTTTTTGTGCAGGTTTTAACAAAGCCAGAATCTTCTGTGCCCTCTCTGCTCTGCCACACAGAAGCCCCAGGGGGTTTGTTTCATTTCTGAAGTCGTCTGAGAGCTGCCAGCACAAAGTGAAAGCCCCAAGGGTTTCTCCAGTCACCGAAGGGACATCCACAGCCTATGAACGTGAAAATGCAACTGAGGTGCACTTTGAAAGTGAGAGGACAGTGGCCTGGCACAGTCACTTGGGAGCCACTGAGCAGTCAAGACTGAGAAAATGTGTGACTGATGGACTTGTGCTTAAACAAGTCATTTCTTTAGCCAGTGTGCGACTTAGTGCATGCTGCTGGCTGTTGGGCCCCACATCCCGAGCATTCTGCCATCTTCCCCATGCCTGTGCTTGTCATCTCCCCTTCGAGGGCACTTCATGTGACAAAAATTCTGGGTAAAAACCCAAAGTCATGTTCCATTTCAGACCTGGGACATCTGGCTCTAGACTTTTCCTCTGCTGTCTTTTAAGAGGGCCTGTCCTCCTCTGTGTCTGGAGGCAAGGATCTGTGTGGCCTGTGTGAAGAGCAGCAGCAGTTCTCACTTTTTTGGCTCCATCATACAGATCTGCAAGCTGTGGAAGTGAGTGATGTTGCTTTCCCTGGAGGTGTCTGTGTGCAGCTCTACTGAGTGAGAGGGCAGAAAGCACTGAAGGAGAGAGCTGATGGGCAGTGGGTAGTGCTGGAGTTGTTGCTTGAGCCCTTAGCTGTCTGAATCCTGGCAGGCAGAGCTGCTGCCTGACCACTGTCACGGACAGTTGCACCTGACGTGTGGGAGTTACTTGGCACCTTGTGGCTGTAGCTTCCCATTGATTTTTGGTGGAATTGATTTATAGTGCTATTTAATGGAATTGATTATTTTTACAACTTTTTTTCCCCTCTTAAAGACCAATTGTTTTTCTTGAGTGATGGCTATGAGTTTGTGTTTATGTATTAATACAGTTGTGTGCCCACAGTCCCAACTGTGTTCTTTCTACTCACACTGCCAAAGAAGTCTCAATCTCCAATGCCATCTTAAATTTTAATATGATGTTTGATGTATGACCTGGAATAAATTAAACGTGCTAGAACTTGCAAGATGAAATCCTAGTGGTGGGTATAACCACAAAACAGTGTTCTATTAAGCCAAGGACTGTCGAGAATGTCTGTTGTGGTTGTGTCTGGGTTATGAGTGGCTCCCTTTGGTTAGTGTAGGTGGATATTTTTATTCTGGCTGGCTTGTGAACAAGGGGATGAAAATTCAGAATTTACCTACATTAAGTTTAAGACTCTGCTGAGTTTTCCTTTATAAGCACATAGGCAGGAACCACATTTTTTATCCTAAACCAAATATCTTTATTGTACTTAATGTGTTTCTCTGCTTGTCACTCCAGAGTAGCAGAAGAAAATAAGATATTCTGTACCTGGAGGAATACTCTGAGGAAGTGTGGATATCAGGGTTCTCTGTTACTGTTTTATACTTTGCAGTTCAGTTCTGTCAGTAAGATTAGCTTGCAAATTTGTGCTGTGGTCTGGGTCTTCTTTCTTATTTCCTTCCTTTCTGTCTTCCTTCTTTCTAAAAGCACCAAATAAATTTGGACATGATCCTAGCTCTGGGTGGGACTCCTGAGCAGATGCTGTGCCACCCAGATTTCCAGATCACAGAACCTTAAAGATGTATGCACAAGGCTTTGGACCCAGCTAACGACTGCCTGTCAAGATACAATAAAATAAATGATCTCTGAAATAGCCAGCACCCATATCATACAAGGTATTAGTAAGCCAAAAGTACCTCCTTGAATGGCAATGTGAAACAAACATCGGTCATCACAGTTGTGTTGTGATCCCTGTGTGAAATTTAGCTGAGCAATTTGGCAGCTGTGTATAGTGCTAACCAGAGCTCCCAAGTGGTGGTCTTGTGCAGCTCTGAGCATAGTACACTTGGCTAATGTAGTTACCACCCGAGGAGTGACAGATACGGAGTCAGCACCAGTCAACATCCCATATGAATAGAAAAGCTCCCAACTTCGTGGCTGCTTATCAAAACTTCTACCCTTGGCTGGCTGTAATCTGTAGCCATCTGAAAACTGTTGGGAAGCCAGCAGGGCCCCCTACTGTGCATTTAACTTCTACTGTGAGTTTAACAGGATGGCCAAGAATAATATCATTAGTATGCTGTGTGTGCAACTGCTGAAGAAGTGGCTTGTACATGTGAACGAAGCTTAGCAGGGATACTGCAGATGGTACAGGCATGATGCAGAGCAGATACCAGCAGTTGATCCGGTTCTCTGATACCTGCAGCTCTGAAACCCACACACCATTAATTTGGAAAAGGGCTCCAAATGTAAGCAAATTGCCCTGACCCAGATTTTAAACTGCTAAAGGAACTTGAGTTCACATGCCAGGCAATATGGGGCCTTTTGCAAAACATGGTATTTAAATGTGGCTTACTAAGTGTAGTTTCCAACAACAACCAACCTTCACCATGTGTCCCAGAAGACAGCAAAGATTTGATTCAACATCTTAGTGATCCTAAATGACAGTCTTTGAGAGGGAAAACTGTATCATTGCTTTGTAAATGAAACCTGCAGCAGTTGAATTATACTGTAGTTTACCAGAGGTGTTTTATATCCCACAGCCACATTGTAAACTAGATTTTGTTTGCTTGGAATTATACTAGTGATTTGTAGGCTGCCTCTGACGGATGTGTGTGTCTCTCTCTCTAACCATCACATGCCCTGAGCAATTATGCAGAGTTAACAAAACCTAGAGAAGGCAACAGCTCTTATCTGCCTTGCCCCATGCCAAGTCTTTGCTTTTCAGTCTCTGCTGAGAAATAGGTGAAATTCCTGGCATTCTTTGGAAGGGAGAGGGTTAAGTTTAAAGAGAGGGGTGTCTTGTCTTTCATCAGTACTGGGATGGAAGGATTTTAACCGTGCCTGCTCCTTAGAGGTGCTTTGTTATGAGTGTGAGAATACAGTACTGGCATGTCCTTGTGGGATTAGATGGGACATTAAGGATCTCTACTGCCAAGGTTCTTCCTTCTTATGGATAGATTCTGGCATCACGATTCTCAGAATTCTCAGAACAGCAGGAAAAACATTTACCTAAGAGTATGAGATGATCTGGTTGGTGTTAGGCCAGTTGGTCTACAGCAAGGTCTGTATAAAAGCTTAGAGCCTGCAGAGTCCTAAGGCTGTTACTGGGTGCTGTACTAGCTCAGCCTTTTTCCTGAAGTGTGTCACAGTCTCAATGGACAGTAAAGGCAGAAGGTAAGAAAGGAAACAGAGACACAGAGAAGTGCATTAATTCAGCCAAGGTGGTGTGACAGATGGAGAGAACTAGGAGGAGAACTTAAATTCCTTCAGTTCCAGTTTACTTTGCTACCAGAACAGATGACTGTTATTATAGCACTCTTTTTTGCATCCTTACCCTTCCAACTAAATTAACTTTCCTTGCCTCAAGGACTGTCAGTCCCTGTACAGTCTTCTGGTGTATTTTAGCTGTCCCAGAGAACTGGAACAACAAGCATACAAACAAGTTACTGCGCTCTGACTGCTTATTGCTCACTCTGTGTGTGTGAGGCTTTAGCTCATGGCGGTGAGATGTAGCCAAACAAAACAGCTTAGTGCTCAGGACAAAGCCAGCCACAAAAGGAGAACTGGCTTCTGGATTTGCACAGCTACGCATCACTCATGCTAGTTCTGGAGATGCTTTCCTTCTCCTTCTGTCTCTGGGTTCCTGGTGCTGTGCACAAATGGGTGCAAAGCTAGGCAGTGCTAGTGCCACACTGATCTGCTCTGGCATGGAAGTGCATCTCACCTGGACTGTGTCTGAGCTGTAGTTGCCTTTTGTATTGAGTCAGGATAGTGCTAGTTCGTCTTGGCTGTGTAGCTTAAAAAGAGCAATGTCTAAGCCAAACCAGACTAAGTCTGACCTCTGGGCACCTACTCTCAGATCGCAGAATGGACCTGTTTTTCATGAGTCTCCTTGAGGCAAAGTGCCCTGGCTCCTTAGGATGGTTTTATCAGAAAGATCTTGTGGTTGCCCACTCTAATCTTGCTGGTGTTTTAAATTCCTTGCCAGACTCCTGTCTTCGAGAGGTTGCATTTCTGCAGTGCCTGGATTCGGAAAGCTATGAGATGGAAACAAATCTTCCTGCTCTAGAAGATGGCAAACAGGACCAAACAGTTACTTACTCTTTGTGCCTTGCCTTGGTAGACTTAGAGACTTCCGTATCTTAAATGATGCAAAAGCAAATTCCTTACAAAAATAAAATGCCTATAATCAGATAATTGTTGCTGTGGTGCTAGCAGCAACATCTCTTGGTTTGACTTCCACAGTTCAGGGGTGAGGGGAACTGGAATGGTGTTTACTGAGCCAATAAACTTCTCACTAAACATAATTCATGGGCTCTAGCTGGCTAATAACCAGGACCTCAATGCTCTAACAGTTGGCCCCATACATTTTAAAACAAAGCTTTATTTGAAGTGAAAACTTTAAGAAAAATAAACTTTTGGATTTAGTGGCTTCTAATATTATCCACCTCCACAGGCCACGAGAAACCTCATAACTACGAACTGCATTTTAAAATATTTCTCTTACAGTCTCTTTGACCAATGCTAAGAGACTGTTTGCTCCAGAGGCTGCCTCGACATCATTGTTTTGTTTGTTGTTTTCAGACCTAAAGGAATCCATCCACTTCTTTTACAGTAGTGCTGTGCAGGGATTTTTTTCCCCTTAATTTACGTTTGAGGGGAGTTTCTGCTGACCATCTGAGTGCTCCAGGCAGTCAGCATTGTTACAGTTGTAAGAATAAGGTGAAGAGCTGAAACAAGGCTTGCTGTCTTTAAAGTGACATTTAAAAAATGATTTCCATAACCTCTTACAGTCCTCATTTTTCTCTGGAGAAAAGAGATCTTCATCTGAGCAGGTTTATTTAAGCACTTGCTAGATTATGTAGCAGGATTTCCCTTCCTCTGCTCATGAATGAAGAGCTGTGGTTCTCCAGGTTCACTTAAGGAGCACTCTTCAGAGTACTACAGAACGTAAGATTTGGATTGGTTTCAGATCTCCATCATTTCCCTGTGTGTGTAAGAGTATTCTTGTGCTCCATGTTTGTTTAGTTTCTCATGAATGAAATCTAAATTCTTGAAGCAGATTCTCAGAGGGGCGTGGGCAAGTGCTTGTTCTGCTCTCTCTGGTGCATGTGCAGTTTGGACTGGGAGCAAAGCAGCTCATTTTAAGGACTGGGAATCAGTTAATTCAGATTTCTGCTAATGATTTTACATTCTCTGGGAGACCTTGCTACTTTGTGTTTCACCTTCTGCCTTGGATGGATGAAGAAACAATGCCTGCCTGCCTCCTGTCAGATGCTTTGAAGTCTGGAGATGAAAGATACCATATGAATGCAAAGTACTTGCCAGTTAATGTCAGCAAGTCCTTTTGCTTGTACCTTGATGGAAAAAGCTTTATTGTAGGCTTACAATGAATGGATCTGCATAGACACCAGTAGTTCTTTCCCTCTTGGTTAAGTCTTTTTGAGAATTATCTTGCCTGTTTCTCAGATACAGAGAGGTTAAAAAACAAGCAATAAAAGATTATCAGAGGAAATTTCTTGTCTTGTGATGCCTTAAAGATAAAACTTAGTAATGTTTTGAAAGGGGAAGAAAATAACAACTGTGGACCCGTTCCCAAGGAGTTCCTGCTAAATACTACCTCATCCTGTCTTTAAGCATTTATTTTCTGATGCAGAGCTAAGCCTAGTTCCAGCAGAGCGTAGAGGAGTTCTATTATTAGGTACTGATTTGATAAGATAAGATAATTAGTACCTTGGTCTACTGATACAGACCTCTACTGTCCAAAACCAACATTAGGTTATTAAATCAATTCTTGTATTTGTTACAGTAATAACTTAGAATAGCATTATTTAGATACTGCTTGTCTAAACTGAGATAAGTCATTCAACTGTGTCTGTGTTTGCTTATCCACCTTCTTCTGCTTGTAAAAGCCAGCACAAATTCGCTGGTAGGTGGAGACTTTCTGGGCTTTCCTGGATTTTATTGTTTGGTGTGGCAGGGTCTCCCTTGCCAGGTTTTTCTGTTGTGTCTGCACGGCGCTGCTTCCCCTGCAGCAGATGGGTGGTAAGGAAATGAGGACTCCAGTGGATAAATGCAGCAGCAGCTGCTTTCAAGAAGGGTATCCATGAAGCAGGTCACAAGTGAGAGATGGTGTCTGGGCAACTAATCTGGACAGATATCTACCAGCAATTTCTGCTGACACCCAGATTGGGAAACGTGGAATTGAAAGCTAAACTGGCACAGAGCCCAAGTCAACAAAGAGAAGAATTTTTAGTTAGAAAGGCAGGTCTAAGTTTCCCCAGATTACAGTTGTCTTGGGGAGCTTGAGAGCCTTCTGGCTCCAGAGAAGGAAGAAAGAGGCCTTGCCAAATGCCCATTTCAAGTATAAATGGTATCCCAAGCCTAGTTCATAGGCTGACACAGGTATTTACTATTCTGCTGGAAGTGAGTTGACTTAAAGGTTGCAGGGAATTGGTTTTGTAGGTAAACTTTGATGTGTTTTACTCTTTTATAGCTCTAGAGGTGCAGATCCTACAGGACAACGACTGAGCTAACCTGAGGGACCATTGTGTCTAGTGAGATCTGTGGGATTTTTAAATACTGCATTTTTTATTGACTTAGACTGCAGACCACAATCCTGCTCCATCCCCTGGCTTTGAAACACATTTACTTGCACGGGAGCACCCTGCCTCTTGCAGACTTGAAGACTTCTAGCATGAGAGCTGAGCCCTGCTCAGATTTGTTCCCGAATTCTGCAGCAGAGCACAGGACTGGGACTGGAAAGGGCCAAGTTGTATTGCTGTGTGCTCCTGGCATGCTGCTGGCATGGCTGTGCAGGGCCAGATACAAAGGGAAGGCTATTTAATGGGCTAGGTGTTACTGGAACTTGCCATCTAACATTCCTTGCTTTCCCCAGTGTGTTCTCCCCCTTCCAGGGTGGAATGCAGTAATTGCCATACCAGAGGGAAGCCATACTCTCTCTGTCTAGTCTGGCATCCTTTCTTCAAGAGAGGCAAATACCAGATGTTTGGGGGAAAAGTAGGAGAACTCCTAAAACAAACAACTGTGGAGCAGCTTGCCCATAGAGGAAGTTAGTGGTTAGCTGATGCCCTGAGGCGAGAGTTTCTAGCCTTTGCAGGAGCATTCTGTGCACCTGGGTATTCTCTGCCACGTCCAACATCCCTGCACTTAAGCCATTCTTGCTGACCCCTGCCTCTTGAATTGGGGACCAAGCAAGTCCAAGGAATCTCACAGGTCAGTTGCACCACTGTGCATTGTGTTTGACTGGTGTGCAGTCAGACTTCTGGAGGGACAGAGATAGCAAGGTGTGATACTGCTCCATAGTATGTCACTGTATCATTGTCTGTAGCCCAGCAGTCACTCTGGGCAGCCATCAGCCACATCTTCTGTTTATTTTGTTTGCTGGTTTTGATTGCCTGTTAAGTTTTCTTTGTTGTCAGCAGCCCCTGTTTCTTCTGCCAGAGGCATAACTGTGTTTGCCTGTGTGCTTTCCTCTAGCGCTTCATTTTGCATACCTCTGTCCTCCACTCTCAGACCCTTCCACCTCTGCCTGCACCAAAGTGCTGTACTTGGCTCTGTGCTGTGTTTCCTGTCTTCCCTGTGTGTTAGGTAGGCCTGACGAACATACTAGGTGTTCCTGGTCTTTCAGTAGCTCTTTCTGGAGAGCTGTTCCAGGTGGTATTACCAAATGATAGCATTTACTCTGCTCAGTAAAGTGTCATCTGAGCTCTTTCATACTCCCCTCTTAATGTGAGGGCAGGATGGTTGGCTTCTTTGGTCCTCATTCAAGGCCACCCGTAAGGGACCACCGAGCCTCTGTTGTGAGTCAAGAATTGCTTTCTGGTTCCCTCTCTGCAGGGGCTGCACCTTTCATCAGAAGCTGCACATCTGAACAGCAGGTCCTGCCACATAGGAACATTGCTGGTAACTGGTGTGGAATAGCCTCCAGCAAATGAAAGCAAGAGGGTGGGAGACCTGGCTAGAAATGAGGAAGACCTTAAGTGATAGCTTCATTCTCCAGTAGTGATGTAGTAGTCAATATTATGCAGGACCTGTGTTCACCTCAGGGACAAGGAAGGGGAGAGTACTTTTAAAATTACATATTGCTCATTCTGCCCAACCTGCCAGCCTGGGATTTCCCTGCATTCTGAGTCAATGCTTTCATCTGTCTCCTGTTAAACAATCTTGACTTGCTTGAGAAGTTGGTTTTCCTTCTTTTGGAAGATAGCACTGGGGCCAGAGTGTTTGCTACTTAATATCTGTAATAAAAATTCTTTATCCTTTTTCTCTTTCCTTTCCTACTCGAAAGGGGGTGGCATGGAAAGTAGCACATGTTCCGTTGGGGGAGATCTGTCTTGAGAACTGTTCACTCTTAGGTGGTCAGATCAGGAGCTCATGAAAATGGGGGAAGCCAAATCTAGATCCAAGTCCCTAAGCAGGCAATTGCACAGATGTGGCTGGGATCTGGTGTCTGTCCTTTCTGTATGTGAAACAATGCCATGAATGTTTCCTATGTGCTGTTATCTTTTCCCATTTTTTAAATGACTGAATGTCCTTTTTCCTTCTGATGTTTTAATTTTATAACAGCAGATATGCTCTGGTAGATTGAAACAAAAGAGGAATGTAGAGGGTCTTTTTAATGCAGTTTGAGATTTGTGAGCATGAACAAGTACAAAATTTGGGTTTATATTTGTAGTTAGCTTATTTTTAAGTGGGGGGAAAGTAAGCATCCTTTAGCCTGGAAGTAAGGAGACCTCCTATATGACATCCTGTGCTTGTAACTTCATCCTTTGTTCAACCCACTACTGCTGCGTGGGCATTCTTAGAATTGAAATGCTTTTTAATGCAGTAAAATGAGATAAACCAAATTAAAGTTCCTTTTATTATTGAATGCGTGTGTCTGTACGGAGATACAATGTGGTTTAGCTAATTCACTTTACATTCACAATTTTAGTTAATCTGAATTAAGTTTCCCAAGCCCTGCATGTAAACATCTCTTTATTTAAAAAAAGCTGCTCTTGTGGAGTGAGCACTGGACTCAGCCCTGTCCCGAGGCATTCTGGTGTGCAGCTAGCTTCAGAGAGAGACTTTCTGGGCATTACCAAATTGTCTACCACATCCTTTTCTTCTCCTCTCAGAATACCTCTGTGCTATCTCTTCATATTTAGGTTTCTGAGCCATTTGTCTTAGTATTTTACTCTGTTTTTATTTGCTGTGCAGCTGAGGAGATAATGTTTCAGCAACGTATGTCATTCTGGAACTGGGGGAGTTAAGCTTATCCCAAAACCAGCCATGAACAAACCCTTTAATTTGAAAGACCTGTCCAGTGGATGTTTAGTGCCCAGGCCAGATACAGAGCAGGAAGCAGAGTGTGAGGTCTCTCTACAACAGCAAAGGTTTGTGCAGCAAAGCCTGACTCGGGCTGCATTTAGATGGGAAAACCAAACCATCGGCATAACTGTCTTCCAGGGTCAGAACTTGAGGTCCTGGACACATTTCTGCTTGGAAAGGGTCTTTTGACCATGTTACACTTTTCTTATGAGAGACCAGTCATATGGGTCAAGTATCATCATTTAGGACAAACATGGCTTAAGGAAGCTGCCTGCTTGCTAGATGCAAGGAGCGCAGCAGCATCTGGACTCTGATTGCAAGTTTCACCCAGCTCTGTTTATTGGCCTGATTTCTGACTCTTGCCCTAATGGGAAATTGCCCCTGGAATTGTTGCATTGTCTCTTGGGTGGTTGGTTTTGCCAAAAGATCAGCTGCAGGAGATCAGTTGGCTTCCTCTAAAATCCTTCAGCTGGAATTTCCAATACATTGGTCGTGGATATCATGAATAGTGGGTAGGATATAACAGAGCAAAAACTGTTTTCTTTCACTCCAAATTTGTGTTGGAGTATGGATAGAGGGGAGGTGGTTTTCCATGGGGCGGCTGATGAATTCATGTTCCTTCCACCTGGCAAAGTCATGTCTGACATCCTGAAGTTTCTGGAAGCCCCGAAAGCACCATGCACTGTGTGTGTGTGTACTATAAATAAACTTTAAAAAAACATAATTGAAAAACACCTCTGGCAAAGCACATGCTTACATGAAGCTCCCTTGGTGAAGGCTGACTCAGGAGTGTAGCAAGGAGATGGGGAAGGAGCGAGTGGGAGGAAATAAATGGAACCTACTGTCAGAGAAAAGCCACTTGTTTGTGATTTTCAGGCTGTCCAAGCTCTTGGAGTATCAGCTTTGGGAGATCCCTAGTGTCTTTCTGGATATTTGCCCTTGGCGTGTGTGTCTGTGTGTGAACTGAGAATTCAAGCATTAACAAAACTGCATGAGCAGGTGTAGTCAACCTCCTAGCAAAGTATCAGATGTCTTGGAATTATGGTTGATTCTCCAGTTCTAGGAATCCAAATAGCTCCTGTTGACAGTCTCCAATCACTTACACAGAGTAATTTCAACAAGTCCTCTTAAATTTTCGCTTGTTCAAGCTGCAATTTAGGTAGCTGCATCCCTTTGTTTAAATGGACAATATTTGTGATCTGCATAGAACCAGAGGCTGTTTGGGGAGATGGAACTCTCTATGGGTAAATTCCCCTGACAGTGTCTGTGTAGGTGTATAATCTGCACTGCTGCTGCCTCAAAGCAGGGCTGATTTACTTGGTTGTTTTTGAAAGACTTCTGACAATATGATGCATCTTTAAGCAGCAAAAAGAAATCTTCTACACCAAGGCCTCTCTCAGTTGGCTGTTAAGGGGTTAAACACGTTGCCCAGTCCTGAGGAAGCCTGTTCCAAGGAAGGCATTGACTGGAATAAGGTTTTGCTGCAGACACACACTGATGTGCTTGCAGCAAAGATTGCAGGCTTATCAGTAAAGATAAACATGCAAGGGCTTCCAAACCCGTGTGTCCCTGCCACTTGTTTGGGATCCTTTTTCAGAGGCCAGGAGAAAATACAAGATCTCCTCCAAGATAGATGCTCCTTCAAAGAGGGCAGCCAACAGACTTTGGAGAAACAGAGACCATGTATTACTATGTGGTTTGGAACAGGTACAGGAGATATTAGTTTACCTGGTTCGAAATAGTACTTGAGACCTTGCAGTATCATGTGGGGTTGGCTCTTTGCACTCAATCATCAGTCTTGTGCCCAGTGTCCAAACTCTGGGACAATGCTGGGTTTTGTTGTCCTCACTTAGTTACTTGCCATAGCTAATTTCTGCATGTGGCTTTCCACTGCCCAGCAGTCTCCAGGCTTTATTACCCATTTGTTTGCCATTTCCCACAAGTGCTTTGAATGTTATTTTATTTTAATCCTGCTGCTGAGAGGAGGGGAATAAAGATAATGTTTCTTTAAAAGAATGAAATGAAAATGTGCAAGATGTGCTACAGAATTTCTAGGCACAGAGCAGACCTTCTGAGTTGCCTGCAAAACCAGTCACAATGGTATTATTAGGGATTATTATGGTGTAGCCTTGTAAATAATGCATTTTTCTTTATTTCCCTCTCTTCCTGCTTTTATCACCAAACACTGCAAAGCAGGAGATGCAGAAATCAAGTACCTGGCTTGCTGAGGTCAAATTCCAAAAGTCTGCATTGAAAAACATGGCAATTATTCCAGATGGGTGAGGACTGGCATTTTCTTTCTGTCTAGGAAAGTCTTTGCCATTCTGAAATCTCAGCCTGGGTCCCTCTGTTTTGCCACCAAGCCTGATTGACACCTACATGTGTGTGGCCCTTTTACACAGGGGTGGACTTAAGTTTGAAAATCCAGACATTTTTGGGCTGTGACAACAGTTGGTATGGTGTTTCAGTCCGTATTTTAGTTTTTAAAAATTGTATTTATTATTTGAAAACAGGGAGTGAAATTATTTGAAAACAGGGAGCAAAGCTATTTGAAAACAGGGAGTGAAGCGACTCAGCGCAAAACTCAGGAGAACAGTTTCTAAACCAATGCCAGTTTCTCTCTGTGGAGCGAGGCTTTGAATGTGGAAAGAGGGGACTGGTACAATTTCAAACCTTACTCTTAAAACTTGCAACGTGAAAGATAAAGCCAGTTCTGAGAATGTGGAAATGTGGGCTCCATGTGCTAAAGCTATTTGAAAAGAGGTGTGAGTGAAGGGGCTGAGGTTGGTGTGAACGTCAGACTTCCTGCCTTCTGCACTTTCTGTGTGGCAGCTGTAGCACATTCTTAGTGTGGCACTTTTTTAAAAAAAAAAAAAAGGGACTCTGAACTAAGCCAGCCTTTCAGGAAAAGACTAGCTGCAGCCAGAAATTCTGGCCCATTGCAGGATGACAAGAGGAAGAGCTTTGTTACCAGCTTGTGTTTGATCNTTTTTTTTTTTTTTTTTTTTTTTTTTTTTTTTTTTGTTCTTCTTTTCTGCTCTCAGTAGCACGCTAATGATACCTGTGGGAGGTGAAAAATGGGTGAATTCCTGCTAGGGTGCGGACACGTTTGCAGTTTAGTTCTTGTCTTCTTCTCCCCCTCTGGTAAAACATTTGGGGGCTGTCCCAGATACATAAAAGGAACTTTTTCAGAGAATAATTTTCTGCATTACATCTGCTGAAGTCTCTGAATCAGAAAGACAGGAGACAGTTGACTCAGTTTGTTTGGTCTCCTCTCCCCCTTTCTTATGTTTAAAATGATGAGTATTTATGGGAAATGACTAGCTTGGAAGTCTAGGACAAGGTTGAGCTGCCCATAACCCATTCCTTTGCTACAGTTCAGTCTCGCCCTGCTTATTTTAAAGTTTAAAACTGGATATGCCAAGTGCCTCCCGAATTCCCGATCTGTTTCAAATGCCAGAGTTGCCAGTTCCACATTTCTTACATGTGATTCTCTACATATCACCCCACTGTTGGTATCAGAGAAGCCAGCAGGGTCGGTAAACTGCACCCTGGTCAAAAGGGCTGGGTGATGGTGAAACGGAAGGGTGCCAGACTTGGAGGCAAATATGCCCCAGTTTCTGCTGCTGCCCAGGGAGAGGGTCTGCACGTTTGTGATAAGGAATTGAAAGAGACTGAAAGGGATGGGTGGGCCCCCCAAAGGCAGTGATCTGGATGCCAAAACATCTAGCTCCACCTTTGCAAAGAGCAGTATGCGAGTGCTTCAGAGGAAGGGATGGCTGTGCTTTGTGGCTTAAGCAGTTGACACAGAAAGTCTCTGGACCCTTTTTTATGGGCCTGAGAAGCAATGTTCTGCCTGGGGAACTGAGCCTGTGCTCCTTTGTGTAATCCTTTCTTGCTTAGCAGGTTTGAGGCTGTGCTCAGAGCAAGCAGTTATGGCTGTCTGTCAGAAAGGCTCCTACTTTAACAAGTAGGGTTTATCATCCTGCATAGTTTATGCTATGTTAGAGCTGGATAAGGATGGACACATCTGTAATTAAACAGTTGGGTTTGGGTTTCTGTTTTTAAACTACTGTTGTAAACCAGCTGGAAGTACTGTGGCAAGCAACCTGTAATGGTGTTTCAATGGCCAGGAACTGTTTGGTTCAGGTTATGTTTCCCTTCTTTCAGTAAGTTAGATACGTAGATAGAAAATACAGAACAGCATGTTGACCTTCATTGCTTACCAAACCTCAGTCACACCTAGATATTGATAGCAGAACTTACCTGGATTTACTTTCTCTCAAGGCACATAACTGGTCACAGAGACAGGAAGTGCAGTGCTTCAATAATGTACATACAGCACAAGTGCCTGGATGAAATGAGAAGAAACGAAGTTTGTCAAAGGCAAAAATGCACTGCAGGTCTTTCCAATTCAATAGAAGACAATTCCATAGTTCAATTATTTCAATCTGCAAGGAAGGCTGATGCTGAACCTGATAAAAGTCATCTGGATGGAGAGAGATTGCTACGTAGTACTACAGTATCAGCATGCCTATTGACCTGTCCTGTGCTCCCCATACCTGGAGAGGCACTGGCTAAGCTAATTTCTCACTCTGCTTCCCTTCCTATTGAGAGTTCTTCTACAAGGATAACCAGAGGGAATCTTAGTGATGCTACAAAGAAGCCTGTTTGCTTAAGAGGGCATATGTACATCTTCTAACAACCTGGCTGTGTACATCCTTTGTGGGAGGATGCCTGACCTTATACAGAGAGGGACAAGTGCTAATTAACTTAATTCTGCGAACAGGAGGTGGTATGACCTTTTCCAAAGTGATTTTCCTTGGCTAGAGTTTAAGGAGAGGTATTTGCTAGGACTGGTGCCTGGATTTTCTATTAAAACATTATTCATAGAAAGGCGTAAAATTCTCTGAGGACACTAGGGGGAAAAAAAAGTAACCTCCTGTCCTTTTGCTTTGGGTTCATGGTTCCTTGCCTAAAAAGTTGTTTGGATTGTGGCCGTATGAATGTTATTCTGCATCAAAACACAGTTGTGGTTTTTTGCCTTATCTTCTATCAGTGAAGGCAGCAGGTAGGTCCAAGTTATTAGACCATTTTGACCACCACTCACCGTGTGTTGTCTTTCACAATGTTGCCTGCCTGAGCATATTCCAAATCTCTCCCTCTTTTGCCAAAGAAGCGGTAAGGATTCTTAATACCATCTCTTCTTTGTATTTGCTGAGAGCAGCTCAGAGATATGATTACAACCACCCTGAGTATGCCTACATCATTTGACAGCAAGCTGTCAGTCCCAGTGCAGACAAAGGTGAGACAGCTACAGCCTTAGCAGCATTGTCTGGAAGGAGACCTCATGGATGCATGCCGGAGCTGAGCAGGGGAGAGGGCCTGAGTCTGTGGAGGAAATGTAACACGAAGGAGGCCTCCTGGGTGGCCACATGTCAGGCTCGCCAAGCATCCAGAAAGCTCTGGATGCCAGGAAATGGACAGAAAGCTGGCTATGGGCTCTTACAGCTTGAGAGAAGTAAGAAGGCAGCTGATGTGATCCAGTTTTCCTCAGGGAAAGATCTTTGGTCCCTGCTCCCTGTTGTACTTTAGCGGTTTTGGAAAACCACAACGAAGCAACCCTTCCTCATTCCCCCCCACCACCTCCAGCAGCAGAAAAGCACAGGTTTGCTGGACCCTGAGAGAAACAAATGTGAGCAGCTCTTTAGAAAACACTCCCGCGGCCTGCGGCCATCCTGCATTCCTGAGGCGGCTGCAGGCCCCCTCCCGAGTGTAGGCCCAGCGGGGCAGGCCCTGGGCCGGGCTCAGAGGCCTGGCTGCGAGGTTGCCCCTCGCGCTGCCCCAGCACAGCATGGGGCTGGGGCTGCCCTCGGGGCTGGGCCTCGCCGTGCTTTGTCCTGCTGACGCTCGGTAGGTGGCTGCTCCGGAGAGCAGAAGCTGCAGCACCTTTCCCGTGTGGTGTTTTCTGCCGCGCTCGTTCGGAGGGCAGCTCCGTACCTCAGGTGTTGCCAGACCCATCTCAGAGCACTGCGAAGTAAACAGCTGCCTCGTCCTCGTCCTGCTTCTTGTCACGGCATCGCCAGGAAAGCAGGACAGGTGTTGGTAATAGAACTAGGTAAGGGGTATTTTTTAGGTGAGAAAGAAGGTAAAATCCCTGTTTCTCAGTTGATTTAACCCCCTATTTACAAAGATCTAAAGTGCGTGTGTGTAGAGGAAGTAGTGAGAATATGCCCTGCTGATATTAAAAGGTACACTGTGGAATTTGGCCTAAGGATAATATGTAATTTTAATTGAAAGCTGCTGTAACTTGATAGGGAATATCCACAACAGTCTTGAGGATCTGCTTTAAAATACAGTTAAACACAGAGCCAACTCCCACCACTCTGTCTCTTAGAGCTATATGTCCTCTTTGATCCATCCGTGGTTCCTAGGATTCCCGAGGGACACACATGCTGCCAGCAGTCAGAGCTCATTAATATTTATATGGTACCTTCCATCTGAAGATGTGTGCTTTGCAGTTATTAATTAAAACAATTTCACAAAACCCTAAAATTTAGCTCCAGTTCGTAGCTTACAAAACCGAGACCCAGAAAGTCTGTGTGTCCTTGCATAAGACGTGGTGAGATCAGGAATGTAGAAGCTGACCTGCATGGACTCCTGCTTTTCTTTCTACAGACTCCTGTAGAAACTCCTTTCTTTTTCTTTCTACAGACTCCTGTATTTCTTTCCCTTTCCTTCACCAGTAACTTCAGAAAAAGCAACGAAGGTTTCCTTGGGCAGTGAGATGCGTTATGAGCCTTGACTACCTAGGCAGTACTGAGAAAGGGAGTGAAGGGAACCTGCTCTTTCTTTGTGGTTCTTCATAGTGTCAGCTTGCTGTTTTATAAAGCCTCTTTAAAAAATACAACCTGCAAATGGCTTGTGAGCCCTTCAGAAAAGACCCTGAACAAATCTTTACTGGAACGTGTTCGGCTCTTGTCCGGAATGTTTTATTGCTTGTGTGAGAGTAGAGAGAAGGAATGGTGGGATGCAATCCACACCAGACGTGGGCTCTCTCTTTTCAAGTCCTTCCTGGTGCATATGGAATGAAGAAGCTTGGCTCAGTGTGAGGCTGATAACGGGAAGGAGGGCTTGCCATGTGATTAGACCAGCTCACTGTAAACACCTAAGTTGCACAAGTGGCTCAAACTTTGATCTTTTTGTTGTGGAAAAGAAATCTGAGGCTGTGAAACCTGCCCTCAGTCACAGACAAGGAGGTGAACATTACTCAAACCCAACTGTGGAAATGTAAATACAGTTAAATGTGATCAAAATGGAAAAAACACTTCTTTCTTCCTCATACCTTGCTCCCTGGTGTACAGAGTCTACTTTACCAGGGGCTTCTATTCTGACTTGCCTAGCTCTGTTTGTGAGCACAGACCCCAGTCCCACACCTGAAATGCCAAAATCCAAATGCTCCCTGGTGCTGTCTGGGGATAAGGTTTAAGCCACAGGTGCAATTAAGCTTTTAAGTGGTAAGCCTATTTGGTTAGGGGCACACCTAGAGCCTGCAACAAGCCGAGAGAAAAAGCCATCAGTCTTTTAAACTGACAGGTGGTTCCTGAAATACTGCTGGAAGGGTTAAGAAGAAGCTACAACATTCGTAATTCTCCTGGTATTTATTGTAACAACTCTCTGGGCAAGTTCTCCTAGGATGCCTCTGGCTGCCTGAGTGAGGTGGGACTTGATTTTAATTACAAATTTGATAATGGATTATCAAAGTGATGATGTTGCCAAGGTTCTGGACATAGTTTCCACAGTCCTCTTTTCTCTTCCCCCATGTCCTCCTTCCAGAATCTTCCTGCGCCTACAGTGGGGCAAAAAGAGAAATTTTGGAGGACTGTAGCCTGTTACCTGTGGTCTCTTTTCCTATTAGCATTTGGTGGTTTGATTAGATTTTTAGAGGAGAAATGTTGTGATAAGTTATCAGTCAACACTGTAAATATTTTAAGTTGCAGAAGTCCATAGGCATTCATTGAGAGCATGAAAAGAGCTGGATGGGAGACTTCAGCAACTTCTTGATAGTCTGTTTTCTTTGCAGTGTCTTAACTTTGCTTTTGTCATCATTAGGACATCACAGACCTTTGTTTTGCATCACCCTGAGTTTTGGGCAAGGATTTCAAAGTGGAACATTAAGACATGTCAGTGAACATGTCCTAGTTAGTCTCTGCCTTGGCTACCGCATGGGCCTTGACCCTTACCTGCACTATGCTTCCCAAATGCCTTCAACAGCGCAGCATTTTTTCCTAGGCCAGGCAAAATCTTAAGGGTCACATTGCGTAGCTGACTAACCACTCCTTTTGGTGGGAAAACTGCTTTCCTTCAAAGTTGTTTCTCTGCCTGGTTTTTTTTTTTTTTCCTTCTGTGTCTTTTGTCATCCTTCCTTCTGCATAACTTTCCTACAGTAGCTCCTGTTCCATCTGCTGTAATGCAAGCATTAGCTGTTTAATTGCTGATAAGGAAAATCTCATCATGTGCGTTTTGGAACAGTATTAAAGTGGGACTAGAGGAGTGGGAGGCAGAGGGAAGAGTGAGGTGAGCTCCTGATTCTGTGTCACGGGGAGCCTGTGAGGCCTTTAGTCATTGTTGGTGCCATGAGGGTATTCATCTCTTCAGTCTCATGGGTAGAATGGTTGAATGGGGTTTGGAAGTAACTGATCCTTAGTCATCTTACAGGCTGGGAGAGTTGGGACTCTTCAACCTGGAGAAGAGAAGGCTTTGAGGGGACCTGATAGTAGCCTTCCAGTATCTGAAGGGGGCCTACAGGAAGGCTGGGGAAGGATTATTTACAAGGCCTTGCAATGACAGGACAAGGGGCAATGGGTTTAAACTGGCAGAGGGGAGATGTAGACTGGATGTTAGGAGGAACTTCTTTCCAGTGAGAGTGGTGAGGCACTGGAACAGGTTGTCCAGGGAGGTTGTGGATGCTCCCTCCCTGGAGGTGTTCAAGGCCAGGTTGGACGAGGCCTTGAGTGAGCTGTACTAGTGGGAGGTGTCCCTGCCTATGGCAGGGGGTTGGAACTAGGTGTCCTTGAGGTCCCTTCCAACCTTACCATTCTATGATCTTGCGCTGCTGAACTTGCTATCTGGCCTTCAGCAAGCTAGGCCTGGTTTTTCATCCCTTCAGTGGATACAGGGCAGGTCCTAAAGCTAAGTAATTTGAGATTCTTGGATGCAGAAAAGATATTCATGCAAAGGGTGAGCTGCTTTTGCTGTATAATAAAATACTCTGGGGTTTTGGAATGCTTGCTTTGTTTCTGAACCAAATTGCACAGAGTGAGATGAGAAGCTGGAGAAGATCTGCAGTTCTCCAACCAGTGAAAGTCCTTAGCTCTATGTTCCCAAGCAGCCATATGGGGGCCTTTACCAAACTGCCTGCCTTTATCATGTGATGTGAGTTCAGCTGGTGGCCCCCTTCTCTCCCCCTGGCATCAGCTATTCTAAGCGTTCTCGCATTATCAGCATTTCAGCTCCTTTTTGCACTTGCAGTACCTAGTTGCCGCAGTCAGATGTAGCCTGTAGTGTAATCCTTGTGAAAATTCAGCAGCCTCCTGGGGGACTGTGGGCGATGTGGGGAGAGAAGGTGTGCAGGTGGATTCTACAACCCACAGAGTTGATCTGTACCCTGAGGACTTTCCATGGCTAGCCATAATTGTCAGTTTCTCATGTGCAGGACACTGAAGGTTAATTTAAAGAAAGGAATGGTACCTTTCTGTCAGGAAAGAGAAAGGACTGAAGTGCTTTGATAATTGGAGAACTAATGAAATTGCCATTTTAAAAGACAGGAAAATTCTATGCAAGTTAGCAAGGGAAAGTATTTTAGTCAGACTGAAACTATCTTCTCATTTGTATGGGGAGTTTATTGTTAGCAGATGTTTAATTTCCTTAAGCAATTAATATTTGGAAGGCTTAAAAATTATTTATATACATGTGAAATACCCTTGTACTTTATTTCAGGCAGGGAATAGGCGCTCACACAGTGTCTCCTCAAAGAGCTGAACTGGCATTTTTGATACTTTCAAAGAATAGATAGGTCTTTTAGTGTAGGAGAGCCCAGAGGAGAGGGGAAGCATATACTTGGGCAGGGAACTAATACAAAAGGTGAAAATACCTCTGAGGAAAGGGACAAGAAATACCAACACATTTCTCATGCTGTCTTCCTTTGTCACTAACAACCTCTACCTCCTCTCTTCCATCGCCACCTCAAAAAAACCCCAAGAAACCCCAAGCAATTCTATTTAAAAAAACCTCTTGCAGATCACGTGGCAGCTGGCAGAGGCTGCTAGCCCTCCTGCCAAAGACAGCTTAGACCCTTGAAACAAAACAAACCCGTCTGAAATTCTAGGCCTTAAAGAAACCAAAGCAGCTGCCTGCCTGACATCCTGGGCCAGACTCTTGATTTCAGTTTCACTTCTACATCTTAGGTAATGTCAGTGCTATGGTATAACTGATGTGAGGACTAAGTCTGCCAATCTTGACATCGGGTTACCCATTGGTAATCCACTTTTTATATCTGTTACATTTGTGGGAGCACACATGCCCGCTCCCTTTAGTCTGTTGTAATTCATGTGGCCTATTTTGTGTCTGATGGTTGCTTGAAGCTACCTCTTGCCTGTCAGCAGCTGTAGTTATTTTGCTAAGTGACTATCTAAAGTGAGACTTCCCCGTGCAAATATGTATTTTAGACACTGTCACCAGAAATCCAGTGGTTCTCTCTGCTTACCCCTCCTGTCCCCTTCAGCTGTTTAGCTTTCAGGACACATGGCTTACACAAACATATTCTTGGAGCCTGCAGAGTGGCTTGGGTGACAGGAGAAACTGGATCACACAATGAGGGTTCAGAGCCCAGCCACCAATTGGTACAGCAGGAGCTGGCAGCTCCCTTACACCCATTCTTGTCTCGGTCTAATATCCAGCACTGTGTGCTGCTTGCTCCCCCTCTGCAAAATGGGGCTGGGATTGAAATGAGCAGGCGGGAGAATGTCACCACCTCCACCTGAGCAGCTGGGCTGTCAGCCTTTGCTTTCTGTGGTCCCCTCAAGGGCTGTGGGTATTGGGGTGGAGAATGGCCTGCACACCTTATTGTGCCTTCTTGCTTACGCTGGAGAATCTCCAGCTTATCCTGCCAGTGCAGTGCCTGCATGTGGAGGAGGGGGAGAGAGAGGTGGTGTTGCAACCTCTGAGAAAATTAGTTGTCTCTTTTATCTTTTGCAGCTGCAGCACTTTTTTTCCCCTTCCCCTCATCACCCCTCACCCCACCATGTGAGTGGTATGTCTGAACCATATCCTTCAAAACCAGTTTTCTAAGCAGATTAGATGTGTAGCAGAGACAGCTATGCAATCAGACAAAAATGTGCACTCAAGCCTTCATTTCATGCAGTGGCCGGAGCAGTAAGTGTCTACCACCTGGGTTATTTTCTTTTCCCCCCCTCATTCCCTCCCTTTCCTGTTATTTTGCAGTGCTGTAGTCTCTTGCTGTTGCAGACTGAAATGAAATGCTTATTCTAGTCCTTAATCATATCAAAAATAGGGAGGGGAAGGAAGTTGGTTTCCATGCTAATACTCATTAACATGAAACATAAAGCATGCTCCCTGGCTGGCATGCTTCACCATGCAAAGTGACATTTGCTCCCTGTGAGCGTGTTGAAGGGTAATCTGAGGATTACCCTCAGGTCTTCTAATACCAACCCTCCCCTGACTGATCTGGAAAACCAGTGAATTCACTGGAACTGCTACTTCATGTGTATTTGGTCTCTTGCTGCTCCAGATCTTTCAGTGCTTCCTGTCAGCCTTGTTGCATGCTAGGAATCTGACAATGGTCTTCACCTGCTTTGAGTTATCAGAGGGAACTCTTAAGCATTAGTGTTGGTTTCATGCCTAGTCACTTGCAGAACAAAGACCAGAATTTAGGATTAAGCTTTCCATACAAATTTGGAAACCTTATGGCTTATTCAGTGTGGGTGGAAGATGGGGATGTGTTAGTGGGCTGAGTGGCAGACCTGAGGAAAAGAGAGTTGAGTCAGCTTTGGCTTATCCAAGAGAGGAAACAGCAAAGTGTCCCAGAAGCCAGTTGTTGCTTCTGTGGAGGAGAGAAAGGAACCTAGAGCAAGATCATCCAGAAATGCTTTTTTACTTTGAGTCTGAAGAACCATAGTGGAAAAGAGAAGGGATAGAACTCACTCGATTAAAATGAGAAAAGAGAAGTTGGGGACTGAGGTTTGAGGGAAGGAGAAAAAAGCAACCCTTTATTTCCCGTATAAGGCGTGGAGAAGGAAAGGAAAGAGAAAGTTAACCTGAACACTTTGGTGTGCTTTATGGGCTAAGAAAGAAGTGACTGGAAGCACAGTCAAACAAAGTTACATATTTGCTTTAACACACTGGCACCATGCACTTGATTATCTTCTCCTAGCTCTCAAAAGAAGAGAATTACTTTGAGAAGAGGAAAAAGTTGCAAACAAAAGGCAGACCCAATCTTACTGGCATAAAGGGGGTGAACAAGTGGGTGGAAAGCTGGTTGGATGTGTCAGCCACAAAAGCAGTGATATATAATCAGGTTTTATAAGGCAAGGAAATCAGGCAGAGGCATTTTTCACACTGACTTGTAAACACCATCTTTGGCTGTGCAGTGCTGTCGAATTTACCCTGGTTACAGGGGCAACTGACAGTAAGTTCCCACCAAAACCATATACCATCTGTTTGAATTACTTAGAGGAAAGGTTTGGCTCCTTGTTCCCCTTCTATTAGACGTGACAGATTAATGTCTTTGAGGGCAGATCACTGTTAGGCTAAATCTTTCTCTGGTTATGATTCTGTATAACTATAAAACAGTCACAAGGTTATGGGGTTTAGAAAGAGAGGGTTATTGCCATTTCCAATGCTGAAACTACAGGCTAAGTGTCTCTCCTTTTTCTTTTTTTCTGAGGTAAACCAGAACCAGACATGCACTGTATGCACATGCATTCTACCTTCTCTCACATGCACAGACCCAGGGCTAAAGGTGTTCAAGATAAGCGTTACAGAGTGCAGGAAAACTACTGAGTCCTTGTTTTCACAGAATGTTATGGATTGGAAGGGATCTTGAAAGATTGAATCCAACCCCCTACCAGAGCAGGATCACCTAGAGCAGGTCACCCAGGAATGTGTCCAGGTGAATTTTTAATTTTTCTAGAGAAGGAGACTTCACAACCTCTCTGGGCAGCCTGTTCCAGAGCTCTGTCACCTTCACAGTGACAGAGCTCTTATGAGGGTAGGTTGAGTGAGCTGTGGCTCTTTAGCTTGGAGAAGAGGAGCCTGAGAGGTGACCTCATTCATGTTTATAAAGATATGAAGGGTGAGTGTGAGGAGAATGGAGCCAGTGATGTCCGGTGACAGGACAAGGGGCACTGGGTGCCAGCTGGAGCAGAGGAGGTTCCACTTGAACATAAGGAAAAACTTTTGCTGTGAGTGTGCTTTAGCCCTGGAGCAGGCTGCCCAGAGAGGTTGTGGAGTCTCTCTCTGGAGGCATTCAAAACCCACCTGGATGTGTTCCTGTGTAACCTGCTCTAGGTGATCCTGCTCTGGCAGGGGGATTGGACTGGGTGACCTTTCAAAGTCCTTTCCAATCCTTAAATTCTGTGATTCCAGGTAGTCCTCAGCTGCTCAGAGAGCTATTGTCTAATGTATTTATCCTCTTCTGCTGGACTCCAAGGACCTTGGCTTTCCCATATGGCATTACAGCTCTCCTAGAGGCCATGGTGTGCCACCTTAGTGTGTGGTATGGGAACAGCTGTCCAGCCAGAGAAGCTGACCCAGAAGTGCAGCCAGGGTTATCAGGCTGCCAAGCTGCAGTGTTTGAGGCAATGCAACATTGTGGGAACGAAAGCAGTTCAGTAGTGTACTGACTCAGAACAAAATTGCTTGGGTCAGGTCACCAAACCAAAATGACCTAACTTGGGTTTCAGTAATGTAAAAATATTCCTTTTCAAATGACACAGCATGCACTGCTGGTCACCAGTGGGTTTCTTTCTTATTTTTTCTTTAAACTTGTGAACTTCCGTTCTCTAAGGAGTGTCTAATTTCAGGTTCTTACCCTGAATTGGGATGAGAGCAAATGTAGAAATACTGGAATTTCTTCCTTTCTGGGGAGAAGGCAGCTGATGAGTATAAGCAACCAGTTCAGGGTTACGACAGCTGGCTCTGAAAACTTGTACAGTGCAGCAGAGCAGGTGATGGTAAGGGCAGATAAGTGATGGAGGGAAGGGAAGCACAGAGGCAAAAGGGGGGAAGTAGGAAACAGGAATGAGAAGCAGCAATGAGGGCTGAAGCAGAAGACAGCAAATGTTTCTGCCTGGCTCCCTGAGCTGTAGGAACTGCTACATTTTGGTGCTGTTTATTCCTGGCACCTTCTTTGCTGAGTAACCAGCAGACCTGTGAGCTGGTGCTGCACTGAGAGCTCCTGTCAGAGCTTGAAGCACTTCATGGAGAGGGCAAGAGCTGAGTGAAGTAGAGTTAGAGGTTCACATCAGTGCACAACCAGGCAGTGCTGCATAGTTTCGCTTCTGCTCGCTGAACAGTTGAGTCTTTCTGTGCTAATTGGACAGAGGATGAATGCAGGACCCAAATGATGAGCGTTTCTCAGTTCTTATCCAGGCTCTGAGTGGGGCCCTGCAGCCCTTGCAAGTGAGCGAATCTCTCTACCACTAAGTCTTTTCTGCAAAGTAGAAAAGGAGTACTCTTTTCTGGTGTGCCTGGGAAGGAGCACTAGTGACTGTTCCTAATGTGGAGTGTTTCTAATGTGGAGTGTTTATTCTGCTGATGATTTCAGTATTTAACAAGTTTCTTAACTTCTTTAAAAAAATATACCAAACTGATACACTCCATCCATCAGCAGTGCCCTCCAGGAATGAGAAGCTAATTAGAGAGCAGGACTTGTGAAAAGACAAACCTGGGTTATGCACAGAACAGGTTTCTCCAGTATTTATTGCCTGCATTACTGGCCAAGCTTCCTTGTAAGTAATAGTCAAATAATCAGCCTGGGTCCTTTTGTGAATGGTTTGAGTCTGTGTGGTCCTCCTTTGTTAGAGCAGCTCATGGTTTCTGAAAGCTTCTGCGCCCCCTGTTCAGAGCAGCAGAGCCTGGTGGCACCAGCTGCTTCTGCCTGGAGCAGGCATTTGCATGTGACATTAAAAAAAAAAAGGGGGGGGAGCCAGTTTAAAAATGTATTTGCTTTTTCTTATCCCCTCATTTTCCAACCATTCTTAAAACTCTGAGAATCTGTAAAAGATGAATATATTTAACTTCTGCTACGAGCATCTTTTACACCACTGTAGCTTGAAGAAGAAGGAGAAATCTTTTCCTTCAGAAATAAACCAGCAGCCAGTGTTTGGAAATATTTTAACAATAGACCATATGGGAGTCCCAAACTATTAAGCTTTATTATTCAGAAGGCGGAAAATGTGGTTTGATATTCAATTGATACACAGCATAAATGAGAGCCGCAAACCGTGCTCCCTTGAGCTGGGATTCAGATGTTCTCTTGAATATAACAACTAACGCTTTGGCCTGGTTCCACAGAATGCATCCAGCCTGCTGATCACAAGCCAAGAAACTGGAGGCTTGCTTTTTTTTTTTTTTTTTTTTTTTTTTAAATTTTCCCTTCTCTCTTCTCCAAAGTACTTTCCTCTCCTGCCAGCATGAGCTTTTGGCCTGGATATAAATCTCCTGATATTAGATGGGTATAGAAAATGTGGAGGATGCTAATGGCACACAGCAGCAGGGTTGTGTGTCTCTGTGTGTGCGTGTTTGGCTTTCTTCTTTAATGATAGGTTTCCCCTTCATGATGCACTGTCAGGGGATTGTTTGCCATCCTAGGGGGAGCTTCTCTGTTCCTGTTTCACTGTTTGTTTCTTAGTGCCATGGAGCAGGTGAACATGTTCTGGGGTTGCTGTGAAGTGGTGCCAGAGACCATGAGAGTGTGGAATTCGGAGAGGGAGAGACTGGAAGTGGTTTCAGCCTCTTTTTTCCTTTTTTTGGTGCCCAATTTAACTTGCATATGTTTGTAATTGCCCTTCCCCTTTCTGTCATGTCTTTCTTAACTTTTCTCTGTGGCAAAGAACCCACAGGAGCTGCTTTATAAAATAGTGCATAGGTGGACTAAAACTGCACACAGTTACTTTGATCAGGTAGTGGCAGGCTGGATCAGCTGCTGGGTTTGGATGTGTATGGGGTGGAGCAGCTTTGTCAGTGTGTGGGAGGTGGATAGGAATAAGGAGTTGTGAGGGCACGAGAAACAGTCATATGGGTGTCGGAGCTTAAATCTTGAGTGTGGTGCTGTCTTTGTCAGAGAGATCCTCTGAGATGCCAGCATTGTCCTTGGAAATGACTGAACTATGTCCATGGAAACTTTCTACTCTAAACCCCTCCTCAGAATCCAACTGCCTGTGCATGGATATAAGGCATGGAAAACCATGCAGGTGGTGATGTTCGACCATCAGTCAGATGTACCAAACCAAGTCACACTCCAACAGCCTAGGAGCAGCCCTAACAGTATGTCTTGTTTCTGCTCCCTCCCTATAACACGTGGAACGTGAGTTGGCTTTGTGTATATTTTAAGTTGTAGCTGTTCAAGACTTTTTTTTTTTTTTCCCCACAGATTTTTTTTGTGCTGCAGGACTTGACAAGTGCCTATAAGTAACTCTCACCCCAGTTTTGTGACAGACATCCTCACCTATGTCAGGTCCAAACTTTTCTAGTTTCTCAGAGCCTGAAATCAACCAAGGAACCTTCTCCATGGTCTGTGAGTGCCTCTGAGTAGGAGGAGACTCCAGCATTAAGCTGTCTGGCATTTTTCTCCAGAAGTGTGATGAGCCTAAGGAAAAGATTCACTTTGTGTCAGTCCTGGAGTGTCTGCAACACAGAACACTGTAGAGAATATAAATTATGCACTCTGAATGTGAAGTTCAGTTTTGGCTTCTGTCTTTCCTCCATTTCTCTTTTCAGTTGTTTGTGATAGCTGAAATTTTCCATGTTTTTTGTCTCAACCCACACGCACAATTTTTTTTCCTTTGGGGAAAACTGGAGCAAAATCAATTTTAGTGCAATTTTTCAAGCTTCTTTGACTCACACCTACATCTGTTTGGTGTGGGGGAGTGGAATTTTATCATAAAATGTTCTGATTTATTTAATGTATTCAGTAAGCATCCAAGATGTGCCAGGTACTTTCTCAGCCCTTTTGGATGAGAAATGTTGCAAGCTAAGAACTTAATAAACAAAGAAGCTACATAACCCAAAACTTCCTCACTGTCTTCATTTATCTAAGGAATAACCCCAGTTTGAACAGGGTGGATCCAGAGACTTGTACCAAATAACACAATGCAGTGCTGGTGACACCTAATGTTATAAGAATAACTGTTTTTTAAAGGTTTCTTGATCTGTCCAACTTACAACAAACTTAGCTGAGATGTGTCGATGCAAACCACTTCCATTTCAACTCTGAGTCTTTTTATTGTTATGATTGCTGTGCTTGGGGCTCATCTAAACAGAGTCATTGATTCAGCCCAAGGTAGTTTGCAAATCTGAGCAGAAGAGCTATCGCCTGTTAACTGTGTCCTAATAAGGAAGAGATTTGGAATAGTTAATAAGGAATACCTGTTCTGGACTGATCACTTTTAAAGACAAATCCTTACCCTTTCTATAATTGCATTCTAGGAAGCTATTCTGTACTGAATCAGCATGGGATAGAGTGCCTAGAAGACGTTCAGACCAAGCACAGCTAGCGGTGAGTGGGGCAATGTACCATGGGATGCCCTGTTGCAACTATTATGAGTGAGCAGAAGAATAGCAAAACTGGTTGCCTGTGCATCTCTCTAGAAGCCAACAGTACAATAACAAAATTGCTGTTCAAAAGCCTTTTTCTAACAGGGATGAAGTGTGAGCTGCCTGTTACTGTCTGAGCATTAACCCCCTGTTCTGGACAGAATGCATGTTTCAACTTGTAACCAATTACAGTTTAAGTGTTGGGGTGTGGAGAGGCCTTGTGTGCTTTTTCTTCGTTGTGTATATTTACATTACTATGTGGGGAGCAATCGATTTATCAAACCCATCCATTATTCAGTAGTGGAGGACAATTGCTTGGAGGAAAACTTGGGCTGTTTCTAAGCAGGACAGAAAATGAGTTTAAAAGAAATGTACACAATTTTTTTTTAGTTACTTTTTTTGAAGAGACTTTGCCTTGATCTGATTCATTTATTAAAGCAAATAACCATAATGCCATGGAAAATTTCCAGCAGCATAGAATTTTTGTGCTTCACCTTGCCAAGGAGGATGGACCAGGGTAGAGACAGTGCTGTTGTGCTTTCATTAAAGCACAACATTTCATTGTAGTTGTGCTGTAGTTGCTGTTAACTCATAGTTCTCCTGACTTTTAGAATTCATCCCTTCCCTTAAAAGGGAAGGTGGCAACCTGGAGTGGAGAAGCTGCAACTGCAGCCCTTTGGATGTTAATCCACCTTGACTTTCTTAAGCCTCCTACTTAAATCATTATCTTAATGAATCACCATTGCTGCTATCTTCAGTGCTACACAGGAACATGCAAATTTTAAACAGCCTGGGGGAAAGCCCTTTTTGTCTGCAGAGTGCTCTGATACTTGCATTTAGATGTTACCATGATAGGTACCTTGGATACTACTTTTTGCTCAAGCCCATGGATAGATCATGGGGTATAGTGTATCACCAGTGGGTGCCTGCTAGGTGGCTCTCAGGGCTTACTCCCTAAAGGAGATGGATCTGAGTCTGCTACTGACTGTAATAAGCAGCTTTAGCTAAAGTGGTTGAAGGCAGATTGCTGGGCAGGTTTGTCTTTCATCTACCTGCCTGTTGGCTATGCTTTTCTTTAGCTGCAAAATGACAGGGAGTTAAAAGAGTGAGGATGGGGATCCCTTCTGAGCTCTGCAACATTTTGTCTTTGGGAGAAGTTTCTTGACCTCTTCATTTTTTCACAACACAGAGAAATAGGCCATGCACATGTTAATGTATCAACTAATTTTTTTCCCCCAGCAGCTCTCAAGAAATTTGATAGAGCAGGAAAATTACCAGATTGCTGGAAATTCTTAAGAACATTTGTTCAAGGAAAAAACAACCACAGTGGAGCTACTGCAAAACATGTCCAAGACTTCCAGCATTCTTCTCCAAATTTTTCTTTCAAGAATCAGCTTAGCTAGGCATTGAGTTTTGCCTACTTTCAGCTCTCCCAGATGATCATTTGAGAAATGTTTCCTTGTAGGCAGTGGGTGTGGAGGGAGACAGTGAATCTTTGTGGTCATTTGCAATATGCATCAAACTATTTGATTCCTTTGATCATTAAACCAAGAGCTGAGGAAGCTGTTTTATGTGAATGTCCTAGAAGATAAGAAGTGCTCTTCTTAAACTGCAAAGTAGATTCACCCATTATTCATCCATTGTCCTCTTTCCATGTGTGGCTTAGAAGAGCACATTCCCTTACCGTGGATAATTTTTCCTCACCAGTGGTAGTTCTACTTCTGGTACAATGGCAGGACAAATGCAGAAGGCAACAGGTGAACAGAGATCCTCTAGTCTCAACTAGAAGACCATAATGACAAAAGGGAACTCAAATGCATGTTCTGCAGTAACATTGTCAGGTAATATCAGGAGAGTTAGGGTCACAAGAGGCTGGAACAACTATCTCAGGGAGGGCATTCTCATTTTTCTCAGCTAATTCTTCTATGAAGCCTGTGAGCAAACTAGTGCCTGCTGACTTGTGGCCAAGAAGGCCAAGACATCCTGGGGTGGATTAGAAGGGCTATGGTTAGTAGGTTGAGAGAGGTTCTCCTCCCCCTCTACTCTGCCCTGGTGAGACTGCATCTGGAATTTGGTGTCTGGTTCTGGGCTACTCAGTTCAAGAAAGACCTCAGGGAACTGCTTAAGAGCAGCACAGAGACCCAGAGATGCTGAAGGGATTGAAACATTTCTCTGTGAGGACAGGCTGAAGGAGCTGGGGCTTTTTAGCTTGAAGCAGAAGAGCCTGAGGGTTGCCCTCGTTCATGTTGATAAAGATGTGGAGGGCAGTGTCAGGAGAATGGAGCCAGACTCTGCTCAGGAATGGCAAATGACAGGACAAGGGGCAGTGTGTGCAAGGTAGAGCAGAGGAAGTTCCATATGAACATAAGCAAGAACTTTTTCACTGTGAGGGTGCCAGAGCCCTGGAACAGGCTACCCAGAAAGACTGTGGAGTTGTCTCCCCTGGAAACATTCAAAACCCTGCCTGGATGTATTCCTGTGTGACCTACTCTAGGTAATCCTGCTCTGCAGGAGGATTGGACTCAGTCTTTTGAGGACCCTTCCAACCTCTGACATTATGTGATTCTGTGACTTTTTGCAGCTCAAGGCCTGGACAGACTGGTGTGAGGTAGGAGATAGTAACTGCTTCCTTACCAGTTTGTGCACACCTTTCTGGACAGCAGCAAGTAACTGGAACTCAAACTTTTTATTTCTACCTGTTGTAGGTCTGGATAGACTGCCACTTCCTTGTTATAGTGTTTAAGACATTTTTAAAAACTGCTTTACAATGATGACATTTCTGCTTGTGAGGAGACTGTTGTATGTTCTGTATCTAAGCTCGTGGCTGGTTCTGATCCCTCTTTGGATGGCAGCATTTTATGGTACAGGGAGTAAATTAGCTGGAGAAGCCATCTATTAGATGCAGCACTTCAAGAACAGTCAGGGTAGGGATTTCAGAGGAGTGTGTACTTACACACACACACACATAAATCAGTGTGTGCACATACACATTGTGTATACATACTGAGTGTGTATTTTAGAAGAGAAAATTGAGGTGACTTTCACATTTAAAGCTGAGTGCAAACCTTCAGCGCAACTTGTTCTCATTGCAGTCTTGGAAAGCAGTGACGATGGGTGCAAGCAGGTCTCTAGCTGACTTTCTGAACTGCCTTTACTTCAGAGCTCCAGAAAGATTTGGTGGAATTTACCATCTGATGAAGTAAAAGTGATGTAGCCCATGTTAGTTTCCTTAGGAAGTAGAAGGAAGGGAATGCTTCTCCTTGGCACTTAACATATCTAGGTACTGCGCATAGAATGTTCAGAAAATGAGCTACCCAGAAGGAAGGTTTAGCTTTCAGTGTGCTGAACTGGTTTGCATTATCCACCTAGCTTTTGCATGCTATTTGATGCTCATGGGGAGATTTGGTGATGTACAGAGGTTGTTATTTCTAAGGGTTGCTCATTCAAATTCAGGGGTTTGTTAACTAGGCAAGACAAATATCTGTGCTACAATTTTTTTTTTTATTAAGCTGTCCAGAGCTACTTTTGTTAACTGCATGTTCACAGGAGTCTGTATTTTCTCAAATTACCTCCTTGGTTTTCTGGTCAGGTATGCTGAGATACAGCGTTTCACCTCATAACTTTATGTTTTGTGTTCTCTCTCTTACGGCGTGTTACAGCTGCCTCCCAGAAATTCTGCAGTTGGGGTCAAACAAACTGCTCTGATGTTTCTCCCAGCATTCACTAATTTGGCAATATTGGAGCTGCTGCTAAGAAGCAGAGAGAAGCTGCAGCTGAACACTGTGAATGACAGTGCTGTTAGGAACAAGTGATGCACAGAGCATTACACAGGTAGATGGATTTTAATCTGGCAGCATATCTGTCGTTAATTTTAAGGGCTTTTGGAACCACAGTAGTTCAGCTAAAAGAGGGGAGATAAGCCAAGCAATTATATAGAGCAGCTGTATTTGGTGAAGCATGTCTTCTGGGATTAGCAGAGACTCATGAGGCAGGGTAGTGAGTTCTGCATTACAGTGCCAAGTCTGATCCTTCAGGACAGTCACTTTGTGGGGATGCCTGGGAAATTTCTGAAGAGTGGGACATACAATGACATTAGCTGAACGAAATTTCATAGGTTTAGTTGGGAGGGACCTCAAGGATTGTCTAGTCTAACCTTTCAGGGTAAGGGTGTAGTTTAGATGAGGTGGCCCAGCACCCTCTCAAGCTGGGCCTTGAAACTGTCCATTGTAGGGGAATCCACCACCTCCTTGGTTGGTCAGTACAGATTTTAATCCTTGTTGGGGAAAACCATGTACTTTCTGCTGCTTTGGCTTGTAGGGCTTTGTATGGGATCTACAGGTAAAAGAGTGGACGTGAGCTTTGAGTGGCTGCAAACTGCGCTACTTTGGGTAAGGCTTTGAGGGGGGGAATGGCAGGGATTTGGAAGATGTGACTTTGACTGGCTTGAATGGCTTTTAAAAAATTGAGAGATCTGTGGCAACAATTGTAGGGAGATGAACATCCCTGCTCCTGGAGGTGTTTAAAAGGAGACTGGATGTTGTGCTTAGTACCATGGTTTAGTTGATTAGATGGTGGTAGGTAATAGGTTTGACTTGATGATCTTGAAGGTCTTTTCCACTGATTAATTCTGTGAAAAGTTTCACCTGTCCTCTCAGCAGGCTACTTAAGAGTACTATCTGAAGAGAGTCGTCAGTAAGCTCTGAAATAGAGACTCGTGTCCAGCTGGGAGGAAATGCTGCACTCCCTGAAGAATCAACACACTCTCTGGATGTTTACCCAAGATAGGAAACCAAACAGAAATCATCAGTGTGCTGCTGTGTCAGTTCATGGTGTGCCAGTATCTTAAACACTGTGCAGTTCCGATTACCGCTCTCAAAGGTAGTGGAAGTCTGGGGAAGGTCCAATGAAGACCATCAAAGATGGGTCTCAAGTCAGTCAATATTTCTCTCTGCAATAGAGAAGAGATGACTTACTCCAGAAACTGCAGATATTTTATAATGTGATGAATGGGGTGGGGAAGGGGAATAGGGAGTCATTGTTCATAGTTCTTGTGTTAACTAAATTGATTCAAAGCAGGCAAAGAGGAGGCACTCTGTCAAGCAGCAGTTACCATGTGAAACTCATTGCCAAAGGGTGTTATGGATAGCAGAAGTCTAAACGGATTGAAAAATCAATGCAGGACAGAGAAGTTCTTATTAAAAGTGATGGCTTGGATGCAACCTCTGCATCAGGAGATCTGTAACAATTGCATAGGGTATAAAAAGGGAGAAAACAGCCTGTATTCTGTTTCACTGTTTTTCCTCTTACTCCACCCCCCTACTTCCTTTTGGTTTGGTTTAGGTTTTTGTTTGTTTGTGGGTTGTTTGGGTTTTTGGTCTTATTCTGGTTACTCCTGAAGACCAGACAGAGAGTGAAACCTCTGCTCTTATAATATGGCTGGTTTTATATAGTTCAAGATTAGAAGGGAAATAAGCTGCAGTGCACGGAACTAGTTTTGCTCTATAGGCCACAAGTCATATAAAGGACATTAAAATGAAGAGCATTAGGAGCCAAAAGTTTCCTAATAGCTTAAAAACATCTGTGTCATAAAATACCTCTGTGGCCTCCTTCCTTCCTTAAAATTCTGACTTGACAAAAGAGTTGAACTGGTTAATGATGCTGTGAGTCACTGCTGTGTTTCTAGTTACTGTTCTCTGTGTTGGGTGCCACAGGCAGTGGAGATGCCTAATGATGCACCTAATGAGCTGGCTTAGGCATTTTTAACCTTGGGCTGGAAGCAGAGGGTGATAGCCTTCTGCAGTGCTAGGGGAGCACAGTGGAGAGAAGGAGCAACAAGTTGGAAAGAAGGCTGAAAAGGAGACAAGATAGAATCGTAGGGGTCAGAATGCATCTCTGGAAACTGAGTCCAACGCCCCTGCTGGAGCAGGATCTCCTAGGGCAGGTCACATAGGAATACATCCAGAAGGGTCTTGAAAGTGTGTCCATCGAGATCAAGCCCCTGGCCCTTCTTACTTGCATGGCCTCATGAACATTAGCTCTGACACAGAGAGGAGACAGATAGGGAGTTATCTAGGCTGCAGGGTTGGTTTCTGCCATGGCCTAAGAGGAACAACACTAAGCTTGTCCTTGTGAGTTGAGTGGCAGAGGATGTGTTGGGGATGGCCACCAAGGGCAGGGACGAGCCCCCTGGTCCTCCTGGGGACAGGGACTGTCTCAGGGCCATTGCTAAAGGATGTTGGGGGTGGGTCTCTTGTGTATATGCAGAAGCAGGCAAGTCTACTACAGAACAGGGCTTAGAGCTGTGGCTGCAGTGGCAACAGTCAGTATTTGGGAGGTGAAAAAAACAGTTTTACATTGTGTTAGACGATTGTACTGTAATACAGCAGTGCCTCCTGGCAGGGAAAGCAATGTAATGTAAAGCAATCCAGCGTGGAAGAGCAGTTGGAGAGCTGTCAGAATCTGAGTAGCTTGGAATGCTTCCAGGTGAACCTGGGAGGAAGCGAGCTTGCTGCAGCGTGGCATTCGCCTGCCCCGAGGAGGAGTGCAGAGTGCAGACTGCAGCACGAGTGTGAAGAGCACACCTGGCAAACAGTGCAGCTCAACTTGCTGGAGGAGACCTACAAGAAACTTTCCTAAGCAAAATAGTGAGTTTCTTCTCTTGGGAGGTTTCTCTTCAGCTCACAGAGCCATTCTGACTTCACATGCCAGGCAGCCCTGGGGCAAATGACTTTGTACCTGTCAACTGTCATTGCCTGGCACACCTGAGTACAAGGCACAAGGTAGCTGAAGGGGTAGCAAGAGTCTGGAGCTCCGTAAAGCTCAGGCTGCAGAAAAGTTGCTGGGTCTGAGCTGATTTGGCAAACAGGGAAGAAATGACTCTTCTTTTTAATGTTTATATTTCAGTAGGGCTTTTTTGCATGGCATTGGCTTTTATTACCATGTTTAGATTTTTGGCTATACTTATACTTGTGGGTTTTAACCCTACCCCCTCTCCCTGCCCTTCAAATCCCCTGCCTCTCTCTTTGTACCACTACTGTAAGTTGCTTGGAATGATGGGTTCTGCTTCTTACTTGGTGCCTCTGGATGCTATTAGCAAGTAATTGCTTGACAAGCTTGTTTAAACATCAACCCCCTACATTAGTTTTCCTTTGAGGTGGCTGAAATGCTACTGAAAGACAACTTTCCGTAATACTGGACAAGGAACTTTATTGGGTAAAGGAAATAGTGTTCTTACTAGACTATTTCTGGGGTACCAAGTCATCTTCCTCTTAAAGAAAAGATGTGGACTTTTACTCCCCCTGCTTGCTTCTCCCCTCACACCAGCAAAACTGATGTTTCTAGCAAGGAGCAAAGTGGTTTTGTTTTACCCCTTTGATACATCCAGATTTTCTTTATTCCAACCCCTGTAACAATGCAGCAGTTCGTTCTGCACCTTTGCTACTCAACCAGCAGTGTGGTTGGACTAAGCTATCTTTCGAAGTCCCTTCCAACATCTAACATTCTGTGACTCTATGAATACTGGGGCATTATTCAAGGAGAGTCTCTCAGTGTCCAAACTATATCTAGGAGGGGTGTCCAGCCTGTGATGCAGGATCATAGAATCATAGAATGGTAAGGTTGGAAGGGACCTCAAGGATCATCTAGTTCCAAACCCCTGCCATAGGCAGGGACACCTCCCACTAGTACAGCTCACTCAAGGCCTCATCCAATCTGGCCTTGAACACATCCAGGGAGGGAGCATCCACAACCTCCCTGGGCAACCTGTTCCAGTGCCTCACCACCCTTACTGTAAAGAACTTCCTCCTAACATCTAGTCTAAATCTCCCCTCTGCCAGTTTAAACCCATTGCCCCTTGTCCTGTCGTTGCAGGACCTTGTAAATAATCCTTCCCTAGCCTTCCTGTAGGCCCCCTTCAGATACTGGAAGGCTAAGGATCAGGGCAACGTGTCTACTACACTACTACTTTTCCTTTTGTCACCTCAGTCAGATTACCGGATGGTTAACCTGTGGGCATGGATAAGCTTGGACAGGATCCTCCACCATTCAGAGATCAGTAGCTCCCCATGTGATTCACCTCTTGTAGTTAAAAGAGCTGTAGGATTGGCTGAATTGCAGCAGGTCGTGCTCAAGATGTAGCTGAGATGCGTTCTGTCAGTGGCAACATGAGTCAGTGTTAGCCTGCTAGCAACCTGGGAATAAACAGGTGAAATCTGTGTTTATTTCACCTACTGAAGACTGTCAGGCAGAGCTGAGTGGGACGAGGGGCTCCTGAATTTAAGAACAAATGGTTTCATTGCTTTGACATTCATGCAGCCACAGGGACACAGTAAACACACTTTGTATTCCTTTCATGTCAGAGCACACGTGTTGCTACAAGAGAGCAGCATGTGAGTTGTGCTTCATCACTTAATGAAGCATTTGCTATGAAGAAATGACGTGGACCTTCCGTGGAGGCTGTAGAAGCAGCAGGTAGGCTGCCCAGGGCTGACCCCAGCAGGCAGAAGCAGCCTTCATTTCAAATTTCCTAAGCTTGACAGACAGCCAGGTCAATTAAGATGTGAATTTTATAAATGCAAGTGCTACCATGGGAAGGAATAAACAAATAAGGAACTTGGTGCAGAAATGGTTTGAGGAATGTCATGGACTGTGAAGACAAACATGAATTTGGAAGTAGTGTGGCAGGATTTCATGAGCCTTCTGCCCTTTGCACGTAACGCTGTGTCTGGCTTGGTGAAGGTTTGGCATCAGTGCTGTTTAATTTAGTGTTTGGTTTAGTAGTCTTGGTGTTAGACATTTGTGAGATATTGAACAAAAACTAGGTGCATCAGAGATGTAGTGACTAAAAACTACTTGACTGAGCAATCTTTTTAATACTTAGGAATAAATAATTGTTTGAATTACAACAGCTGCTCTACACAATTTTTTAGTAGATGTTTGTGAGTTCAGGTGTGACTGTCTTCAGGCTCCACTGCAGAAAACCTGTCTGTAAGCATGAGGAGCAAGAGTTTGTAAAAAGATCCTGACCTTCTGATGGATGGAGCTGCTTTTGCTGGGAGACCTGGAGGCTTTCCCAGAGAAAATGTTTTGGGTTTTTTTTATTATTTTTTTTTGTTTCTTTGTGGTTAATGTGTGTGGTGTTCTTTTTTCATTTAATGCAGAAAAGGATTTCAGTTTAGAAAGCAGTGACAGCTTAAATTTCAGATGCTTGTTTTCTAAACTGGTGAATAGTAAGTAGATCTAATGGGGGCAGATATCTACTAGCTCTAGATTTTGGAGGACAAGGCAAGAATTCAGTTTGAAATCAATAGCTACAGCTCACTTCTATCAAAAAGACTTTTCTTTAAATGGTAAACATGTTTAGACTTCATCTTCTTAGCAAGCCTGCTAAACATTGAAGTCAGAAGATTCTCAATGGATGATTACTTTCTGACTTTTCATGCAGTATAATTCAAATGAGAAAAATGAAATGCCTAATAAAAGACATTGGCTGTTTTATTAAAATAATAAAAAGAGGAAAAAATGTCAGCTGGATAAACACCTGTAAAAGAGAAGAAATGTCTCAACTGGAAATGGTTTCATTTTTGATAACCAGAACTGCACGAACTTGGGAGCAGAGTACATTTGGTTGCAAACCAATGACTTAGTAGTTACCAGCCTCTGCTCATCCTTATGAAAATGACTACTGTGTGAATGTAAAACAAGATTGACAGTGGTAGCTTTAAATGACTTTGATTTAACATTATCCCCTTCCTCTACCATTAGCTGCTCTATGAATAAATAAACAAGCAAAAACATTTAGCTCTGGTGTGGCACTCCCATAGCTTTTCCTGTAGTTGCTGTGATGTGATACCCAGATACAGGAAACCCCCTCTGTATGTTTTTCTCTGCTCTGGAGAGACCTCACTTGGAGTGCTGCATCCGACTATGCAGCCCTCAACACAAGAAGGATATGGACCTGATGGAGCAGGTCCACAGGAGTGCCACAAAGATGATCAGGGGTTTGGAGCAGCTCTGCTGTGAGGACAGGCTGAGGGAGCTGGGGTTGTTCATCCTATAGATGAGAAGGCTTCAGGGAAACTTAATAGTAGCCTACCAGTACCTGAAGGGGGCTACAAGAAGGCTGCAGAGGAACTGCTTCCAAAGGCCTGGAGTGATAAGACAAGGGGTAATGGTTTGAAGGTAGAGAAGTGATTTAGGTTGGATGTTAGGCACAAGTTCTGCACCATGAGGGTTGTGGCAACAGGTTGCTCAGGGAGGTAGTTGACACCCTACTCCTGGAGAGGGGTTGAGCTAGCCTCACTCAAGGTGAGGCTTGACAAGGCTCAGAACAACTTGCTCCAGTGGAAGATGTCCCTGCTGACTGCAGGGGGGTTGAACTGGATGACTTTTGGAGATCCAACCCAACCCATTCTGTGATATGGAGAGGTTGCCGATAAGGCCTGGTTTTCACAAAGTCCTCAGTCTTTGTTGGGGAAAATGAAGTGAGTGATTGCATTCAGGTACTAAGTGTGGGGTTTTTCTTTCAGTGGCTTCTTAAAGAATTGCTTGTGCAGTAGATGTGTTGCTTATCATCAAGGTTTATGGAAGTGCTCATCCTGTGTACTCCATAGCTATGAAATAAAGCTGGGCCTCTGTCGGTCTGTTGGGGACAGAGACTTGCTCTTGTGATTTGATTTGAGGTTGCTTGAGAGGGATGTGGCAGGGCATGTTCTGAGATCTCTGAATAAATGTGTAAAACCCAGACAGGCTGCTGACTGACCAGGAAGTTACCAACACTGTAGGTGGCAAAGAACAGGTGGATTTGGGATTTTTTGAGTCCTTATTTGTTTTAGAGGGAACTACCCTGAAATGACCTTACTCTGTGTTCAAATGAACACAGATGGCCAGTGGGATGAACTGATGGCTGCAGTGTAGAGTGTGAGAATCTCTCTTAGCTTCCAGCTCCTGCTGGATTGATTGATGTGTTTTGGTTCACTGAACCTACTTGTATCACTCGGCCCTCAAGAGCTTACAAAGCAGAGAGGGGCTGAAAAAGTTCTGCCTGTGCCACTTCAGAATATTTAGCTTGGCACTGTTTTCATCCCTGATGGCTGCTTGTGATGCCTGCAGCTATTTGCTGTAGGGAAGAGCAGATAAAGCTGATGTGTGCTCAAACCTGGAAATCTGAGTTAATTAACCAGTGGAATAACTTATGGATGTAGTAGATTGCTCATAAATTAGGCTTTTCATTAAGCCTGCTGTGTGCATTCTGACTCCAGTGCTCTGTCTCCTAAAGGCTGAAATGATTTGCTGGAAGATTAAGGCACTTGGACTATTAAGGAGGAATAAGAGAGGAGTATCCTACAGGGTTCTATAGGGACCTCTGGGGCCACACATACTGGTCTACAGCTTCTTGCATCCATTGGTGCTCCAACTCCCTGTTAGTTACTACAAGGTGCCTTTCATGAGATGGGGTGGATCCTGATGCTGAACAACACCTTTGTGTTGTGTTGCAGAGCTATAGCTCAACCAAGTAGCTCATTTCTTTTGTGTTGTCTGTGCCAGTCACAAAGATGTGACACAAAAAATGCCATGAATGTGTTTGCTGCCCTAAAATTTTCTTGTTGGCTCCTTCAGCTGCTTAGGCCAGCAGCTACTATCCTCCAAGGCTTAGTGAAGAATTAGGCTGCAATTGCCAAGGGGTGTCATTTCCTGCACTGACTTAGAGATGTATGAGACTCACTCTCTGTGCTGCCTTCATCCTGCACTGACCGTATCTGCCTTGTGCCCTGTCAGCATTTGCTGCTTGGGAATGGCTTAGCAGACTTTGCTGTTAGCTGTGCATCTTCTTTAAATAAAGGGGGTCTTCAGAGTGTCTGTGACATAAGTCAGTAGAGAATTTGCTGGGAATAAGTGCAGAGGAGGGGAAGAAAAGAATACTTGGAGCCCTCCATCCACTTTCTCTTGGGTATGCCTTGTTTCTGCTCTTGGAAAAGGTCCTTTGCTTGTCCCTGAAGTGGTTCAGCCCCCAGAGCACAAATGCTGGGGAGCTGCAGTCCCAAGGTTGCTGTCTGTCTCCAGCAAGTCATGTGCCAAGGGGCTCTGCCTGCTCTGGAGAGCAGCTTCCCCCTGCAAGGAGTTACAGGATCCTGCTGGGGGGTAGCTACAGCTGGTATGCACTGGTACTAATATAATCCCACAGGACTGTGTCCATGAGACAAGTGTGACATGGGAGGTATTTAGGGAGACACACCTGTTCTAGGCACAAGCCTGGGTATTGCATGCCTTGGGAATGGAAGGTTTTGGTAGAGCAGGAAAGCCTCTCATTTCACCCACAGGAGGGCTTTGCTTGCTTCTTTATGCCCACTTCCACATTATTTCACAGTTCCCTAATATCCTGCACTCCTGAGGGCTGGTAGCACTGGGCTGTTTCAAACTTCAAACATTTTTTTTACCTTAGCATGGTTAACATAAGAGAACAGCTTCTGGGCTGAGTGATGGTTTGGGTGTAACTGCTCCCAAGCAAGGGCAGCAGAGAATTCAGAGAATGTCATCTATGTGTGGGGCTGGGTTTTAAAAGTCTTTAGATAATTCAGATTTTATGTTGTGCTTACCTGTGATTTTATTGTAAGGTCTTACCATTTGGAGCAGTAAATCACATGGCAGTGATACCATCTTACCAAATCCTGTACAACAATATTTTGCCTCTTCACTTTGAAATCTCTGAGTGTCTTTCCCTCTCTTCTTCCCATCTGCTCCTCCGTCCCAAAATGCATTGTGAAAGAGGCAAAATAAATCTCATGGTTGCACAGCATAAAGAAAAATCTAAGCAAGGTAATTTATATGCCAGGGTTAATCTGACATTTGCTTGGCAGAAATATTTATTTATCTCTTGCCATTGAAAAGGGGATATATTAAGATGGAAGAAAAAAATGTAAGAGACCCTGCAAAACTTTGTTTGAGAAGGCAGACAGACAGATGGGACTGAGTTGAAAATTTCTCTCAAACTTGTGTGTGTCTTTTTTTGATCTTCCTGTGAAATCTTCTCCTTTGCCTTGTCTCACTCCATGTGCTGCTTTCTATGGATTCTGGATTTTGTTGAGGTTTTAAGTGCTTGGTGGTTCTGGTTCTGGCTTCCAGGATTGAGACCAAGATTTCCCCTGCACCCAGTAGGCTGTTGTGTGAATGTAGCAGCAAGTGCCAATCTTCCCCTCCTGTCTTTATTTTAACCTGAATTTGCTAATAGACATCCAGTGTGCCAGTTGCAGAGCTAATAACATCTGGTGGAAGTAAGGAAGATAGGGTTTAGAGACATGTTTTACTGCAGGGCTTGGGTAGTTTGGGCAGTTAGGTATTTAGAGGGGGGGAAAGGTGGTTATTATTCCCTTCTCTAACAGCTCTGAAATCTCAATGGGGTGAACTGGAATAACCAGACCCTGAGGGGACGTCAAATTCTTCTCAGAAATAAAATGTTGTTGGCAGAGAAGATCCTGGGAATGAAGGCTCTGCTGCTCCAGCCTCATCTGGCTCATGGGGTAGGGTCACTGTGAGCAGGTCATTGACTTATGCAGCCAAGGAATATAAATCTAAATTTTGATAACCCTAAGCTGAAAGATGGCTGCAGTGTGCTGAGAGCCTCCTCACCTGCACGCCTGAGCAGAGGTGCTGGCCAAAACCCATGGTCCTCTTTATAACCCTCTATGTTCTTCAGAAGCCTCCAACTGTTTCCTGCCCTTGTAGGCAGGCATGTTCTTGTAAGTATGAATGTGACAATACCTCTGATAGCATCAAGGAGCAGAAAATCTCACTCTAAGGGCAACATCAGCCTCATCTAGCTGTGGTGCTTCCACTGTTTGTGCATACAACCTCCTGCTGCTGCACAGGCAGAACCTAGAGCAGTCTCACTACCCTTGCTGGCAGGTCATGGTGGGCGCTCTCCCAGTCCTGTCCCTTACTGGATCCTCACAGAGTTAAACAATTTCCAGCCAAGAACTGAAAACATTTATTGTGGTTTGTTTGGTTTTTGTGGGTTTTGGTTTGTTGGTGGTTTGGTTGGTTTTATTTTTTTGGGTGGTGGTGTTTAGGTTCAGTGGAATTTTTTTATTATTATTTCTTAACTGCACCCTGCAAAATGTCCTGGCTGAGCTGTTTCCAAATAGTAGCATCTCTGGAGAAGGGGTTATAAACTGCTCATTTAAAGCCTGCAACAGGATAATTAACTAACCAGTTTGATGTAAATGGCTTAATGGGGCTTTACTAGCCCCTTTGAACTTAAAGTAGCACTAAAAAGCAAACTGTAAATACCTTCAAGGAAAGTACTGGCCTGCTTGAATGTGGGGCTGCTTGGTTGTAAGGAGCAAGCCTGCTTGCAAGGAATCCAGTGGCCTGTGTGACAGCAAAGATGTCAAGGGGATGAGGGGACCAAGCAGGCAGCCCCTTGGGAAAGGTTCTTTGACACCCCTAGTTCTTCAGGAAGCATATAAACTCTGGAGCAGGCTTCCAAACCTGCCCTGCTTGCTTTGGAGAATTTAAATCAGAACCTCAGTTGAAATACAACTGTAATGAATTTCATCAGGATTGAAGAAAAAGAAAAACCCTGAGGGGGAGGCAGCCACCAGAGTCCACCCTCATTTTCCTGGAGTTCTATTTGCATTCAGGTCTTTTGGCAAGTCCAGACAGCAACACTTAACTGCACTTTGTTTCAGGAGGCCTTGTTACCCACAGAATCTGCTGATACAACCTCCTGCAGCCCTGCAGCAGATTCCAGTTTCTGCTGCATTTTGGGGACTTGCAGGAGAAGCTCTAAACTTCCATTCTTGCTGCACTGTTACAAAGTTCTAAGGGAGGGAACCTGACTGTTAAGCCTCTAGAAACAAAGACGATTACAAAGTGGAAGCATCTTGTGTAGTTTGGCATTGATGTCACTTCTGACTATGTAGACTGAAGTGTCAGGAGAATTTCAAACCCAAAGGCAGGCAGAAGTATTCCCTGCTGTCCCCCTTTCTATGGGAGAGAACCTGCTCCTGGTCCGAGTGCAGCTCTTTTATCTTCTTGTTGCACAGCCACCAGGCAGTGTCAGCAATAGTTTGGAAGAACTTGCTTCCATTGCTCCTTTGTCTCCTCTCTCCCTTTCACCTCTTGGCAGCAGCAGTCCTGAAGGATGTCTTGGTGTTTGAAGCACAATCCGCAGTTAGTGTGACCTCTGACACCTAGGATTTGGCTTACAGCCAGCTTTGCCAATGCTCCTGTAAGGCTGAGCCAGACCAGGGCTGATGGGGGAAGAGGACAAGACTGAACCAGTGAAGTGGTGACCCTGACTTGGATGGGCTAAAAAAGATACCTCATCCTCTGTAATGAGGATCTATTTCTCTGTGAGTTTACTTTTTATTTGATTGAGTTTGTTTTGTTTTGTTTTTTGTTTTTTTTCTAGCTGGGAAGGCTGCTTTTTTTTCCAGGGTGAGGAGCAATGATTTGAAATGAGAGCAGAGCAGATTTAAATTGGATGTTAGGGACAAGTTCTGCACCATGAGGGTAGTGAAACACTGCAACAGGTTGCCCAGGGAGGTAGTTGAGGCCCCATCCTTGGAGATCTTCAAAATCAGGCTGGACAAGGCTCTGAGATACCTGCTCTAGTGGAGGATGTCCCTACTGACTGCAGGGGTTGGACTAGGTGACCTTTGGAGGTCCCTTCCAAAACAAACTATTTTGTGATTCTATAATCTGTTGGCTCAAGAATAAGAGGGAAAAAGTGAGTGGTAAACCCCAGGCCAGCACTGTTGATAGCTGCTGCTAGAGAAAGAACAAATTACACAGAAGTGCTTTCCTGACCTCTCCTCTGCTTTTAAAAACAAGAAACATTCAATCAGCACTTTTGCTGCCTTTTTTTGCCCACACTGCTACTGCAAATAATAGAAAGTTGTGTGAAAATTAGAAGATAATGAAGACAAATTTGAGTGGTGTCTCCTGCAAGTTTTGGATGTGTTTGCTGAACTGCCTCCTCCATAGAGAGCAGCTGGACAATCCAAGTCTTTTCCCAACATGTCAAAAGCAACTTTCTCAAAGGATGCTGTAGCTGTGCCAAAGCACCTTGCCTGTTTGTGAGCAAGCACACACTGTGGGGACTGCCTGTGCCTGTGCCAGCCTTCTGCCATGCAGCTGGCTGTATTAAATCAACTTGATGAATTACTAGATGCTTTTTAATTTCTCTGCAGGCAGATCTCTGCTGTTTCTTGCCTGCACAAGATGAAACAGGCTTCTACGGTGTATAGCCTGGTGTAAGACTTTAATTGTCTGGAATGGGTCTGTATGTACAAGGATTGGTCCTGGAAGGGTCTGGAGATTCAGGCTTATTGTCAGGCTTCATACACTGAGATAGCAGAGAATCAGAGAATGGTTTGGGTTGGAAGTGACCTCCGAAGGTCATCCAGTCCAACTCCCCTGCAGTCAGCAGGGACATCCTCCACCAGAGCAGGTTGCTTAGAGCTTTGTTGAGCCTCACCTTGAGTATCTTCAGGGATGGTTCCTCAACCACCTCTCCAGGCAATCTGTTCCAGTGTTACAGCACCCTCATTGTAAAGAACTTGCTGCTAAATCCAACTTCAAATCTAATTTCAAACCACTGCCCCTTGTCCTATCCCTACAGGCCTTTGGAAATGGTCCTTCTACAGTCTTTGTGTAGCCCCCTTCAGGTACTGGCAGGCTGATACTAAGTCTCCTGGGAGCCTTCTCTTCTTCAGGCTGATCAACCCCAGCTCCCTTAGCCTCATAGCAGAGGTGTTCCAGCCTTTTTGATTTTTGTGTCCCTCCTGTGGACCTGCTCTGTCAAATCCATGTACTTCCTGTGTTGAGGGCTCCAAAACTGGATGCAGCTTTCCCTTAAGGCAGCAGAGAAAGAAAGTTTGTGAAAACTTTGCTAGCGTCTGTGGTGAAGGATACATAATGCTAAGAAGGATGCCATCTATGCCACTTGCTCAGGCTCTTTGTAAGAGTTGACTTGGTTTGGGATTTTGAGGTGGTTTTCCTGCTGTTTAAATACATTCTGTGAGTGAGGTGCCTGCCAAGAAAATGCCTGTGTAAAAGAATGGATAAACCTCAGGTGGACTGGATCGCACCAGAGCATCCCTATGGCTGATGTGGCATATCTGAGCTTCCTGAGCCTCAAGATGTGTTTTGGAGCTCCTTCACTGTGCCATAACAATAGAATTTAGTCAGCCTTTCTCTGGGACAGAACTGTGTGTGGCTGATAGATGCAGATGTTTGGGAATGCACAGTGCCAAGAGGGAGGTTTTAGTCCAGATGCAGCTCACTAAACATACTCTGCATCCTCTGTGCATCTCTTGATGCTGTTACCTCAGTGATCCCCGCTGGAAGCGATAAGGATATAAGAATTTTATTTTTCAATTTCAGTCCAAGGTGTAATATCAGTGTTTGTTTGTGGCTGTTAGCAGTAGTTTGTACATGTAGGACTCCTCTGCCCAGATGTGGATCCTATTTATGTAGCTATAAAACTGCTGAGTTGTTTCATCTGTGTAGCAGAGGTTTCAGTCCTGGGCTCTTTTGGTTTTTCTGGTTTGTTTTTTTGTTTTTTTCTTAACCACTTTCTTTGAGAGAGGAGAGCTCTGTGGGAAGTGATCCAGCAAATGTTTAAAATAGCCTTTGAGTGTGGGGTGTTTTTTTTTAAACTCAGGGTTTTAAATATGTGAATTATCTCTGTGAATTCTCATCTGAGAGCCTCTGAAACCTGCCAGCCAAGCCTAAATCTTGCAGGAGGTGTGGCCACATTTGTGTTCTCAGAGCTCTCTGGCACAGACACCTGGTACACCTGTGTCTCCTGCTGCTCTCGGTACTGTCACAACTTTACCCCTGATGCCTGTTTCTCTGGTACCTCCTGTTTTTCCCAAGATTATCTTCTATAAATAGAATCTACTTCAGCATTTCACTCCCCCACACCCATCTTGAGGAGAATAATTACCAATGAGGTAGTGCTGAAAGGAGGGGGATCCATTCTGCTCTGTTCTTGGAGGCTTTTTTTTTTTTTTTTCCTGACAGGAAGTAAATGCACAAATTGCTTAGCAATTTCCTCAGGTGACAACTATAAAGTGATTAGCTTTTGAAATACTTCAGCTTGAGTATTTAAACATTTGATAAACCATGGGTTGTCTGAAGAATGAAACTGTAATTGTTTTGGCACCCACAGAATTCTATCCTAAGGTTGCAATGTCATAATTTCCTTTACTGTTGTTTAGACTGATGGAGGTAGCTGTGGAATCTAATGTTCACCTGCCCAGAAACCACAACCCTGCTCAACTCAGGCTAGCAGAGATAGTGCAGCTGTCTACCAGCAGTCAGAAGACACAAACATTTAGACCATTCATAAATGAGAAAATGTTCTCGTGGCTGAAATAAATGATGAAATGAAAGCAGGTCAGGGCTTGAGGTGATGATACTTGCTTTACTGCCATCACAGAATGGCTCAAGTTGGAAGAGACCTTAAAGATCATCTAGTTTCAAGCCCTCTGCCATGGGCCAAGGGGACACCTTTCACTAGACCAGGTTGTTCAAAGCCTCCTCCAGCCTGGTCTTAAACACTTCCATGGATGAGATAGCCAAAGCTTCTCTGGCAACATATTCCAGTGTCTCACCACCCTCACAGTAAAGTGCTTCTTCCTAATGTTCAATCTAAATCTCTCCTACTCTACTTTCAAACCATTCCCCCATGTCCTGTCACCACAAGCCCTTACAACGTGTCCCTCCCCAGCACTCCTGTGGCTGCTCTAAGGTCTGGAAGGCTGCTCTAAGGTCTCCCCAGAGCATTCTGTTCTCCAGGCTGAACAGCCCAAACACCGTCAACCTGTCCTCATAGCAGAGGTTTCTCATCCCTCTGATCATCTTCATAGCCTTCTGGACCCTCTCCAACAGATCCATGTCCTCGTGTTTTATCTTAACACCAGCATGAGAAACTAATCTAAAGAGTTTGTAAATATGGGCCCTGATGTGGTGGGATGGGGACATTGAGGTGGGAGGGAGGCAGTGCTGTGCTGTAAAATGTACAAAGCAAGAGAAATGAAGCAGCAGTTCTCTCTAGGCTGTGTGTTATCAGTGGTGAGTAGTTGCTCGGGTAGCACAGGGTGCTCTCTGTGCTCTGAGTGCCTACAGAGAGAAACACTCTGCAGGGGAGTTGCTGCTGGCACACTGTTCTGTGCTGGCAAATTAGACTTTATTTGGTGGAAGGAAGAGTCCTTTACAGCTCTCTAAAAGCACCTTTGTTTTGATCACCTCATGATAAAACATTAATTTCTCCAGTGTAAATCCAAGCTTAGCACATTTCCCATATCACCTCTTAAAGTAAATCCAAACTGATGCAGGGGAGTAAACCACCTTGGCACAAACAGTCAGCCCCCAGCATGACTGCCCAGAGCTCAGAAAGAAATGGGACCTGTGGTTGTTTTCCAGGTTTTACAGCCACCTCTCTGCTCCACTGACAATTATTTATTACCACTGATATTGTGCTTTGTAAACTTATACAGTGCTTTATGAAGTAAGACAGGTTTCCTATTTTAAAGGTCTTATAATCTCGTGGGCTGATAAGGGGTGCAGATTATCCCCTTGGATGTTCATAAATAGCATTAGCACTAAGAGTTTTATTAGTGCTGGGGCCTTGCAAGCCTGTGGCTCTTGCTTTTCTTTAACAGCACTTTCCTAGTCAAGTGCTGGAATAAGGATTTTGACACCGTGATCTTCCAGCCTGGAACAGTGTGGGTGTTCGTTTGTCCTGCTTGTAGTGAGAGAGCAAAACCCAAGCACCAGGGACTGTTGCTCTGCGTGGGTTTGCCTTTGCTTGTCTCTCTCCCAGACTATAGACGTGGAGTCTGGGTGATGGCAGCAGAGAGCAAGCTCGGGAGGGCTGTGCGAGTGTTTTAAATAAACAAACAATGGAACAGCAACTTCAACAAATTGTGAGTGGTGCTAATTTGCTGTAGTGCTGCCTTGCCTTCTGGCACTGTTGATTTAGAAACTGAACAAACTGGAACGGATGTGGGGAGCCACTGGTTCCTTTGCTCTGGGCTGTGGATGTGGTTCAGGATAAAATACTTCTAGGGTACTGTCCTGAGGAACCTTCAGATTACAGGGTGAAACACAGGCTGCCAGTCCCCTTTTCAAACCCCAATCATGGGCAACAGAACCTTCTCTGCCTTACTCTTCCCCTTCCAATGTTTTGGGTTTGTTGTTTTGTTTTTGTTTTGTTTGGTTTTTTTTTTTTTCTTAAATGCAGAGATGTTTTAAATCTTGATCCAAGGGCTTATGATTTGCATGTTTTGAGGGCTGCCAGAAAATCCTTGACCTTGACAGTATCAGTGTGTAGGGAAGGAAAGGAGCCAGATCCAGTGCTTTGGATTGCAGCAAATTTTTCAACAAACCATGGCCTTGCTGGGCTGCCTTTTGTAAGGCACCTGGGGCTGTGGTTCCCCAAACTGAGAAACTGTCTAACAGAGAAGGGTGCCTGAAAGCAGATGAAATACCTGCAACCCTGGACCATGGTCGTGCAGTGCTGCAAGATAAGGATGGGAACCTTGCTGAGAAAAGGTGGATTTTTGGGAAGATATGCAAGGATATCCTTGCAACCTGTCAGATGAGTTTAAACAAAGTCTGAAGTCTCAAGAAGACAGAGGAATGAAACAGTCAAAATGAGACACACTTGAGGTTGAGGAGAGGCAGCGAAGGAAGATACTTTTTTTTTCCTTAGGTTATCTTCACCTTTGATAGATCTGGATGCAGTGCAGACAGTTTGAGTCTTTCAGGCCTTCTGCTCTTACAAGCAATAGTGGCTTTCTGGCACTCTCTCATTTGCAAGGCTCAGAGTTGCAGAAACACTTTTGGAGGTTGCAGAGAACCAAGCAAATGAGGGGTTGGGGTGGTCAGTGTGGCACCTGATTTGGAGGGCTGTCAGGTAGGCAGTACAGTGTGATCCTGCCAAGACCAACTTTTAAACAGTGGTTTGCTTGAATGATTCCACCAAGTGAAGCTTAGAGTTCTGTGGGAAGCACAGGACTGAATACATGGGCAGGTCTCGGGCAGAAAGAAATTTAAAAAAAAGAAGTGGATGAATTGCAGAAGGTGCTGTACTTAAGGCGTTGTGTCTTTATCTTACCAACTCTTGCTGCTGTATCTGTGGGTACAGGTGAGATAAGGGAATGAGATTCTGTCTTGTAGAAGAAAATGAGACAGCAGGGTGTGTTTCTGTGCTCACTGCCATGAGGTGAGAGGGGTGACATTTTGGTCCAAGGCTGTTAACTATCCATGTCCTTCCTGCATATCTCAGCATGGAGCTTATTGTTGGATGTTAGCAGTGTTCTGCATGCAGATGCTTATGTGCAGGCTGCTCTCTGCAGAAAGGTTTGCTGACTCCACACAAGAAATAAAAAACAGCAGGCCAGTTGGGAGGATCTTTAGCAAACCCTCACCCATTTCTCCCAGTACTCTAAGGCCTTGTTTCTCCAACAAACTGTGACTAAAGGTCTGAGCCAGTTGCTAGTGAATTGAACACTCCCTGCTGTCTGCCTCATCCATTTCCTGGAGATCCCTGCCTAGTTGCAGGGGCAGTTGGAAGCTTTGCTGCATGTCACAACCCAACTATCGGGCTTGTTACCTGTGATGACTCAGAGCCCTAAAGCAGTGCTGCAACTGGGAGTGGGCTCTAAAGCAGTCTTGGATGGGAAAGGGTCATGACATTCCTTCTTTTCCACTAAACTGCCCCAGAGCAATGCTCATCATGAAGCTGCCACCTTCTGCACCCCCTGGCAACTATGACCTCCCATACTGAAGGACGGGGCCCAAGCTTTCAGGTCAGAAGCATCTTCTCACTCCATGTAATTCATAGAGTTATGGATTCTGCCCCAAATTCTCTAGGATTAGCTGGGAGGTACCAACAGTCCTTTAGTCATGTCCTAAATTCTTGCATTGTAAAGGAAGAATTCCCTAAGTCAAGGCTCAAAGGTAACTGGGAAACAGGAATTTTGCATACCAAAGGGACCTCATCTGGTGGATGGGTAGAGAGGGTATGCTGCCTTCCGTGTAGGCTGAGCTACACCACTGCCTCTGTAGGTATCTTAGTGCAGTAAGGAGTCATTAGCTTAGTGTGGGACATCAAAGCTGCCTTTACTACTTCCAGTGCAGGTATAGCTGGAACTGAGCTTGCTGGGTTGTTGCAGCACTGCAGAATCCAACGTTTGTTGCTGCTTACCAGTTTCTGAGGCTTTGCTTTGTGCCACTGCTGTGTTCCTGAGATCAACTGCAGATATGCAGGAATTTTTAGTGCCTGGCTCTGCTTAACAAGATCTGCAAAACCCAGGCCTTTTCTCTTCCCCTCCCACTAAAGGGTAGTCTTAGGCTTCATGTCAACAGTGAAAATAAATGTTTGATATAGAAGAGCTCTGTTTAGGAATTGGCAGGGAGCTTGATTTCTGACTGCAGTGATGGTCTCACAGTAGACAACACCTTTGTTTTAAGGAGCTCTCTGCTAATCTCTGCCCTAGAGGGGAAATAGAACTGTGGAGAAGAGCTTGCTTCACAGTAGCAAGAAGCAAATTGCTGTAATCTGGGTGTAAATCTGCATATGAGCTACCGTCCAAGAAATACCTTTTATGCAGCGTTCAACTTCTCTTAAACTGACTACTGTTGAGTGCTTTGCAGCCTGCTGGTGCAGTCAGATGCAGCCAGTAGTGTGTTGCTCATGGGAGTCTAGAGTCTGTGAGAGGGGGGAGCTCCAAATCCCAGGGGCTCTGGACTGTTCAGATTAAACTTTTAGGTTATTGAAATGTGGCTTGGCCCATTCATGCCGGCAGTGGTCTGTGCAACCTCGATGAGCAAATGCTCTTGGCTCACCATAGCCCAGGTCAGTGAGCAAACCCTTGTTTATGTTTCACTTCTTCCTTGTACTGATGAGATCTTAAAATCTTCAGGCTATAGCAAGTTAAATCAGGGCCATCTGAATACAAAAAGATCTCTTAGTTCAGTGTGCAATGGATTTAGTTACAGAATTGTGGGCATGAGGATGCAGGTGGGAATGATGGGAATACTCTCCTGGACTTAAGCCCAGCAGATGTCCAGTGAGAATGAAGAGCTGTCTCCATACATTCAGTGACCTCATAATGAAGACACTGTCTAGTTCCCAGGCTGGTGTTTTCCTTTTGAGTTATCTCCTGTGCAACTACCCTAACTATTGTAACCCTTTTTAATATGGCCTTTTATCTTTCAAGGCTGAGATTTGAGTCAAGATTCTAACTTTTTAAAGGTAAGATTCCTATCTCCAGCAGCACAGCTGGAATCATGCAGGCATCAGTGTGACAGCAGCCATGCAGAACTTTCACTTCGCCATTTAAAAACTTCTGTGAGGCCGTGACCTCATTTCTCTTCTTGTATGTGGTTTGGTTTTGCACTGGGGTATCATCACCATTGTACAGAGGGGTGTGTGCTTAGCATCTACCCTGAAACTCTTCCTGCTTGTTTGTCTTGCTGTGGAGCTGATGAGAGAACTCTGGAGGAAGGAGGAAATGCACTGCAGAGGATACATTGGGCTTGACAAGCTGAGCAGATCTGATGTGGGAAAGATGTCTTTGCTTTCTCCTTTGGGTATGAAGGGAGGATGTTCAGTTTTGCATCATTCATACCGACTGCAGTTCACCGTGAATCAGCTCTGAATCTCCAAGAGCGCAGATTAGCCATCGGTGAAGGATCACAACCAGGACAGGCTTTGCAGTGTTTCCTTTTCGTGTTTTCTTGCACCAGTGATGTAATATAAGCGAGAGGGGGCAGCCTGGCTCAGTGCTGTAACATCCCCAGAAGAGCAGGATTTCAAGGCCAGCAGAGAAGGGGGCAACACAAAAGATCAGCATTGAAGTGTTTCTTCCATTTGCTCAGGGAATGAGGCCGTGAAGCTCCATCATCAAGTGTTGCTTGTCCTAGAGATGTTTCTAAGTGGTCATATTTATTGCTTTAATTCCTGGGCAGAAGGAAGCTGGTCCAGACATTCTGGCATCTGCTGTGGTTCCCTTGAAGCTCAGTGCTGTTGGGAGTCCTGTGTGGAGGTGGCCAGAGCAAGCTATCGAGACACTTGCAAAGGCCTTCTGCTCAGTTTGTTCCGCAGCTCAGCAGTGGTGGGGAGAGGGGCGGAGGGGAGGTGGCTCTGGCAGCTGGTGGTAAGGCAGGTGGCCGTTTTGAAATGTACCTTTCAATTTTGATTGCAGTTTTTTAATTGCATTTAACAGCGTCCCTGCTGGTTCTCCATTCTGCATCCGTGCAGCCACGTTCTATTGATGGCCTGTTGTGATTTCAATGGAACATCATGGGATGTACCTGGCACGTCGGGCAGCACTGGATGGAGGTGCCTTTAGCCCAATGTACCTGGCATGGTAAGCGGCAACCAAGCGGTTAATCTGCATTCTCCTGCTCGTAGCCTCAGCTTGTTTAGCAAGGTGTTCCTGCTTTGCTGCAGCCTTGCACTGACTACAAATCACTTTGCTCTCCTGATGTTAGTGCTTTCATGCACATAGGGCCCCTACCCTTTTCACCCATGGAGATTCCCCTTCCCTGGGCAGTTTGCCATGCAGTAGCAAAGGGCCTAGCCACGACAGGCTCTCTCTGTTATTCTAGACCAGAAAAGAGAAGGGACTGGGTAATCATCTGACTCTTTCTTCTCTCCTTTTTGTGCCAGGAACTGGTAGCAGTTGAGTGTGTAGTGCCCAGGTACCTAGTGCCCAAACGTTGCTGCACAGAGTATCCAGCAGGTGCTCATGTCCATAAGCAAAGCAGAGCTGTTTCTGCAGCACTCCTGCAGGAGCTGCTTCAGGGAAGAGGGAGGGCAGTTCTGCCTGGCACTAATTGGAATGCAAAAAGCTAAACAAAGACCACTTAAAGTTCGCTGATGTGGTATCCTCTGCAAAATGATCCTTCATTCTCCTCCTCGTTTCCATGTCTACACTTGCAGCATCGGCTACACATCCTGCTCTGTCCTGCATGTCGCTTTCTTTCCCCTCCCCAGCCCTGCAGACCTCTCCTCAAGTAACTTGATGTGTTTGCCTTACCTATTCTGAAGTGAGAGAAGTTCCTGTGGAAAAAAACAGGGATGCTGCATCATGTTTTCTGCTTGAGCCCACCTTGCAGAGCTTTTGTTGCTCCGCTGCTCCACTGCCAGTGATGAAAATGCATGTTCTTGCCTCTGCCGCTGAGTTCTGTCTACCTGCTCATGGGCTGGGGATAGGGAATCATGTAGGGTAACAGTTCCTGCATTCCAACCTATGCCTCTGCTGCTCTGCAGTGTGAATACCTTGAAAAGGAGATGGGCTAATGACCTCCCAACTGCAGCTCCTGGGGGGAAGGCTAGTGGCCATCAAAACCCACTACACCGATATCTCAGGAGAGTCCTGGAAATTGGTTCTCTTGGGATGTGGCGACAGGAAGATCAGATGAGCAACAGGAATGTTCTCTTCCCAGTGTTCTAAAAAAGTTGGTCCATCTGAAACTGAAGGGCAGAGAAGTTCTGTTTCAGTTTCACGCAGCTCCAGCAGCAGCTTGGTCCCCGCGTTTTCAATGCCAGAAATAAATTGGCGGGAAGGAGCAAAGTAGGAAACAACTGATTCTGATTTTGTCTTGTTCTTCCCTATGCTCACTGCTGCAGAGTCTGCTCAGTGCAGCACAAGTGCTCAGGAAGGTAGAGAAATAAGCAAGCAGGCCTCTGTCTTTGCCTAGGTGTACTGTAAACGTGCACAGTAGGCTAACACCTCAGCAGCAGCTGATTTGGTCCATCCCATCTAATCTGTTTGTTGGTTTTTATCTGCAGTACTGTTAGCTCACTGCTCAGGTGCTCGGTGTCTAGCCTTCTCATCCAGCCACAAATCCTCTACGTGAAATGAGTGCTTCCTTAGATCTGTTTTTGATTGATTCTCTGCTTCACTGGTGTTGCTGCTTAAAAGGTAAACAATATTCATGTGCTGCAATCTATAACTCAGAGATGAAATCAGATAGCATCTCCTGCCAGAAAGTACACACTTAGCATTCATCCAACAATTACTTTTGGGAGGAGATTTAGTGATATAAAAGAGACTCCAACCTGTAGTGCAAATGTAGATTTTATATTATGTAGAGGGGGTGAAGGGATTCCTCAGCTCCTGGACTTTAGCAGTCTAATTTCCTGTGACATCCAGAGTCTTTGTGGAAGTTGAGAGAAAATTAAGTTTTTCCTGCTTTGTAGTGAGAGCAGCCTAGCTCCTGGAGCAGTCTGTGCGCTCTGTACAACCTTCATGCCCACGGGCTGGGCATAGCAGCTCGCAGTTACTCAGCTCCTGGGGCAGTGTCGCTGAGGGAGGCACTATCAGCTCTCAGCTTGCGTAGCTCTGTTTGATGTGTGCCATCTGCTTGCAGCGTTGCTGTATCCTGTGATTTGTGCCCTGTATTTCTCATGTCTTTGCATGTGTTGTGTCTTGGTGTCATGGGTAATGGTGGAGGTAGTGGAGAGGCTCAGTCCTCCTTCGTTCCCTACTTGCACAAGAATAGCTAAGCAGGTTCCTTCCTCTGAAAACTGACTAGGAACCCAACTGCATTTGGGAAAAAGTCAAATCTCTAATGCCTCAAAGCCTTCTGTGATCCTGCTTTAAATACAAAGGAGTGGAAGTTTGCACACCAAATTCAATGAGAGAATGCAGCCCCCTCTGAGACATCTGCATATTCTTGAGATCTGCAGATGGATTTTTAACTGGAAACACACCTGAACCTTTTCTGAGCCAGGACTCCATGAACTGGGAGTGTGTTTTGGTTTTGTTGTTTGCTGAAAAAAGGATAGAAAACGAACAAACAGAAAAGGAAGGGGTTTTAAAGCATACTGAGGTACAAGACCACAAAGNTTTCCCCCCCAAAGCAAATCACATAATGTTAGGAGCTGGAAGGGATCTTGAAAGCTCATCCAGTCCAACCCCTCTGCCACATCAGGATCACCTAGAGCAGATCACACAAGAATGCATCCAAGTGGGTTTTGAATATCTCCAGAGAGGGAGACTCCACAACCCTCCCTGGGCAGACTGTACCAGTGTTCTGTCACCATCACAGGGAAAAAAATTCCTCCTCATGTTTACATGAAACTTCCTTTGTCTCAACTTCAGCCCATTGCCCCTTCTCCTGTCATTGGGCATCACTGAGAAGAGCCTGACTCCATCCTTTAGTCAGAGCATTAAACACAGAGGTACGTAAACCTCTCTGTGTCCCTTCCAACACCTGACATCCTGTGATCCTCTGGGCACTCACCCTTTTAAATATTTATAAACATGAATGAGGTTAATTGGAGTTTTTTTGTTTCCATTATTAATGGTGATGATGTTACTCAAATGTTCAGGGGTTGTTAAGACCCAGTCTCTGAAATGACTGTAGCATGGCCTTTAAGGCTGCACCTGCCTCTTCCCTCACCTCTGAAGTGCTAAAGAAGCATTAGTGAGTGGCTGGCTGTGAAAAATACCTGGAATGGATTTCTTTCTGTCCAGGGCTTCACAAGATGCACCAGGCGGGTTGACACTACGGAGCTTCTGTCAGCAGAGGGAGATCAGCCAAAGGTGTGTTCTGTGACCCACGCTGCTGCCCTGGGAAAAGCCCTCAGTGGGCAGTTCTGACAACATTCTAAACATGTGCCTCTGAGCTTGGCTCATGGCTTTGCTGCTTTGTTCCACTGCATTCATTTTGTTGGGGTTGCTAAATCCACATCAGACTTAAGCTAACAAATTCCGTTTTGATAGGCAGTGTTACAGAGCTCAACCCTGACCACTGCTTTTAGAATCTGCTAGAGGTGCTAGCCTACCTCATAAATCTCTCCTGGTGAACTTCTGTAACATAAACAGAGGGAATCTAAACAACTCGCACTATGATAATTTTTAGTGCTGCAGAACACACTGAGGTTTAATAATAACATCATCTTCCTTCTGAAGGTCAGTAAAAAGCAGAACTGTAATTCTACTTCTGTTTGCAAGGCTTTCCCTGCAGGCTTACTACCTGGTTTCAAGACAACAAGGAAAAAAAAACAGGCAAAAAAGCAATAAAAATGTAAAAATACTTCCCATCAGTAACTGTAGAGAACCTTGACTCTTTGCAGCATGTGAGGCAAAAGTACACAGAGATTTCTAGGCCTCAGGTGCCAAAAGAATGGGAAATAAACTCCCTTTGATTTCAGAAACTTTTTTTATTAGTGTGCTTAGGCAAAACATTTTGGCTGTGCCGCTGCCTCTCTTTCCCCTTCCCTTTTCCTTTTCCTTTCCCTCCTCTTTCCCCTTCCCTTTTTCCTTTTCCTCATCTCTCCCCCTCCCCTTTTCCTTTTCCTTTCCCTTTCCCTCCTCTCTCCTGTATTTGTCCTTCATGGAACACTTAAAAATCCTATCCAAGGATTTTGTGTGCTACGTGCACAGCAAGGCACCAGTGGTGCAGCAGCAGCTGTCTCCCTCTGTTCTTAAGTGGGATGCATTTTTACACCTAGGTGGTGAGCTATGCTGCAGGCCATGGTTTGCCCTTCCCTGTCTGTGTCTCAGTGACCCAGAAGTAAGTGCTTTACTGGGCTACCCAGAGAAAAGTGAGTATTTGGTACCTCTGTGCTGTTGCTGCTTCCTCTTAATCAGTAATACTGGAAGCAAGCTGCTGGACCCAGGCACATTGCCTGTGTGCTGCACCTCCAATGGAGCAATGGAACTCATTGCAGCCAAAGGTGTTCTTTAAGCTGTTAACTCTGTTCAGCAGTGGTGGTCCCTGTCTCTGTCACGCTTCTGTGATGCTGCAGAGTGAGGTTCCGTGACAGAAGTGCTGTAGATGGCAAAGAAAGCTGACTAGCATCATGGCAAACTGTATTTCTTCCCATTGGCTGCCACCATTTCTAATACCAGCCAGCTCTGGGAGCAGCACTGATGTGCACAATGGCCCAGGGGTCTGTTCCCCAGACTCTTGGGTCCCCATTTGTTGCTGAAACAATGCAGAAGAGAAGAGCAGCCATTGTAGCCGTGGGTCAAGGTGAGGAGCTGCTGAGGTCTCTGTAGGTGCAGGATTAGCTGCTGTGTACTGAACAGAGGCCACAGAATTCACTCCCAATGCATATCCCCTTTGCTCCTGTGAGACCCACCTCAAATGCAGTGTCCAGTTCTGGTATCCCAAGCGTAAGGACACAGCAGTTGGAGCAAGTCCAGAGGAGGCCACAAAGATGATTCAAGGCCTTGAACACCTCCAGGGAGGGAACAGCCTGTGCCAGTGTCTCACCACCCTTACTGTAAAGAATTGCTTTCTAATCTCCACTCTAAATCTGCCCTCCTCTAAAGCTTTTCCTTCTCATCCTGTCACTCCAAGCCCTTGTCAGAAGCCCGTCCCCAGCTCTCCTGGAACCTCCTTCAAACACTGGAACGCTACTATAAGATCTCCCTGGAACCTTTTCTTTCCCAGGCTGAACAGCCCCGATTCTCCCAGCCTGTCCCCATAGGGGTGGTGCTCCAATCCTCTGACCATCTGTGTGGCCCTATTTTAAATCAACTTCAACAGACAGATTTCCATGACAAGCAGTAGTTGGCACTTCAAAACAAAAATGAAACAAAGTTTACAGATTGATTGTGGATTTTTGAGTGCAGCCCCAGATTTAAATCTAGTTTTTATGTATTGTGGTATCTACCAAATGAGTAACTGCAGTGAGTTCTGATATGCTTCAAATTAGATACTTATCACAGTCCCTACTACTGTGAAATAGCTGCACCGAAATACCCAGTGAATGATGTTTGTGAAAGACATGAGCTGCATGGAGGTCACCACAATGCTCCTCTCTACTTTAGGGCAGGGAGACTGGGACTTGAGATACGTTACAGCTGCAGACTGTTGAAGATACTGAGTAGGGTTTAGCTAGCTCAGCATCCTGAATTTCACCTAGTTCAGGACTGCTTCTTGCCCTTCAAGCTAATGGATTGGGCTCTGGGCATTGCTTTGAAAAGCACAGCCTTTCCCACTCCTAAGGAGATTTCCTATTCACACATCAGCATGATTAATTCCATTTTCAATGGACTTAGTTGCTCCATGTCATTTCCCCAACCCCAGCAAAGGTGTTACAAGATTCCAACACGTAAGAGCCAAGGAGCAAACTCCACAGCAGAGCAGGGAAGCTGCAGCTTATGCTAATTATTTTACATGCTCAGATATGCAAATAGCAGTGAGGGTGATGCTGCCTTTTTCTTCCTTTGTCCACAACCCCCTCTTGTTCCTCATCTTCCCTTCAGATTGGGTCAGGAGAGGGGAAACTGCTTTCCACCTGCACCCAACTATTGTTTCCCTGCTGGTATTTTTGGAATAGAATTACCCCAGCTAATGATGGTTACTTTTGTAAAAAAATATTTGCAGATCTGATTTTTTTTTTTTTTTGAAAGACTCAAATCAAATCTTATAATGGGAAATGCTTCTCTCTGTATTCCAAGCAGGATCATAGTTTGCAGGGCTGAATGTGCCCAGAGCTCCTTAGTCAGTGTCAAGCCTAACACAGATTGCATCCTGCTAAGTCAGTCCATTAAGCGTAGACTCATTGGAGTGGAAGCCGCAGGTTCACACCTCTCATCCTCCTGTTTTGCAGGTGGTAAGGTGAAGGTGAAAGGAAGAGAAGGTGGAGATGGAACTGCCAAATCATGCCAAACAACTGCTACTGCAGCTGAACCAGCAACGAGCCAAAGGTTTCCTCTGTGATGTGATCATTGTGGTAGAAAATGCCCTGTTTCGTGCCCATAAGAACATCCTGGCAGCCAGCAGCATGTATTTCAAATCCCTTGTCCTGCATGACAACCTGATTAACTTGGACACGGACATGGTGAACCCCACTGTGTTCCGGCAGATCTTGGACTTTATTTATACTGGGAAACTCTTAACAACTGACCAGCCCGGTGAACAGAACTTCAGTGCTCTCCTCACCGCAGCAAGCTACCTCCAACTGCACGACCTGGCAGCTCTCTGCAGAAAGAAGCTGAAGCGAAGTGGCAAGTCCTTCGGCAAGGCCGGTGGCCTTGGCATGGGGAGATCTGCCAGGAGTCAGAGACTTTCCACTGCTTCGGTCATCCAGGCTCGCTATTCAGGGTCAAATGAGGGGTTGAAGGGCTCTCACTCAAAGGACCTGTCAAAGGGAAAGCTCTCTGATGATGAGGTCTTCATCAGCAGCTCCAACCAAGAGAACTGTCACTCCTTAACCAGGGGAGCCAGTAAGAATGGTGGTGGGGGCAGCAGTGCAAATGGGAGTACTGGAGACCAGGAACTAGGCCTTGACCTGTCCAAAAAGAGCCCCTCGCTCCCCGCTGCAGCCTCCCACGATGACACGCAGCACAGCGAAAGCCAGCACGGCTCTCCCCAATCTGCCTCAGCCCCTGCAGCCAACAGTGCCTCATCGTTTGACGAGTCTGGAGTCGGAGCCCCTCACAGCATGGCGGACAGCAGCGACCCTATGGAGATGGACCTGAGTGAAGAGTGCCACCATGCCTTGATGGAGAGCAGCCAACGCAAGGCCCTCCGGCACTCCTCTCGCAAGAAGGAGTGGATCAAGAAGGACGCCTTTGACCGGCAGGAGGTCGGCAAAGACAGGGACGATGAAGTGCTGCCCAACGGCATCCTGCTAGGGTCCTTGTCCAAGTCCATGGAGCGGAGCCTGGTGGGAGCCTTTGGCGCAGACCTGCCCTACCCGTGTAAGGAGGAGGTGGAAAACGGTAAGGAGAACAGCGATGACAGTGGGCAGAGTGAGAGCGAGAGTGGCGGACATACCAGTGCCAACTACATCTACCGACAGGAGGGCTTTGAGCCGGTAGCCTACGGTGACAACCTGTATGTCTGCATCCCCTGTGGCAAAGGCTTCCCCAGCTCCGAGCAGCTCAATGCCCACGTGGAGACGCACACTGAGGAAGACCTCTACATCAAGGAGGAAGGCACCTACGGTGGCAAGGATGAAGCCGAGGATTTGTCCAACCCCAACCAGTCCTACGGCATGGAGTCGCGGCCCTTCAAGTGCTCGGTGTGCGAGAAGAGCTACAAGGATCCAGCCACGCTGCGACAGCATGAGAAAACTCACTGGTTGACGAGGCCCTTCCCTTGCAACATCTGCGGCAAGATGTTCACACAGAGGGGCACCATGACGCGGCACATGCGCAGCCACCTGGGGCTGAAGCCCTTCGCCTGTGAGGAGTGCGGGATGCGCTTCACCCGGCAGTACCGACTGACAGAGCATATGCGTGTCCACTCAGGAGAAAAACCTTACGAATGTCAACTGTGTGGTGGGAAATTCACCCAGCAGCGCAACCTGATCAGCCACCTGCGAATGCATACCTCTCCCACATAAGCCAAAGACTCCAGAATGAGCTTCGAGCCCATCCGCAGTGATTTACCTTCCCGTAGACTTGCTGCTTACAGAAGAAAAAACAAAGGAGAAAAAAACAAAACAAACAAAAAGGAAAAAAACAAAAACAACAGAAGGGGGGCAGCTCCCCATACTCTGTTCAGTCATGGGAGGCCTAAACAAATGTAGCTTTAACATTTAAAAAAAAAAAAAAAGGCAGCAGCAGTTTTTTCCTTTTTTAAAAAAAAAAAAAAAAGGTCCACAGCCAAGCTGATGCATTCAGTCCAACTCTCCCTTTGAGTTGTGGTGATCTGGCAAGAAACGCCACTGCTCTTTGTGCACATGGGCTTCATTGCCATGGTGACTGTCTGGAACAGGTAAGGGAGCCGTGGGGAGCTTTCAGCCTCTGCTGGCTCCCGGTCCCTGCTCATTTCCATTGTGTTACTGGCACCCTGCTCACCTCATTCCTAAAACCCAACCCCAGCAGTGGCATTTTTTGCCACAAGAAGCAAATGCAGTAGACCTTCTCAGTGGCCTCAGTAGCTGTGAAATAACAGCATTGCATTCACAAGTGCAGAAGCTGTGTCTGTGGACCATCTCACAGAGTTGGCAGCCCCTGCAGGTACTGTGGGAAAGCCATAGAGTGGTGGAACTCACTGCTCTTGCCTTGGGCTGGCGATGGTGGGGAGAGAGCAGCCTACCTAGGTGTGCATCAGCCTGGGTCCCTTAAAAGCAACGGCTCTGCCTCCCTCACCATCCTCCTCCTTCGGGCTTGATCTTTCTCCTTGGCACATGTACCTACACACCACCTTTGCCCACCAGACAGCCAAACCTCTTTTGCCTTACCCATGACTGAACAGGGGCTGGATGCCCTGGGAATTTCTTTCAGTGAGCAGGAGGTCGTCTTTACTTTCCTGGTAGTTTCGTATGAATATTCTTTGCTTAGAGGTACTTGTTTTATTCAACCCCATTGTAACGTTTATGTGAATGTTTGAACTGGAAGGTCTGAGGTTAATTCTAGGATGGGTGGGTGGGGAGGGGTTTGATGTAGGCTGGACTTGCTACAAGTTCCTTTAGGTACTACTTTTTTTTTATTATTTTTTTACTTTATTTTTTTGTGTGTGTGTATGTTTTTAGCTTTCCTCCCTCACTAAACAGCGAGCCTGCGTGCGGGCAGGCTTGTTACCTTTGCTACCTCTTGAATTCATGAGAACAATAAGATGGTTAGTGAAAGATTAGGCATTTTTTTTTTCTCTTATTGTAAGTAAGTAAATGTATAAAAGTAGAAGCTAAATTAAAGTTAAGGGATTTTTACCACCTCATCCTTCCATCAAAAGTCAACTAGAGAAATATTACAGCAAAGCTTGGCCAAAGACAAAGCAAAAACCCTAGGTAAAGCCAGAGGCTGTGCTGGCTGCTGGGACTGGCTCATTCATGGTCTCTTGGCTCTTTGTAGGTAGTTACTTTTAGATAAAAGGAGAAACCTTCTCTGAGGAGGTTTTTTTTGGGCCCTTTCCAACTTTGTTTATTGAATCTGGATATTATGGGGAGGGGAAAATGTCCCCCTCATCTTCCACTCCCCCAGCACATCTGGGTCAGTCTGCAAACACCTGGCAGGACAGAGGGTGAGTGCATATCAGCCTATAATTTACTGGAATCCAGAGTGCAATAAGGTGGAGGAGAGGAGGAAAAAGCAAACCAAAGTGTTTCATATCCTCCCTTTTAGACAATTTAACACACACACACACATACACACACACGAAGGAGAAAAAAAAATAAAAAAGGAAAATGAAAGGAGAAAGAAACAAAATGTTCTTGCAACATCTGCGTAAGACATCACAGCCAACAGCTGCTATTGCTTTAGGAGAGAAGACTGAACTTAGCCCACCAATTCTTGGCCCCCTTGACTTTGTTGGCGTGACCTTGTGGAAAGCTATGGCTTGTTTCAAGCCCCCTGGGACTGTGGTGGTAAAAATTCACAGCCAGTAGAACCATCCCTTCTGAATTGAGTAAGGTTTACACTTCGTTTTTTTTTTTTCTCATTTGTTTTCTTGGGATTTGGGGGGCTTTGTCCCACTCAAACCAGTAGAGTTGCTGTGAGTAAGGTTTACCAAACCTCGTTTTTGTCTTTTTTTTTTTAATTAATTAAAACGGAGAAACCAAACTTTTTTTTAAGTTTTGACCAAAAATGAAAATAGGAAAAGAAAAAAAAAATGCAAAAGTGAGCATGTTTGACTAAAACAAATATAAGCTTCAGTTTCTATTGGGTATTTTTGTTTGGTTTTGTTTGTGTTGTTT
>VWZE01020946.1:231087-260278 GCA_013396675.1 Eubucco bourcierii | reverse complement strand
TTTTCCTCCCCCCCTCCCTCTTTTTTTCTTTTTTTTCTTTTTTTTTTTTTTTTAAATTTTATCCCCTCCCCAGCACTTAAACAATGCGACACAAAGTCTGTGTACAGCAAGAGTATTGTACAAAAGGAGATTTTTGGGTTTTGGTTTTTTTGTTTGTTTGGGTTTTTTTTGTTTGTTTTTTTTTTTTAGGTAGCTGTGTAAAGTTGTGTTCCATAGATTGAGTATAAATGACATTTTTCCAACTGGTGACAGTAATAATGAATAATTAATAATACTCAAAACTTCAGGGACTGTTTCAGGCCTGCTTGGGGCCTAAACACTCAACTGCATTTGTACGACATAGTATTGTATCAAGCATTTTTCTGTATTTTAATGAGAAAGCAAAACACTAGTTTCATATTTAAGATTTTAAGATTTTTGGGGGGGTTGGGAGGGGGGAGGGAGTTGCCTCTTTTTTAATTTTAATTTTTTTTTTCTAAATTTTATTTCAATTTTTTTTTTTTTTTAATACACAAAGAGCCTCAAGAGGAATAAAACAATTTAAAAACAAGGAAAAAAATAAAAAGGAGGAAAAAAAATAATAAAGAGGCCAGGCAGCTTAAATAAATGCTTTAGTCACTTAGTTCCAGAATGTTTTCGGAGTAACAGGAGAGGAAAAAAAAAAATAGCAGAAGTTGTATAAAAGAATAAAGAAGCTCATACCCAAATTCACAAAACTATTTTTTAAACCAAAGCACATTTGAATGAGTATGGAACCTCACTTGGCTCAGAAAAGTACTAATATATTTATCTCATTGTTTACATAAACTTTTACAGTTTCAGACCTCAACAGATCTTAGGGGCCAGTCAAAATTAATCTTTGCTTTTTCCATTGGTTTGTCTCTGAAGGCTGCACAGCACTCCCCAGGTTGGGAGGGGGGAACTGTGTCCTAGCCTTGCATTCCAGCACTGCGTGGGGAGGGTGGGCAGAGGGAGGGCAATGAGAAATGTGGCACGTAGGTAGGGATTTTTTTTTTTGTCTTCAACCCATGAGAGATGTTGCTGGGAGTGAGACCCAGGCACTATTGCGGAGGCTCTCCAGCCTGCTTCTTCCTCAGGAGCCTGAGGGTACCAAGGTGGGGGGGAGAGATGCTGAACTCTAGACATAGAGAAGGATGTTGGTGGAAGCTGCTCTGCCCAGCACATCTCCTGGCCATTAGCGATGGGGAGCTGAGCTGACCTCTTTTCCAGCCCTTTACTGCAAAGCCTCCAAATTTCCATCAGAAATCCTCAAAAGCCCAGCTCTGTGCATTTGGGGGAGTTAGCAGGAGCCACAAAGACCACAGAAGACACCAAAGAGCTTTTGACACGCAGCTTTTGTGGGGCTTTGTGGCTGCTGCCCTGGAAGACCGTGCAAACTCTGAGCCACCCCTCTGTGGCAGAGGGGGCTGAGCTCCCTGCATGACTTCGGGTAGCTTTAATGGTCTGGTGTGAGGGCTCCTCCTCTTCAGAGCTGTACTGGGGTCTCAGCTGTGCTCTTCGGACCATCGGAGCCACCTTTGAATGAATCAGCCCCAGGCCTCGGAGTCAGATGCAGAGAGCTCAACCAAAGCCCCTTAAGGCTTTCTAGGTGGAAACCTAAGCTCTGTTTGCTTGTTAGAACAGCCTGAAGATGACCAATGCAGGTGGTTTGCTAAAATACTGCTGAAGCCGAAAACCAACCAACCAACAAGGTTTAAATAAAGCTCCCCATCATTTAGTCTTGACCCTTTGTAGCTTTTACCTTCTACACCAAAGCCACCTCAAACATTTGAGGGGGGGGGAGGGAGGGGCTGATGGAAAATGAAATATTAATTTTGCCTGGTCTTAATATCTAACAAAGATGGTGCAAACACTATTTGACAGTGTTGTTTTTGTATCAATATGTATGTGCAGTAATGAATGTATTTATTTCTCAGATTCTGTATGCACAGTTTTGCAATGGAGTTCAGAAAGTTGCAAACACAGAGATGTGTATCCGCAGGGTCTTCTCTANAAAAAAAAAAAGAAAAAAAAAAAAGAAAAAAAAAAAAGAAAAAAATATATTAAAAAAAAAAAAATCTCAGAGACTCTCAGCATAGCCATAAACCATAACCTGTGAAGACAATACAAAGACTGGACTTTTGTAGCTTTGCATAGAAGAGGAATTTATGTTTTGCTGTATTTAAATGTTTCCATTTACAGTCGTCCACTCTTTTTAAAAGATGCCCGTTCTGGTTTTTGTTTTTGTTTCGTTCTCCTCTCTGGTGTATGTGTGGAAAGCATTGTTCTCGAGCAGTGCAGGTTCAAAGTCTGGGTTAGCAGTATTTTAACCATGTTGCTTCAGTTCCGGAAAGCAGGAGTATGGGTCTTGCCCAGGGGAACATCCAGCGTGCTCAGGGAGACCAAGCTAGTTCCGAGGGGACTGCTAGCGAAACCCAAGAAGCTCAGAGCCAGCAGAGGAACAGTTGTGTGCTCCCGACTGCAGCTTGTGACTGAGACGAGGCTGGAGGCCTGCCTGAAAGGCAGGATGCAGCTCCCATGCTGAAGTGTCCCTCATCCCTCCCTGTTTGCTCTGGTAGCAATAAGGATCCCAGTAGTGAGGAGCAGATGCCTAAGCTAGCAAGAGGAAACTTTGTGCCAAACCCAGAGCCCTGTGCTACCTTGTGATGGGCCTTGCAAACTCCACTGAAGCATCAGATTCCCTGCATCACAAGGTGGGTGGAACCCCTGGGAAAACCTGTACTTTACAAAGCCTCTTGTTCTAGAGGACCTGCTACAGCCTTAAAACATTAGCAGGAAGAACGGATGCTTGTTGATCTCTGGGTATTTGTCACATTCAGAAACCTTTCCAATCAGCTGTGCTGGAGTTAAGGGAAAGGCAAGTAGGAAACAGAGACAAAACCTCTCTATGCTTTTTTACAAAGACTGTAGCTAGTACACATCTCTTCTCCCCAGACAGCAGCAGTGCTCACTCTTGGTCTGGCCTGTTGGAAGAAACACTTGCTTAAGGAAAACTCTCAAATCTCAATGAGCTGTAACTCTGCAGCAGACTCCCAGCACTGTCTTAGTTGTTATTGGAATGCATCAGCAAATTCTCTGCCTCGTCCTTTCTGTAAGCCTAACTCTGGTATTCCAGAACTGGCCAGAATCTTGAAAAAGCAGAACTGGGGGTTGTTCCTAATAGCTGGAAGTAGCTCCTTGCAGTCTTTGGAGTTCCACAGTACTTCATTGTCCTGATTTTATTGCAGGAGGCAAGCAGTAGCTACCTGTCAGCCTCTTTCCACTTGTATTTATCTTTTTTTTAGAGTAAGGTAAGAAATGTCTCCTGTGATGATTCCCATTGGCCTCACTACATTTGCTGTTTACCTTGGAAAAGATTTAGGTTCCCTTGTGAGGTGGTTCCAGCTCTGCTGTAAGGCTCCTAGCTGGACCCTCAAGTCAGGAAGCTGCTTAATTCCAGGCCTAGATCATCTCTGTGCCACATCAGAATTATAATTTATATATTCTGCTTTCCTTGATTTACCTGGACTCAGAAATACTGAAATGGAAGCTTAGAGCTGAAAATGCATTTGTTAGTTCAGTTATCTCCCCTTCTTTCCCTGCTCCCTAAGCATTTTGAAGCCCAGTGTTGAACACATTGGGATCAAGGGACCAGCGTTTTCTGAGTGGGGCAGACCCTGTGGGATGCAGTAGGGAAAGCCTGTGCCCTGCTGCCTGTGCTGGCAGTTGAGGGGACACTCCCAGCTTCCCCGAGGAGTGAGGCATTACTCAAGTGCCTCATTCACAAGCTCTCAGTCAGAGCACCTCACACAACTGTTGCTCAGACTTCCACGGGAGTTTTGACTGGCTGGGGATAACTTTTGTGTGAGGAGAGGATCTCGTTCTGACTGGCCAGGTGTTTTTCCCCATCTGTTCTAATGTTTTCAACACAACTCAAAAAGGGATGTTACAACTCTTTTTTTTTTTTTTAATTTTTATTTTTAAATTTTAAAAAAAAAAATTTATTTTAAGCCTTAACTATCAGTCAGTTTAGGAGCCCTGGATGTTTCCTGGGGAGGGGGGAGAGAAGGGGAGGGTGAGGGAAAGGCCAATATTCCTGCTGCAGTGTTCTGTTCATTTCCTTCAAGAGCTTGAATTCAGGTCAGAGTCACACAAGTTGTGGCTCCAACTCAAGTGTCATATAAAAAGATACAGAAATTATAAAATGATCTCAGCATTCAGAAATTTGCAGTCTTAATGTACAGTGATGAGAAACTGTTATTTTATGATCTTTTCATTAAAAGCTTGGTTGAAAAAAAAACCCTACATTGTCTGCTCTAGAGTTCACCTTGTTACTGCAGCTCCACCCTCTGTGTTTTCTCCTCTTGCACTGATTCTGGCCCAGGGATAGAATCATAGAATCATGGAATGGTAAAGTTGGAAGGGACCTCAAGGATCATCTAGTTTCAACCCCCTGCCATAAGCAGGGACACCTCCCACTAGTACAGGTTACTCAAGGCCTCCTCCAACCTGGCCTTGGACACCTCCAGGGAGGGAGCAGCCACAACCTCCCTGGGCAGCCTGTTCCAGTGCCAACCTGCAGGCAGTGGATGACAGAGGAACTGACATTTCCCCTTTGCTGTTGTGACCCTGAGCTGAGGCTGGGTTTGAAAAGTTAGTTCTGCTTTATCCAGCAGCTGGAATGCAGTGCTTGTCAGAGACAGCAGATGCTCAGGGGGACCTTCCAGTCCCATCAGTCTGGTTGGGCTGTCAGCCTGGGCATGTCTAAAGAGCAGAGAAGCAGCTAAGGCAGGAAAGTTCCCTAAAAGACCTTCTGGTTCTCCATCCACCTGTGGTGCAGGTAAAAAGGGGAAATGCTTCCAGGGAAGTGGCTGTTAGTGTTTACAAAAGCACCCACTGCAGATTTCAGCCTCTCACATGTGAATCACAGAATGTTAGGGGTTGGAAGGCACCTCCAGAGTCCAACCCCTGCCAGTGCAGGGTCATCTAGAGCAGGTCACACAGGAACACATCAGGTGGGGTTGGAGAGTCTCCAGAGGAGACTCCACAATCTCTCTGGGCAGCTTACTCCGGGGGTCCAGCAGTCTCACAACAAGAAGTTTTTCCTCACATTGAGGTGGAACTTCTTGTTTGTATCCATTGCCCCTTGCCCTGTCTCGGGGCACAACTGAGAGGAGACTGACCCCTTGCTCTTGAGACCCACCCTTCAGCTGATCCAGACATCTTTCTCTGGGAAGGTTAAGTGTAACTAGCAAAAATTTGTATGTTTCCTTGGCTTGCGTTCTTAGAAGCATTTGCTAGTGCCTAGGTCAGGTTTTTGGATCTGAGGATGCTTCAGTGAAATACCAACTGAATGGAGACACATTGAGCATCCCTGTGGCACAAGAGGCAAGCCTAGGATTTTGCAACACACCCCTCTGTCACCCTGCTCATCACCACTTCTTTGCTGTTTCTCTCAGAGCCTGCTGGAATGCCTTAACATGCAGCAGTGGAACTCTGGTGTTGAACTCACAGATCGTTTCTTTCTTCTTCCCTTCTTCTCTCCTTCCTCCACCTCCACCCCCCACTTTTTTTTTGTTTGTTTTTTTTTTTTTTTAACACAATGCTGACTATATTTTAAAGTGACTGACTGAGGGAGCTTCAAGTTTAGTCAGTCCTCTGACAGGTTGCAAAGTCAGCAGCACTGGTAAGAAAATAATTTTTATTTGTCCTTGGAGATGTGTTTTACCCAGCAAGGTTAAAGAGAAGGACAAAAATGAACAGAAAAACAGATGAAGAGCTACAGAAAACCAGAGGCTATCTTTAACAGCTCAGATGTGATAATGAGCCTCTACTCCTCTCTCAGGTACTTGACTTCTCCTATTTTTTCCATTTATTTCTGATTTTTTTCTGTAATATTTTCTCTTCCTGGCACCCACTGCTCTGTGGCATAAGTGACTTCCAGCACAGTTAATAGATTGCATGTTCTGCTTTACACCCTTTGCCGTGGTCAGCTCCTTTTCAGCTCACCCCGTGACAACCAGACAAGACTCTATGGTGGGGATGTTGCAGTAGATGATCTCTAAGGTCTCCTCCAACCTAAGCCATTCTAGGGTTCATACAGCAATGTGCAGTTGTGGCCAAGAGGGCCAACGGCGTTCTGGGGTCCATTAAAAGTGACCTAGGGAGGTTCTCCTCCTCCTGTGCTCTGCCCTGGTGGGAGCACACTGGTGTCCAGTTCTGGGCTCCCCAGTTCAAAAGAGACAGGGATCTGCTGCAGGGAGTCCAACGGAGGCTACGAGGAGATTATGAAAGGATTTGAATTTCTCTGTTATTGAGACCTGGGGCTGTTCAGTGTGGAGCAGAGAAGGCTGAGAGGGCATCATCTTTGTGGCCCTCTGCTCTGGCCCTGCTCTGGCAGGTGCATGGGGCTCTTGTGCTACACCCCCCCCACCCCCCCCCCAAACTGGACACTGCTCCAGGTTACTATTGGCCTCAGGTAGCAGCATGCATCTGGTATCACTTCTGATTCTTGGTGTTAGTGTCATTAAGACAGAAGGTCTCACCTTGTGGTCACAGGATTACAAAACTTGGCACAGAGGGTCAAAAATAGTCTAAAGTTTGCTATTCAGACCAAAACTGCTTCTTGCTAAAACTCCTCTGAGCATTGCTCTTGCCTCGGTTCTGCAGTTTCCTCCTCCCTGCAGGTCACCACACCACATCTTCCTCACCTCCCTTCATGGGCTCTGTATCAAAGGTCAGTTTTGGTTTTATTTTTCCTCTGCAGTTGTGCTTAGTGATGAACACTATTGGAAACTGCTGCAGAGCAAGGCCTGGATCCATATGTTTCAGCTGGGTAGGCTGAGCCAGTTGTAAGAAAGCACAAACTGCCTGCAATTACAGTGCAGCCTTAGCTCCAACACTGGAGAGTGAAAAACATTCATCATACTGTCTTCTGCAGTTCCAGGTGCTAAGGAGAGAGAGGCCGATGGAGCTGGTATGTATCAGCCTAGGAGGTGATTAATGCTGCTGCCGCCTTGCTTTCATTCTGCCTTCTCACTATTTTACCCCTTAGCTTAGTTACAGAGAGCACTGGAAGAGAGGAGATCTTGTGGGGCTCTCTCAGCAGGAGAGGGTCATTTTTGGGATAATCTGAAGCAAAGGCATAACTCTCTCTCTCTGTTCTTGGTCATTGCCTCCTCTTTGGACACAGTTATTAGATTTTAAGGAACCAGGCAGACCTACACAGCCTTTGCCTTTGCTTTCAGACCGGGCTGCTTCGTTTAGTTTGGGTTAGTGATTTTGCCTTTGTGGTAAGAACTCTTCCAGAAGGCTGACTTGAAGCAAGCAGCCCTTAAGGCTAGTAAAGACATGCCACAGCCTTTCTTGATTCCAGAGTACAGCAGATACCAGCTCTGAGATGTTTTGGTCAACCTCCCTGCACGGCATGAGTGCCGATTGTCTCTTTGCTGAGCACCCACTCCCCAGCATGGATGCTGAGGATGCAGACGCAGGAACCTGGCCAGACAAGGTAACCACATCCCCTGGCTGTGGTGGCACAGTGAGAGCTTTGTGAGCACTGGGCAGGAACCAAGCTGCACACCTGGGTAGATGCTGCTTCCCTGCAGCCTTTGCAGGGAGGGGCATAGCCACTCAAACACCATCTGGGGCTGGCTGGACAGATCTGACCACAGCAGGGCGGAGAGGGCAGCAGCACCAGATGTCACTTATCAGCCTCCCAGGCATCTGTAAAACATGCAGAATTAAGCTCTGGGTTTCCAGCCTTGTCACCAGCAGCTCTTGCTCTCCCCATCGCCTGGCAGCAGCATCCTGCCAACTCCAGCTGGTCCCCTTGCGACAATAGCAGCCCAGGGCCAGCCAGGGAAGATTGCACAACCAGGCCTTGATCTGCATTTTCCACTGCTCAGCCAGCAAACCCCTCCTTTTTTCCAGCACAGCTGTTTTCCATCTCTGCTCAGGAAACATGCTCTGGTTTTGATTCCTGGGTCTTGCTTTATGAAGCAATCATGGGCAGGCTGTCTGGGTGGAACAGGTCACAAAGTGGCTGTGGGATAACTCTGGATTCTGAACGCCAACACAGAACAAAGGGGAGCTTTGCCAAGGCTCAGGTGAGCCTGGGGTCAGCACACAGGCAGCCTCCTGACGCAAGCACGAGGCAGGGTTTGCTTTCGCTGGGCAGTGGGGTTTCAAAACCCCCCTCCCTTTCCCTCTGCTGCCCCCTTGCCACAGCCTTCTCCTGGCTGGAGCCACGTTTCAGTAACAACAGCGAGTGTGTGGCTGATGGTGCGGTGGTTTTGCTTCATCTTACTCACGCAGAGCTCCTAGACCAAGAGGCTGTCTCTTTGTAAGCCACCAGCCCCATATGGCTGGCTCAATAGGCTGCCAGTTTGTCCCCTTCTAGGTGGTGTAGTTGACAGCCTCACGAGAGGCAGCTGCAGCTCGGTGACCTGTAACCCTGCCGGCACAGCCCGCCCACGGCACAAGCAGAGGGTGGTGTGGTGGCAGACAGTGGGTGGAAACCCAGGATGTAGTGCAGACCTGGCTGTGCTCCACTAGGGAACACTAGGGAACATCAGCAGCCAGCAACACCCTGGTATTGTTCTTGGCTTCCTCCCCAAAACACTGGACAAGGGCCAGCTCCTGGTCATATCGCCCTGGCAGTTAGCTGGCTTCCTCAAGGGTTAAGGCATTAATGTTAACACCATCTATATTAACTGAAAATAATATGTGTGCAAGGAGGCCTGAGCTACAGCTGTTACAGCAGCCACACCATGGCCTTGCTGAGTGCTTCATGTGTGAAGTGTGCTCCTTCACAGCAAAGACCCATGGGCTGCCCTCTGGGCTGCAGTGGGTAGAAGGGGCAGTCAGAATGAACAGCCTTGGAGCTCACAAAGATGTGTGCTGGAGCGAGCCGAGATCGCCAAGGACAGAGCGAACAGTGGAGGAGGCTGCTCACTTTTTCTCTTTTTTTCTTTCCCAGAGGGGCAGAGCTGAAACCCAGCTGGGCACCATCATCAAGCTGCCTGGCTGTGCATGGAGGGAGAGGCAACAGGCAGAAAAAGAGAAGGGAAGCAGAGTTGTGCCTCCTTTTCTTTTACAAATTTACACTTGATTAGTTCCTGGCCACTCTAACTGGGTTAAGAGTGTCCACACAAAGGACTTAGTGCCGTAAGAGGAAGGATTCAAAAAAATTCACTTAATTGAATCATTGCTGTCATCACACAAGCCACAGCCTGCAGCAGCAGCAGTTGACATGTGGGCAGCAACTAGAGACTCTTCCAGTGTGGCTGCGACTTTGCTTTCAGTGCAAGCCTTTGTTTGAGGGGCAGGGGAGTGCAGGTGGGAACTGGAGCAGTGGAAGGAAAGGAAGCAGGCTCAAACACTTGTCCCTAGCAGTGTACTGTGGCCCTACCAGACAGACAGATGTAGCCTGTTCTTCCAGTCTCTGCTGGGCAGAGCGTGCCACTCACACCAGGTTGTGCAAGAGCAGTTTAGGATGTATACCAACACTGGCAGGAGGAAGAGCTGTCGGCCCCTGCTGTAAACTCTGACCTAGCCTGGCTTCAGGCTGCTGATGGCAGTGGTGAGGTGCATGTATGCCAGGGCTTGCCACAGGCTCACAGTGCACTCTGCTCTTCCCAGCAAGGTCTCTCAGGCTCCTTTATGTGTCTACACACAACATAGTCTAAGAGTGCTTTGTGCTGCCTCTTTCCTTTGAAGGCAGTAGAGGTGAGGGACCTCCATTATTTTAGAGAGCGTTTACCTTAACCTCCTGATCTCTTTATGAGCTGGGTGTCTGCCAAACCTCCTGACCACTGCCAGTACTTTTCACAGAGGCATTACTAACTTCCCTTGGTTTGGTTGGAGTTCTCTGCCTGCTCTGATGACAGTTTTGTCCTGTACAGTACCATTCTGCCAACTATGACACTACAGAAGACCTCTGACCACAGAGTCCAGACCAGTTCCTGCTCTGTAGCAAAACTGTAAGACAAGTAAAACAACAATTTTCAGGTGGATCAGCCTTTCTGTCAGCATCAGGTAGCCCAGTGGTGCCTTGTGCATGGTCTGTGGGGCACATCCTCCCAGCAGCAAGGCCTTTTCACACCCTAGGAACCAGTGAAGCAACATTCTTGGGCAACAAAGGCAAGTATGACACAGTGGCACAGAAAATGAACTTGTCCAACTTCTTCCATTGCCACGTTCCTTCTGCTGGGCTCTGATTTAACCTTATCTCTAATGCCACTACCTTGCCTTTACCTGCACCTGCATTTTGTGAAGTCACAGTTTCATTGCCTTTTGTACCTTGCACAGTTCAAGGAGCTTAGGGAAAAGAAAGATTTGCTGTGTTTTGATGGCAAATTCTAACCAAGAGATGATATAGCTCAGGAAAAGCAGTTTTCCTGGGCTTGCTTGTGCCCTGAAAAATACCTGGAAGTGCCAGTGCTGGAGAGGAGCTGTAGAAGATCAGTCTGTAAACATTTTTGCTGTGTTTGGGGAGCTAGAAGCTGGGTTGAATTCCATGCTCACAGTCTTCAGTCGTCACTGCAAATGACAATACACAAAAGCAGACTAAAGGATGAGGCTTCTTTAGCTTTAAGAAGGTCTCTTGAAGAGCCTCCCTCAGGAGAGTTGACACTCCTGAGATACTCAGAAAGGTGATGCTTTGACAACCTGCTCTCAAATGATGCAGAATGCCAGTGCAGGGAAGAAATCTCCTAACACTGCAAGAACAAGAGTCCCAGAAGCACAAAGTGAAGCTTCTTCAAGCCTTCTTAACAAATAAACCTCGTCCTAAATGTTCTGCCTGCTGTGTTGAGGCTGGAGAACGGACAGGATTAGAGCACGTTTCTTTAATGTGAAGCAAAGCCTGGCACTGTCTGCTGCTGGGGAGCACTGAGTTCTTCAAATAGCCTTGAGGTGCCTGAAGTGAAGATCTGTGGACACACAGAAAAATATGTGTGAGCAAACTTAACACAAGCCAGAGAGGTTTTCAGCTGTGCTGCCCTCCAAGGCAGGACTGTTCTGAGCAGGATTTGGTATTATCCCATCTGACCCACAACTGCCCATACGTCACTTGCACTGATGGAACTGGACATGTATTAACCATATAGTGGGGAAGGGAAATTTCAGAAAGGGTCCTTTACATCTATCATTCCTTTAGCCTTTTTTTCCCTTGATACCTGCTAGGGCCAAAGCACTCCATCAGGCAGCCATGGGCCCAGCTGGTTTAGAGTGTGCAAGGCAATAAGGAGAGAGCTAGCAAAGGTTGCTCTAGGCCTTATCCAACTGGGGTCTGAAAATCTCCAAATATGGAGCTTTCATACAGTTGCTGAGCTGCCAGTTCCAGTGCTTAACCCACCCTCACCCTGAATTCCTTTCCACCTGTGCAACTGGATAGGGTATGCAGTAGGCTGAGGGGTTGGCCTGAAATGGCAGCAGTATACTTACCTCTCAGAGCTGAAGTGTGGAGGCTCCAGGTTATCAGAAAAATCACACAGTGACAGCACTACAAAAGGGGTCTGCAATGTAATTATGGATGGGCACACAGGCTGGAGGGGCCCAGGGGAGATGACCAAAGAAGCAGTAACTGTGTGGGCCTTCACTTGGTTTCTCAATGCCTGTGCCAGCTCTGCTGCCAACCGTGTGTGCCCTGCACATGAGGTAATGGTCTGGAAAAGTCTTCCCTCTAGAGGCGTGCTCTGTGTTCCTGGTCTTTGCTGCCAGGCAGCTCTCCTTCCTCCTTCTTAGCTTCAGGACACCGGGGCTGTGCAGGAGGCAGCCCACGTATGGGCTGTGAGCTGCAGTCCTCCTCTTGATCAACTCCAGTGTCACTGTGCAATGCTGAAGGCAGCAGCAGGGCACAGATCCTGAGCAGCAGGTGTGCTATGGCACAGTGAGAGAGGGCCTGAGGAGATCCATCATGCTGAAAGTAACAGATGTCCCTCTTCAGCTCTCAGGCAAGCTGAGCCGCAGTCACTGACTGCTCCTACAGATTAAGGTCCAGGGAACGCCACATTTAGAAAGTGGCAATCGGAGGACTTGAGCTAATGGCACCATAGCTGCCACCACAAGAGTGCACAGAGCCTTGGCTTTGCTCTGACCAAGGGGTGAGGGGAGAGGCCAGGGACTGGATGTGTATCCAGTTAATTCTCCTGGCTTCCAACGGCTTAGTTATAGGAGGGCTAAGAGCCAAATGCAGCTCTGTCTCGAACTGTTCCTTCTCCTCCCCCACTAAAGACCAATCTTTAAGTTCTGGACCCCCATCTCCACCCAAAACGACTGCCCTGATTTATTTTATCTTTTTTTTTTTTTTTTTTTTTGGTCGTTGTTGTTTCCTTTTAAATCACTCTTAAGCTAAGCTTTTGTTTGCCAAGTTTTCAGCCTGGAGCAAATTTTTGCAGCTGAATGATACCCTGCTCTCTTTCCCGTTGAGAAGGAGGTGTTTCCTTGGCTCTGCTGCCGTCCCACCCATTACTCACCTCACTGCTGGGAGGCAGAGGAGCTGGCAAGCTGTTTAAATAGCAGCATCTCAAAGTTAAGTGTCGTGGGCATGGGCACACATCTGGTTAAACTATTTCCCTCCTATCTTGGCTCAAAATCCTTGGCTGAGACATCTCATGGCAGTAGACTTGCCCGGGGAGCTGAGAGGGAGGGAATAAAGGAGACAAAGTGGTTAGGTTTCCCAGAAAGGGAATGGCTGTGGGCTGGAATAGAAAGAAATGCCAGGACTGGAGAGTCTGCTCTCTCAGCACGCTATGGGGTTGGACTCTTTAGGGCAGTGTGATGCCAACCCACACTCCAGAAGCCCCATCTAAAGCATGAGCAGAAGACAGCTGAGGACAGTGCACTTCACTGAAGGGGCAAATGGGAGACAGTTTGAAAAGGTGCTGTGACCTGGAGAAAGATTTGGACACTTCTCTTCCTCAGGGATCTTGGTTTCCCCACTTAGACACAATGAAAGCCTGAAAATCCCTGTTCAGCTGCCAGTGAATTCCCAGTGTCGATTCTGAAGCCAGGAAGGTTCTGGAAAAGATGTTTGAAAGCAAGCAGCTCCATCTGCCCAACTGCCAGCTTCACCAGTGGGATCCGGTCCCTTGTGCTTACTCACGGCACGCCTGAAAATGTTCTCTGTGGTCTGGAGGAGGGTGTGGGAGGGCACAAATAGGAGGGCAATGAGGCATGCTTGGTGGGGAATTCCCTGTGGATGTGTCAGATGAAGACTGGATGTCCTTCAGTGCATTAGAGAGATTTCTTGTCCAGGAACTGATGCCCAAATTTGTCTGCATTTATGGCCTTTTTTATCGACTTCTTTCCCCTCCTGCCACGAGCAGTGGCTGCCTCTCACTTCAGGCATAGTCTGCCTTCCCACCCTGCTCCCTCTCCTGAAGACCTGAGAGTCCCCACAGTGTGTAATGACATTTTTGCTGAGGCTGATGCTGGCAGCCAGGCTTGGAGCTGCTCAGTGCACAGGTCTTGTAGGGAGGCCATTGGCTGGGCAGATCAGCCAGCATTCAGCACAGCAGAAAGGCCACTTCTGGTATTGAGCTCTGCAAAAGCTGGACCCAGAGCTAACTCTGACCTTAGTGACATCATCAGAGATGAAAAGCCATACAAGGTGGTGCATCCCACACGCTGAGGAGGTCCAAGGGTAAGAACACCACAGAGCTGCTTCCCACTGTGAGTCAGAATCTGAGGGAAAGTAAGAGGAGCCTCTTCCTACAGGCAAGGTCCCAGATGCATATTAACTCTTGCTGTCCAGGGGCTCACAGAAACTAAGGACAGAAAGGGACCTTCTGGCCCACCCAGCAGCTTGATGAAAGCAGGTCAGCTCAGTCTGCTATCCTTGACTGGGCTTTTTAAACTGTGTTTTAAATATATCCTTCATAGAGCCCACAACCACCTTTGCACTTTATTCCAGGGCTTCGTTAGCTTTGCCGCTCTAAAGATTGCTTCCCAACATCCTGTTGTAGTTAAAATCTTTGAGATTTTGCCCTGTGTGCCCTGGATAAGGAGAGCAAATGATACCTCTTCTCCTTGTCTTAATTGTACTGCCCCTCCAGCTCTTTAGCCCTTTGTGGTATTACCACATTTTTCCTTCATTCCTCTTCAGAGCCTCAGGCTCTCCCAGCTTTCCTCTTCCAGACCTCCTGGATGCTTTCAATGGAGCCCTTAAGGCAAGTGCCAAGCCTGCTATGTTAGCAGAGAGTGGCACAGCCCCACACTAAGCAGGCAGGGCTGCAGTGTCTCAGATCATGGGGCTGGCTCAGCTTTGCTGCAGTACAGTGCACCCCTTTCCCCAGCTGGCACTATCAATTAGTCTACAGGCTGCACTCCAGCACAGCCTGGGGAAAAAAAAAAAAACAAACAAAAAACCAACACTTAAAAAAAAAATATATATATATATTGACAACTGTTTTGAACTGGGATATTTCCAGGGGTCTAGGAGAACTTCTGAAGCTGGTTTCACCTTCCGAGCCAGCTTGCCACAACTACACTGTAACAGGCATTTTGCAAGTGTAGTTACAGAGGTACCTCTGGGCAGCTTCCAGTCCAAGCCCCTTTGCTCAAGGTAGGGCCAGTCGCAGTAGGTTGCACAGGACATGTCCAATTGGGCCTCTCTGGGCAAGCTGTTGCTATGTTCAAACATCCTTACAGTAGAAATCACTAAGAAGAGGCTAGCTTTCTCCTCTGTATTTCCTCCTATCCAGTACTTACAGCAGCCACTCATATCCAGGTCCAAGCCCCTGCTTCTTTCTCTCCTCCACATCTTCTTACTGTTCATACTGGCTCTGGTCACTAAAGAGATCCCAGTTTTAGGTTGGTGCAGGGGTGACACACACAGAGGCACCAGCCACTCAGCTGTGCCCAAGTGTTTGCTCCTGATCTGATCATACCTCCATGACCAAAACTGGCATTTCACAGTGATGAAGAAACGAGGACGCAGGCACTATAGGCATCAAAGACGACAAGGATGAAGAACTGCTCTACTCATCTCCTCCGTCACCATCTTGACATTCACTATAAAATGCTCCCCCCATCATGTCTAGAAGCCTGCATGGTGACACTTGAAAGCCCCTGTGTAAGGAATCTTGTGATGCCCATCTGAATCTGCTGACACCTGAGGAGCATGAAGTGCTGTCACTTATGTCAACATAAGATAACCACAGTTCTGTAACACGGGAAAAGACAGGAAAGCAGCAGCCCAGTATCCCTCCCCAGTCCTGCATTTCTTAGCCAGCCTCCAAACTACTATCCTGCCTCATCCAGGGAAGGAGTATGGCTGGGTGGAGACAGGGAAGGAAACTGCTCCTCCCTCTGCTCTCAGTGGTGTGCCAAGATCCCAAATTGCACTAATTTGACCTTCCCAGACTCTTCAAGGAAACAATTAGGTGGGTCTCTGCCCTTCGGACTTTACATTCGAAGTCTCCAGCCCTTCAAAGGTACAGGCACTTGCTTGGCTAACAGCTGCTGATGTCGACATGAGATGAGTGAAGGAGCTGCAGGCAAAGCAGCAAGGCTGGGGCAAACATAACTCCTGCAAAGACTGCTGGAGAGCAGAAGACAGTCCTGAACTTTTCCCTCTCTACCAGGTCTCTACACTTGAGACCTTCCCTCTTGTCCAAAGCCTGATTTTTCCCTGGAATATTTGTCTTTCCTACATTTCCCCTCAGTAATGATCTAATCAAGTAGAATTCTTCTGATATTAATCAGATGAGCAGGGGAGCACTTTGTGGTTAATATTATCAATGGGGATATCAGGAAGGCTTTGACAGGATTACCCTTGGAATTTACCATTTATTAACTACCCCATTAGCTAAAATGGCACAGCTGGGGTGGGGCTGGGCTTTTTTTTTTTTTTTTTTTTTTTTTTTTTACACATGGGAGATGTCTTGTTTGAGGGTGGGGAAGATGAGGGTGGTGGAGCTCTGTCTCCATCTGATTTGGAGATCTCAAACAGCTGCCCTGGCAGCCCTGAGACATCTTTCCCCATCTGTGCATCTTTCTTTGCTTTCATCATCTCTTCCCATTATTGGGAAACCATCACCAACCAAGCTGCAGACTGAGCTAGGAGAGCTTGCACCGCCAAGCGTAGGCTTGTGGCCCTGACCTGGGGAGGACAAGAATGAAACTCTGCTGTCCCAGGCTGTTCTGCTGGGGGGGTTGGGGGGGAGGGGCAGAGATAAACATGCCAAGCCCCTAGCCCAGGGCACCAGGAAGGAGAAATCCAGTTTAGTCACAGAGGAGCATCAGACTTGCAGAAACGGCTGGGATACCAAATAGGCACACACAAAAAGCTTAGGCAAGTGAGGGAAGCAAAACAAATATGTTTCTTCTCCTTGAGTTTCAGTGCTGCTGTTGGGCCAGCACTGGATGAACAAGGACAGGTAATGGAAGGATACAATCAAAAATTAGAGAGGAAACAAAGATAAACCCAGCTGCAAGAGCCTTCCTTTCCAAGCAGGTTTCTGTCCCAGGCTCCAGAGGTGCCAGGCATCGTTTGCTGTGCTCCAGACAACTTTGCATGGGCCATGGCTGGAGGGAACTCGCTAACTTCAGCCTCAAAGATTATTGCACCAGAAAAGAGACAGAAAGAGACACCTGCCCAAAGGTCTCATCCATGGGGCCAGGTGGAGCACAGAGCTCCAGAGCAGAGACTCTGAGGACAGAACAAGGAGCACTCCTCAGGACAGATGAGCCAGAATCTGGGCAGTCTAAGGTGAACATAGCTCTGATGGTTGCCAGGCTTGAAAGCTTCCAGAGACAAAACTCTTGTCTGGACAAAACCAGGCCAGTGGTGTGGCCCCAGCAGGGCCATTTTTACATTCTTACCAACGCCAGAATCACAAAGGCATCGACTGAGAGCTTTCAGCACCTCTCCAAGTTTGTGCACTGCAGTACCTGTCACTGCACCCAGACACCACACAGCATTTATTTGTTACTCATTTGCAGTGTTCAGAGAGGGAAAAGAAAATTTGCTGTTCTCAGACAAAGCACTGAACAGAGAAAGGCAAAACCTGGCACTCATTTCTAAATCCTGTCCTGTCTGGCCAGCTAAAGGAAGAATTGGCACCAGAAGCCAAAAAATGCTGCAGGCACAAAAGCACATCCAACCCATGCAGTCTTCTCTGCTTTGAGACACACAGAGAACATATTTATGTCATTCCATCCACTCTCACTTGAAATGTGGCTGTTATGCATAGCAAGGCCTGCAAAAGGAGAAAAGGAAGATCTTGAAATCTCAATGAAATTTGTAACATGGATTCCCTAGGTCATAAACCAACATCTTGCATCATCCCTTTACCATTTATTCAGCAAGAGTAGAATTAACTAAACACTGCCTATGGAAAAAAGCTATCAATTGACAGCTCCAAGTCCAGGTGTGAAATTCCTGTCTCTCAGCTTGTTCCAGCAGATGCTCTGATCAGGGAACATCTCAGCAGTTCCTTCACCAGGTACTCCAAACCCAAAGTCCCTACACAAATGCCATCTTCTTCACCTTAAGCAACTCACATTGTCTTCATTTAGAAAGGAGGTTATGGGTTCTCCTGGAGGTAGGTCACTCCAGAGAGGTCTACCCAAAAGATAAGTGAAAAGCCAACAAAATGTCAACATGAAATAGAGACTGAAGCAAGCAAAACTGCTGCTGATATTCGGGAGCAGAAACCACATGCCTCTTGCCTGAACAATTTCCAAACCCTAAACGATGTTAAATGTGGAAAAAGTCATAAATGTACAAAAGTTACTTCTAAAACCCCAAACACAGACTTTCTTACTTAGGGCTTTGATGAATGAAGTGTTTTGTGTTCTGGCATCATGCTTGGCACGCTGAAGAACCTTTCTGCTAGGTGGAGTTGATGGCAGTGTGTTGGGGTGGTCACTGCTGGGCAGCAGCCTGGACAAGTGCCCTGCAGCCTCCTCACAGACTATTTCTGTGACTGCTCAGCAAGATGGAATATAGAATCACAGAATGGTTTGGGTTGGAAGGGACCTCCGAAGGGCATCCAGTCCAACTTCCCTGCAAGTCAGCAGGGACATGATCTGCTAGATCAGGTTGCCCAGAACCCTGTCCAGCCTCCCCTTGAACATCTCCAGGGATGGGTTTCAACCACCTCCCTGGGCAACCTGTGCCAGTGTTCCACTATCCTCATGGTGCAGAACTTGTTCCTAACATCCATTCTAAATCTGCTCTTCTCTCATTTCAACCATTGCTCCTCGTCCTGTCACTGCAGGCCTTTGGAAACAGTTCTTCTGAAGCCTTCTTGTAGTCCCCTTCAGGTAGTGGCAGGCTGCTATTAGGTCTCCCTGAAGACTTCTCTTCTCCAGGATGAACAACCCCAGCTCCCTCACCTGTCCTCACAGCACAGGTGTTCCAATACTCTGATCATTTTCGTGCCCTTCCTCTGGACCTCCATCAGGTCCATGTCCTTCCTGTTTTGATGACTCCAGAGCTGGATGCTGCACTCAGAATCACAGAATGAACCAGGTTGGAAAAGAGCTTTGAGACCATCGAGTCCAACCTATCCACTAACACCTTCTAATTAACTAACCCCTAGCACTAAGTGCCTCATGCAGCCTCCTTTTAAACACCTCCACAGACAGTGACTCCACCACCTCCCCAGGCAGCCCATTCCAATGCCAATCACTCTTACTGTGAAGAACTTCTTCCTAACATCCAGCCTGAACCTGCCCTGGCACAGTTTGAGGCTGTGTCCTCTTGTTCTTTCCCTGGATGCCTGGCAGAAGAGTCCAACCCCACCTGGCTATAACCTTCTTTCAGGTAGCTGTAGAGAGCAATGAGGTCTGCCCTGAGCCTCCTCTTCTGCAGGCTGCACGCCCCCAGCTGCCTCAGGCTCTCCTCACAGGGCTGTGCTCTAGCTCCCTCACCAGCCTTGGTGCCCTTCTCCGGACACATTCAGTACCTCAACATCGTTTACTCCAGATGGGGCCTTAGCAAAGCAGAGCAGAGGAGCAGAATCATCTCTCTCCATCTGCTGGCCATGCTGCTTTTGATGCAGCCTAGGATGTGACTGGCCTTCTGGGCTGCAAGCTCACACTGTTCTCCTTCCACCAGTGCTGTATCACAAAAAAAAAAAAAAAGGATCAATGGAAGGATACTAAAAGGATTTTAGAAGTTGTTGTGCATTCTGTTCTTTTGTGCTTTTGTCTCCTACCTGTCTTGCAGCTTCTGCCCAGTTCAGCAAGAGACAATGTGTGGATAAATCAGACACAAAGCAGAAGTGGCTCCCATAAAGCAAAGCAGACAAAGGTATTCCAAAATGACACAAGAGTTAAGCAAACCATGCACTAGTCTCCTCTCTCTTACTCTTGATTTGCAGATGTTTCCAAGGGTGTTCCAATACTATATTTAAAATTAAGCTTTTAAAGTAAACAGTTGGTGCTGGGTGCCAAGATCGCTTTAGTGCCAAAACAGAAAACTCTGTCTGGCACATGCATCACTTTCCAAGCAGGAAATCCAACAAAGCATTTAATACAACAGACATCGTTTGATAGTCTCCACTCAGACGCCCACTTGGCACTGCCAGTAACCAGCCTTCCATCGACTGCATCCAAAAGTGCTGCTTGCCTCACTCCTTGTCATGCAAAACTCTAATGGGAGGATCTTCCTCTTTTCAAGTCAGCCGGGACTGGAAAAGTAGGCTGAAAGCTCCCGGTACACAACGATGCAGATCTGAGAACCACCCTTCCGAGGTGGAAGCAGACAGAACAACTCCGGAAAGCAGAGCTCCCCAGGCTTTTCGGTCCTGAGTCACAGTTGCACACAGTGCCAAGAGATCCCCGTGGGAGCTGCAGCCGTGGGGAGCACAGGGAAGCAAAGCTAACAACGATGTTGTGGAAAAGCTGTGTAGAAGAGGTCAGCAAGCCTGTAGCTGCCCCGTCAGCTCCCCGAAGGCAGTGGCTAGTCAGCAGACCACAGTTCGAGTGCTGCTACCCGAGCTGTTTTCTGCGGGAGGGTTGTTACCTGTGCGATCCCTAACTCTTTTTTACAAAGATCTTCCTGTAGCAGTGAGAGGTGAGCAGTCTCCACCTGGTGTGAAAGAGACCTGCATTAACTCCTTCTGCAAAGCTGCAAAAAGCACTGCTACTTAAAATAAATTCCAACAAAACAAGAGAAGGAGCAACAGCTACAAACTGGAACATAGGTAGTTTTACCTAACATGAGGAGAAACTTCTTTACAGTGAGGGTGACAGAGCGCTGGAGCAGGCTGCCCAGAGAGGCTGTGAAGTCTCCTACTCTGGAGACTTTCAAAACCTGACTGGATATGTTCGTGTGTGAACTACCCTGGGTGATGCTGCCTTGGCAGGGAGGTTGGACTCGATGATCTCTGGAGTTCCCTTCCAACCTCTAAAGTTCTGTGATTCTGTAAAGCTGCTGAAATATGCTTGCTGGGAAACAAGGGGGAGAAAAAAACCCAACAAACAGTGATGGGTGGTGTAAAAGCTGCTACAAACATGCACATATTTTTGCTTGTAAGTATTTGTGTGACACCAGATCCTTAAGACTGTAACTACTGGCAGCTGAAGATTCCTAGTTTACCTAGGCAAAATGGAGCTGTTGAAAGAGACTCAGAGCTGAAAACATGACATCACCATCTGATTTGTTTAAGCACACTCCTGAGTGCTCATCTGAAGCCTTGCCCCTGCTCAGAGAACAGGCATCCTACCTACCACTGGGTCTTTCTGAACAGGTCCTGGTAGTTGTTTTCCTCATTTCTAACAACCAGTGACTCAGTTTTCCTTTTTGTCCTCCTGCACCTCACTCACTGAATTAAGCAGGCTGTCAGTGGCTTGAGGCCAAGCCTAGCCCTCTCGCTCTGACAGCACTCTTTAATTTTGCTGCTCAAGCACTTCTCCTGGGACAGGTGCCCAGTAAGTGCTGTAGAAACCAGAGTTTACTACACACAAGAGGAAGAATTTCAGGAAAAATACATCATAACATCCTTGACAGGGTTTTTTTTCAATCACTCTTCTTGCAGCCAAGCACTTTCAGCATGTTAGCTTTCTGAAAGGTACCTCTTTGGGGCTCCAGCCCACTCCAGGTTGCAGTTTTCTGTGCTCCTGCAGTGAGCGTTGCCTCAGGTCTGGTACCATCCAGATCCATGGCAGCGTTCACCCTGGAATGCTGGGAAGCAGTGATAAGAGGCTCCTTAAAGCCAAGCGGTTACAACTAAAGCATGTGAGGAAATCGATTCCTTTACTCACCCACTGCACCATACGTGCATAGGGCTGGGACAGGAAAGACCCAAACCCTTTGTGCCTCAGCAGACACCTAATTCCTGACCAGGCAGTGCAGAACAGTGTACCCTCTAACAGCTCCTGGAGCAATCTTTCTCTCTCTCTCTCTCTTTCCCTGTTTGCATATTTTGCTATTTGACTTCTAACAAGTTTTCTCCCCAAGATCAGCAACTTCTACATCATCTCAGTGGTTGGTGCATCTAGGTCAGAGCCTGTACACAGAGCCAAGTGTCACATACCTGCTGCAGGGAGAACTTGCCTCCCACGTGAGCACCAAGACATTCTTCATCAGTGGTAGCTTTGTTTCACTCCCCAGCTCATCATCAAATGCTGCTTCTGTTTCTTACCCATTTGCACTGTCTGTGTTTTCAGAGCATCTGTACAGCCCCCAGCAATCCAGGCACTGCTTCTGTGCTCCAACCTGCTGCTTGTAAGCATCTTTCCTGGTCTTCCTATCCTTTTCCCGAAAGGCTAAGGCACCTTTTCCTATCTGCTTTTTCTCAGCTATCATTTGTGTTTTCCTCACATTTCTTCAAAATTCACTACCAGAACAATCCAATGTGCCACTGCTGTCTGTGGCACAGCAAGGGACTCTGAGCAGCCACTCCTGGAGCTGCTATGGAAACATGAGAACTGCTGAGAAAGGACTTGTGGCTCCTCACCTGCAGGTTGGGGGCACGCCAACTGAAGTTGCCATCACAGTGCCCTATTCCCTGCTTCACTCAAGATGGAAGGTAAATTGCAACAGTATTTTTCACCGTGGAGCACAGAAGTTCCATCTTAAAGAAAAAGAAGGCCTCTTTCTCTGGGAGAGTACTTCCACACTTGATTTTTCAGGTGGTTAGAAATGAAGGCTACAATGGCACAGTATTCAGGTGGCTGAAGATCCTCACTATTGTAATGCTGTTCTCTCTTTCTCACCTAGATCTACTGAGCTTCAGCTGTTAACCACTGAATACTAACACATTTTTTCCCCTATCTGGACAACTCCATTTCAACAAAGCTGTACTCTCTAAACGAGTACCAAGAGATTCCAACAAGAGCTTCCTTTTCTTTACTAAATCAACATTAAACGGAGCTCTAAAAGTGATTCTGAGTTACGGAATGCAGAAGTCTGCAGCTCAAAACCACAGTCCAAGGGATGAATGCTGATCCATCTTTGAGACAATGGAAACATTGGTGTTGTTTCCACCAGCACGGAGAGCACAGCCAGATTATAGTGCAGCAGTGGCACTCCTGAACTCCAAGTTCCTCTAAAGAACGAACTAGTCCTTAGCCCAGGCTTGAAGCTTTCTAGTGAAGAGACACAAAAATTTGTCCTGCTGCCGCAGGGACTTTGTTTGGTGACTAAGTATGCCTGAGTATCTTGTTAACATGCCCTGGGATCTTGAAAGGCGACCCTTTGCAGTAAGAAGTGTGACAAAGAAACAAGCTCTTGAATGGGGGGAGGAAACGCCGCATGCCCCGAGCACCGTAACCCGAATAAAGGTGCTTTCTGCGGGAACAAAGATGCTTGTACACAGGTGCCTGCTCCAATTGCTGTTCCTTCAGTCAGTAGGTAAATTGCAAGGCAGCAGCGCTCTTGGGAACTGGTCAGCATGGAGATTTGATGCAAGGAGCCTCTCCGTGTCTCAGCAGTTCCTGAAAATTTCTGAGTTCCAGGAGAGCTGCCTGACTTCTCTGAGCCACTGCCTCCGAGCTACATTCGTAACACTGGCAGCCTGTGTATTTCAGGAATGTGGAAAACTGGCACAGTGAGGCCTGTGATTCAGCCAAGATGATGTGTTGGGACATGACCGAAGTTAATTAAAAGGAGCTTAAGACAGACAGGCAAAAAGANAAAAAAAAAAAGAAAAAAAAAAAAAAGTTTGCAAGACTTCTTAAAGAGCCAATTAATTATTATTTGTGACTGCACACGCCAGCTGTGCCACAACATGGAATCTCCCCAGGCCTTACCACTCAACTCAGAGCCTTTGTACAAGGCCAAAGCAAACCCACATGCAGGTCAGCCTTTGGGAGCTCTGGGCCAAATGCCCTGTGTCGGAGCTGGGTAGAACTTGACTGAAATCAGCAGAATGGGATTGCTTACACCCACAGATTGGTGTGAGGGTTTAATGGCAGACAGAGACATGAGAAGCTAACAGTATCTTGGGTGACATGTAGAAAAGTACGGACTGCTGCAGTACAGGATGAGTCAGTGACAATCATCTTTGTGTGCATGGACTGGAAAAGGAAGGACTGGCTCTGCCTGGACTCGGTGGACTCAGGGTGAGGGAGAAGAGAATGAATGTGACTGATTTCATCCTTTGTATTGCATGAAAGTGATCATTTTCAGAGCTGCACGAGGCACTAAAAGAAGCATAGTTTTCCAGAACACACTTCCAGACTAGTCCCTATAGGGAATTCATGGCCTCCTCAGCAAATCCCTAAAACTCTAAATTCCTAAAAATTCACAAAGACCAAATTCCATGTCCTGAGTCTATGGCCCCAAATCCTTTGTTATGACCCAAGGACAGCAAAGCAGCACGCACATCCATAAGCTACCCACTCACTTCCCATTCCTCAACAGATGGGAAGGCTCTACAGGGGGATCTGGACAGGCTGGAATGATGGGCAGAGGTCAGTTGTATGAGGCTTAACAAGGCCAAGTGCTGGGTCCTGCACTTGGGTCACAACAACCCCATACAAGGCTACAGGCTCGGGGCAGGATGACTTGGAAAGCTGCTTGTCAGAAAGGGACCTGGGAGTGCTGGTTGACAGCCATCTGAAATGTGCTCAGGTGGCCAAAAAGGCCAAAGGCATCCTGGGCTGGATCAGCAATGATGTGGCCAACAGGACCAGCATAGTGATTGTGCCCCTGCACTCAGCACTGGTGAGGCTGCACCTTGAATACTGGGGTCAGTTTTGGGGTCCTTACTGCAAGAAGGACATTGAGGTGCTGGAGCAGGTCCAGAGAATGGCAGTAAAGCTGATGAAGGGGCTGGAGAACAGGGCTGGTGAGGGGCAGCTGAGGGAGCTGGGGTTGCTTTAGTCTGAAGAAAAGGAGGTTGAAGGAAGAGCTCATTGCTCTCTACAGCTCCCTGAAAGGAGGTCAGAGTGAGGTAGGGGTCAGTCTCTTCTTCCTAGTATCAAGTGATTAGAAGAAATGGCCTCAGGTTGCACCAGAGGAGGTTCAGATTGGGTACTAGAAATAATTCTTTACTGAAAGAGAGCTCAGGCATTGAAACAGGCTGCCCAGGGAGGTGGTGGAGCCATCATCCCTGCATGTGTTCAAAAAAATATGTGAACGTGGCACTTTGGGACACGGTTTAATGCTCATGGTGGTGTTGGGTTGATGGTTGGACTAGAAGATCTTGAAGATCTTTTCCAACTGAATCAATTCTATGATTTGATGACTCAGCTAGCATAGTGCCAGGGGTACAGACCACACTGTACCAGCATCTGGACTTTTCCAGCTCCAGAGGAACAGACCCTACCATGCCCTGTCAGTACCAACACGTGTGTTTGACAGGAGGCTGCAGGCTCTCAGAGAGGGAACTTTTCCTGTGGCTCTCTGTTATTTCAGTGGCTTGTGGCAATTACAGCTGACAAGGCTTCTTCGTGTGTGTGTGACTGGCACGGCTGCTCCCCCGGAGGGGCCAGGAGCCTCCTACCCTGCTTAGCGCTGCAAGCCCCACACCTGCACGCACAGCCCAGCCCGCACGTATGCCTTGGCAGCCCCTGTGGCATTTGCCGGGGTGGGGGTGGGAGGACCACGGTGTCATTTACAGGCAGGTTGAGCAAACCAGGTGCAATCAGTTTGGGTTTGGCTGAAGAATCCTCCACCTCTCTCAAGCTATTTAACCCCTGTGATGCCAAACCTTTATGCACACCCAGGACAATAAGAACATTGGTCTGCAGAGAAGAAATCTTCAGGTCAACCACCACTCCCAAATTCCCAAAGATCCATTTCCTAAAGACAGATAGCCAGCTCTCCAGCTACTGCACTCTGAAAATTATTTTAACCAAAACAATTAAAACTCACATAAATATCACAAAACCAGTTGTCATCTGAAAATGGCTCCATTGCCCTCCTGCTGCTTGGCCCTGGCCAGGCTAAAATGATGCCTGAAAACCCTTTGAAGAGCACAGCATAGAGACTGATGTGTTGCGGGTTGAATGGGCAAGAAGATGTCACCCTACTGGGACACCACAGCACATTCAGGCCAGCTCTATCCCACAGTAGAGAGGCAACTTGGGACCCACGGTCTGGAAATCACTCTCTAGAACATCTACCTTTTGCCTTCCAACCCACGTTTGTGGTGGTTTGTGGGGTGTACATCTGTGAAGGTTTGGGAGTTCCCCACCCCCCCACACTTTGTAAAATGACCCAGACTAGCACTCAGTCGGCTGGAAGTTAAATGATGAAGCTCTATTTACAGCTTTGCACAATGTACAGCAGATATTTACACTATATACACAATATTTACAGAAATATACAAGTAAAAGGTAATACAGCAACACAACTCCCCTCCCAGAAATCAGAGACCCCAGGAGGGGCTCCCAACCACCCTTTCACCTTCTCCCCACCCCTGTACCTTACCCCAAGGTTTGCCTTACGTGCAAGGTAAATTAGGAGGATCGGCCAAGGGGGTTAGAAGAAAAGTGGTTAGTGAGGATTAATCAGCAGAGGAGCCAGAGCCCAGAAGCTGCTAGATCCCACCAGCAGCTCCTGCTCAAGCAAGCGACAGAGAGCAACTAACTTATCAATTGTTTTGGTTAGTGTTCCCAAACAATTCTCCAGCAAGCGTATGAGTGAAGTAGACATCATGATGTTTTCCTTTCACAGCCTATAGTGCAACTTTGTCTATTAAAATATTCCAATTAGCCTCAAACCAGCACAACATCTTTCAGCTCTCTGACACCGGAATATTTTGGTATGCAACTTGCAGATATGGGACAAATTACCCATCCTTGAGTATAGGGGTCCATAAAGTCAGCCAAGGGCTGATTACTCCTGACTGAAAATTACTAATATCTAAACAAGTCCCTAACATGGAAGCCACTATGAGAAATCCCTGACAGTAGATCTCCTAAGCTGAGGGGGATATTTCAGCAGAAAGCCCTAGAACAGTAGATTTTAAAGCTCCATGTTCCCCGTTGTTCTTCCAAACCTTTCAAAAAGGGCTGCAGAAACATGGGAGGGACTTGTTGGGGGAAATCCCGTCTGAAAGTAGCTCAACACCTTGCTGGATCCTCACCAAAAGCAGTTTTAAATTAACAACTCTAAAATAGCATGAAAAATTCTCCCTTGGTGCCTCGGGGGGTCAGAGTGACACCAGCGCAGGGGCGCAAGGCAGAGCTCCGATCCGACACGAACGGAGGGGGTTGGTTGTTCACCTCTGCCGGAGGCTGAAGCCCGGAGAAAGGGGCACCGCTTCCAGCAGAGGACAAAGCCTGCGGACCCCGCAACAAAGGGCACTTTTCAGCAGCACATAAAAGAAGCAGGGCCTGGCTCTGCCCCTCCAGCCAGACCCCACCCCTCGCAGCGGAGGCCTTGGCCCCAGCGCCAGCCAAATCTAATCAGGGCTGACACACCAGACGAAGCGGACACCGCTCGCCTTGGGCGCTGCCTCCTCTGCTCCTCTCCCCCCGGCCCACACTCAGCCCCCTTGCTGGCAGAGCCCACAGCAACCCCACAGTACCAGCAGCTTGCCCCTGAGCCTGGCTCCTGCATGTCACCCATCTCTGGGCGGGCACGCAGCAGCCTCTGTGGGGAGAGGTGAGCTCTCACCTCCTGCCAGCGTGGAGGTACTGCCGTAGCTCTGCTCATGGCAGAGGCATCCATGGCCCTGCTGCAGGGGAGCAGCACAGCCAAGGTGCCCTTTCCCTAACATTCTCCACACCAGCAGCTGCCAGCGGATGCCATGTACCCGGGGAAGGCTTTGCCCCCTAGCCCTCACAGTGTGAAGCACAGCCCAGAACTGACCGAAGCACAGAGGGACTGGGCAGATCCTCAACAACGCAAGTTTCCCTTCGGATGGGAGAAAACCCCCCAGAGCTTGAAATGGGTTCGTTTAAGCACCGCTGCGACAAACAACCAAGTGCTGAAGGTAGAAAGCAGCTCAAAGCAGTCAGACCTGTCTCGTAATAGCAGGTAAGGCTGAATAATTCCTACGACTGCCCCTCCTGCATTACCTACTCCACTCCTCAGGTCAGGCTCGGTATTCTCCAGAGCGAGCGAGAAAGGCAAGGAAAGCTGAATAAGCACTGCTTGAAAGGGAGGAGGCAGGAATTCAACAAAGTGAAGAGGAGGAGGAGAAGGGAGCACAGGCTGTTTTTAGAAGTACTGGCACCACCTTAGTCTGCAGCGGCCAGGAAACTGATTGGAAGCCCCAGGACTTGAGCAAGACACCTAGGCCTGGGAGCCAGAAGAGGAAGGGGCACTGCAAAGCAAGCAATCACTTCTGCAGCAGAATACTAAGCTTGGTCTTGCTGCAAACAAACCTTGCCAGATACCTGATTGTGCCACCAATATTTTGTGCTTCACTTCCCTGCACTAATACCATGCCACAAATCTTCTTCATCCACTTCTGCCTTCCATTTTAACAGCTGCCCTCTAACCCCAGTCTTCCTGCACTGACCTGGGGCCACTGCAGTGCTTGAAGCACCAAGAGCAGCCGGTGTCCCATTCCCCTGGCTTCCAGCTGCCCACCCTCACTTCTCCCACACTTGCCCTTTGGGCACCATTGTCCCACCCCCTCCTTTGAGAGGCTGTGGCTGAAAGCACATGGAAGGGTGAAAATAACCACTCTTGTCTTCCTAGGGTTAAAGATAAAGATGCCAAGTATCAAAGAGTCAGCTCAGGGAAATTTTGGCACCATGCAGGAGGCTGAGATAACCTGGCTGATGCATTGCTAAACTCACTGCCTCCGTTTATCTTTACCCTTCCTCTCCAGGACTAGCTGGATGCAGCATACACTATGGCACAGCTTGGCATAAAGCCCAGGGCAGCTGGAATGTGTGCAAGGAGACAGAGCAGATGGGGGAATATTACAGCACTGCATTAATTTTTTTATTGGCTTGCAACACAGAAGGAGAGATGGAGACTCAAAACGAGGTAACTGATACCTACAGTATCACAATGGAGTTGAAATACCCCTGTCCATCTGCAGAAATTTCTCTGTGCCAAGGGTTGGTGATATCAGTGTAAATCTATGGGCAAGGTCTCAGAGCTTTACAGCCATGCCAGCTAGAACTTTGAGAAGAGACAATACCACCTCAAATACACACAGACATCTAAAAGCTTCACCGTGCAAATGGCAGCCATGTCCTAACTTTCTGAATGTGTTTTTCCCTTTTGAAATCATAAAAAACTTAAGCAGAACAATTTTAACTGATGAAAGATGTTTTCCAGGGCAGAATAATACACTCACTGAATAGTTTCCCTTCTCTATATTCCATGAAAACAAAAATAACCCTTTTAGAAAAGCTACAGTCAGAGACACAGAAAAGCTAAATCTACACTTGAGTTGTGGTCCTCTTTCATCGTGTCATCTCCTAAGGCTGTCAGTTCCAGTCTAGCTTTGAAGCTCTGTTGCCAGAATGAAAGTCTAGCTGAAAGTCTAGAGCTAAAACATAACTACCCTGTAAATGTCTTGTTAATGAATAAATGTCTGCGTAAAACATACACTGGCATTCGCAATTGTCTTTTAATTACCCTCTGCATTGAAAAGAAGCATAAACATATCCAAATCCACTTGGGGAATACTAAAAATGAGATGGGAGAATGCTAAGTTCACTTGGGACCTGATACTTGCTGCACCAGGCCTGAAGTTACACAAGAATGGCTCCTCCAGCAGCAGTTCATAGAATCATAGACTGGTAAGGTTGGAAGGGACCTCAAGGATCATCTAGTTCCAACCCCCTGCCATAGGCAGGGACACCTCCCACTAGT